>OY735199.1:32298121-32303121 GCA_963457665.1 Thysanoteuthis rhombus | reverse complement strand
CAGACATTTTCATTAAATTGGCACAGGCGTGACCCGATATTATATGGTTCATTGAGGTGAGTTTTCCATCCCCCGATATAGCACGGCAGTAGAAAGGCTTTAAAATGACATCAATGACTGATGAATACGGCCTTTAATCGAGTTATACCAAATAGAGTAAAACTTTGAAATTACTAACCAGGTTGGGAATTTAAAGCAACGAGTGAAATGAAAAACGGTATCAAGCAAGGTTTGAGAAAGGGAGAAATCAGTGATGTATTTGAGAAACAAAACTAGAAGTTTGAAATCGTAATCGGAGGTTTGTCTTTCATAGAGAAGAGCAATTTTAGGAAATAAATGGAAAATGGTACAAAAGAACAAGGGTAAAAAATAAAATAGAAATACAACGAAATTGGAAATAAAGAAAAATGGGATGAAGAAATCGAGTTAGTAATGACTCGAACGTGCAAGGGGTTCGAAATATGAAACCAGTGATAGTCGATATGTGATTAATACTCTGTGCACGGTATTGCAAATTACTAGGTTATTCACAAGGATTTGGACTAGTCCCATCTTTTTTGCACACATTATTTTGAACCGATATTTCTAAAGAGAGACAGAACGAGAGAGAGAGAGAGAGAGAGAGAGAGACAGACAGACAGAGAGAGAGAGACAGAGATTGTACGTGCATTTTCTACTTACCTAAGTACACGTAAGATCTCGTTGAGTCTAGTGTCCCCCCCCTCTCTCTCTCTGGAATTGGCTTTCCTTTTCCATTAAGATTCTCGATAAATCTTTAACCTATACAAGCCTATTTACCGCTTTCTTATGCCACTTTTACATACGTACACACATACATCTGTTTCTCCCATTCTCCCTCTTTCTCTCTCTCCATATATATATATATATATATATATATATATGTGTGTGTGTGTGTGTGAGTGTGTGTGTGTGTGTGTGAACTGCAAAAAGTTTATACAAACCGGATCTATGGAATTGTTCATTTATATAGAATTATTCCGAACATGTTTCGAAGCAAAACGCTTCATCTTCAGCGGAAAGGTCTAACAAATTCAGTGTTGGTAGGGCAGTAGACAGTATCGTAAAATGGGTAATATGAGACTTTTCATTTAAAATCCAGCCTGCTGCCATAGGTCAGCGAACTGGATTGGTAATAGTAATTGCTTGAGAAATGGTTGCTAGCTCATGTGAACAGGGTTCACCGGGGGTCAGGTCCTCAAGGGACAGGTTACCATGGCAACATTCCTGGTGAAGAGAGAGGAAGTGTGATAGAATAAGGGGATTAAAACTTGGAAAGAGAGATAAAAAAGAATCTTCGTTTTAAAGAATGGTGTGAAATCATACAGTTAATAGATTTTATTATGGAATACACTAGTGATTACAGGTTCTTACATTATTATAGAAACCGGGAGTTTGACTTTATTCTGATCTTTTTTTATTATTTTTAATTCAACTTTCGGTTTATATGTTTACGCAGTTTGTTTTTTTTATTACGTTTATAATAACCCATTCCTGGGTTTGAGGATGGGTAGGGTTACGTTGTTTTTTTTTGTGTTTGTGTTTATCATTCTTTTGGCTCACGAGTGTGTGTGCTAGCGTTTTTGTTTAGTTCGGGCGTTTTATAGGTAAGTGATAATCGTATGGGTCGAGGTTCAGTGTCAAGTTGGTCAATCCAATTTTTAATCGAATAGGGGAGAGAGTTTGTAAAAGTAATATCATTGTGTTTTCTTTATGATTTTGTAGATTTTTGTGGACTATTGAAGTGTAATATTTCTTTTGATAATCGGGAATTCAGCATTATCGATAAAGTTATGATTTGGTAGACACAAGTAATGTTCTATCCTACTGTATTACGCGCATTTGAGGAAGTAGGTAATATTACAACTGAAATCAGAACAGCGGTAAATAAATCAGTGCAGCAGTAAAAAGGCATTTTTGTGGTAAAACTGGAATTACTGAGTTCGAGTTCGAGGTGATTACAACATAGGCTTTTATTGCCAGTTTGGCAACCATAACTATGATAGATATTCGTTTTCATCTGTTTTTATGAGTTAGTTCAAAGTTATCTTCTCTGGGTATTAAGATTGCTTTGGATTTGATAGTCACTTAGGGTGTCAGAGTATCCTCGAGCTGAGAAGTGTTGTGTAAGTTGGTCAATGTATTCATAGAGTTATTCAATTCCGGGGCTATTCATACTGATTCTGAGTGCCTGTGAGTATGACAGGTTATTTTTACGGGCTTGGCTGACTTGGCATGTTGGTATTTAAGAGTGACGGTGGGTTTAATATTTCATTACCAACGTAAACTTATTCCTCATATTCCAATGATCTCTATCGTACCATTATTATTGAACATTACTCTTGCCTTCCTCTGTTCATCTTTAACCATTTTTTGGCTTCCTCTATTTTGATCACTTGATATGTTTACATTACTGATATCAAGACAAGATCATCACGGTACCTTATATCGTTAAAATATTATCCATTTATATCTACATCCACGTTTTCTGAAACTGTTTTCCGAAAGATGCTTTTGAAACTCAACGTAAATAGCTTGGTGATCCTATATCAACTTGCTTCACTCCTTTTTAAGATATTCCCGTTGTCATATAATTTTCCATTACACTGTGCCCTTGCATTGAGAAGAAAACGTGTGTTCTATTGAATCAAATGATTTCCCATAGTCTATGTAAGCGGAAAAATGGGATGTTATTCTTCTGATCCATTTTTGATTAGCTCATAAACACGTAACCCATGAAAAACTATAACAATACACTATATATATATATATATATATATATATATATATATATATATATATATATATATATATACATATATATATATATATATATATATATATATATATATATATATATATATATATATATATATATATATATATATATATATATATATATATATATATATATATGTATTAACTTTTTACTAATTGTTAATAATGTCTACACATATATTTTGATCATAATGTTAAAGTACACGGATTTCCTGCCATGGTGTGAAGTATATCTGCTGTGAAAAAAAAAAAGTAAAATACATAGTTAGATAGGAATCAGATAGTGTTTAATCCCGTTTTTTGTTTTTTCTTAATGTATATGTTATGTCTTTCAGAATTTTTTTTTCATCAGGATCTCGATGTCAAGCATACATAGACACCAATTAAGATTTATTTGAGCTAACATACGTAAAAATATTTTTGACTGGATCTGACTTCCGTCCGTATTGGGAATGTTTCATTAAGAAAAAATGACTTTCAAAGGGAAAGGGAATAAATTGGCTTTGAAGTCGGTGGTTTAATTCACAATATAAATCCTGTGTACGAATATGTTCTTTTATAATTTTTAACATACATTTTTCCTCAAACTAATCTCGATTTTCCTTTTTATTTCTTCTAATTCTGTGTTTTTTTATGCTTGAAAAACATCATAATCAACCTTTAAAAGTCCGTCGATGGACTAAAACCTTGCTCAAGATTTACCAGATCTCTTTTCAGTGAGTGTAGCGGCGTCAATATTTCCTGAAACTGTCCAAAGTGTCATGATATCTCATTTTCTGCCTGCAACAGTTTTGCAGTTTATTTTTTGTGATCCACGTTGTTGATACGTTATCAGGGATCAGGTGACGATGAAACAAAAAGCAAGATTGGGTAGAGGTCATGCGCACTTCGTCTCTCTGAAGCAGATAATGTGTCGGATAACTTTTTCTGTCGCTTGCTACTGTTTCCGACCTGTGGAGAAAAGCCATTCCCATAGCGGATTGTACGAAGGTGAGTAACCTAAATCATGTCAAGTTGATATCAGTTTGTTTCTTAGGCCATTTGCAATGAACTGAAGGGGTATTGCTAATATTAAATGAACATGAAAATTGTTTTATAACTACTCATCAAATTTATCTGGGTTAAATTACCTATCTAGCTTGTCAAACTACTTAGGTTGGTTGTCAAAATTGAATTTCTGCTATGTTGATATAAGTACTTTACTATACCGTGTAGATGCATTCTCAATCGTTGGAGTTGCAGCTCGCTGTTCAGATCTCTGGTTTTGGGGATGCAATCCCCATCGGCACGTACTTATTATTTATTTGGCAAATGTAGTGGCTCCCTTTGAATCCACCTCTCTCCTATATATCTTGGTACTTCATAGATTCTACAATATGACATCATTTGTATCTTGTACCGACGGATCATGTTTACTTAACACGATCATTTCAATCATAACGAATCAAATTGCATCAACCAAGATGTATCTAGTACGTAGTTAATCCTAATGTTCCTTTTTAATATTGTTTATGATTACAACCTGCGATGTTAAGCATGATCCGCTCTGGTGCACGTCGCATGATCCTTCATTTGGAATTCAACATTTTGGTTGAATTCCGTGTTTCAATTCGATAGGTGACTATTGGGGAACCGCTTGCCAATCTTGGGCGAGTCTCCATTTGATTTCTCCTTTTCTGGATTTCACATTTTTTTCAATTTTTTCTTTCTTTCTTTTTTTTTTTCTATCTCAGGTTCATGTAGTGGTCCACCCCCTTCAGTTCTACATTTTCGATTTTGTTCTTTATATTTTCGGCTACAACATATATATATTGAATATGACATTGGTTTTACTGCGATTCATTTTAAAATTTACTCTCTTGATTTCTTCATTTAGTTATTTTGATATTATCTGGTGTCCATGGTGGTTCTTACCAAAGAAAGCTACGTCACCAGGAAATCTCAGGTTACTAAGATATTTGCTATTAATTCCAATTACCGTATTTGTCAAGTCAAAAATTTAGAAGATCGTTTCGAAGCAAGCTATGAAAAGGTTAGTGTTTGATTTTTTTTGGATTTGAAATATTTTTTTTTAGTCTAGGAATTTTTTTTAAATATATATATAAAACTCTCTTGCATTCAAACAAAAGTTTCCAATCGATCTCCGCTTGATATCAGAATACAAAACCTAATTTATAAAGGTTATTCAACTTTGGATCATTTAG
>OY735199.1:32288121-32293121 GCA_963457665.1 Thysanoteuthis rhombus | reverse complement strand
AGCAGTTCAATCCTTTCTTATATTTGCATGTGTTTGTGTTTTTGTATAAGTTTATGTGATCAAGCACTCCTGTTCATACCGAGTTGTCTACAGACATGGAAATACTCCACTAAACTCTCCCTGATATTTTTGATCCGTGAAAAAACAGGGACTTTTTTTTTTTTAATCTTTTTGGGGTCTGTATTTTGTTCTGTTTTAAGTTTGTTCCAGTGGTGAACATCATAGATGTCATCAATGGAATTTATTCTTACCACGATTATGATTCGATGAAATCTTATTATTATTATTATCATTAAACGCAAAAAGTTTCAGAAATCGAAATGCGATTGTCGAATAATAATAATGCGATTGTCGAATAATAATAATAATAATGATGATGATGGTGATGGTGATGATGATGATGATGATGATGATGATGATGATGATGATATAACCAGAATGGAATCCATGAATATTTCAAGCTTGGTTTGTGCTTAGGAAAATGATGAATCAACATTGCAAAATAATGAATCAACTTGATATTTCCCTTAGAAATAGATGAAAGGATTTGTCTCAACCAATGTACTAGTTAGAGGTTTTTATGAAATAAAAATGTGATCATTATTATCTAATAATGAAGTGTACACATCGTTCAAAATAATGCACGTTTCCTGCTTAACAGTATTTGACACTCGTCTTCTTGAAATTATATCGTTAGCAATCAGTTTTAATTCGTCTCTGTGATAAGTTGGTAACTGATTTACGGCAATATAATTTGTACACAGTCCTAGAAATCTAGAAAAATATTCGAAGTCAAACCATTAGTGTCAGTGAAGGGCCTCCAACAAGCCCTGACAAATACACATATATGTGAGATTGTTTTGATTTTAAAATCATTTTCCTGTTAGAGATGAGGCCAATTGAAAATCCTGCTGCATGATTAAAAAAAAAAAAAAAAAAAAGAAATAATTTTCATATTTTCAGTGCATGTTAATAGCAATTATTCGGTTTGCATCACAGTCGCCGCATTAGGGTGAGTTATGTTTGCGGTTCGCTCTCTGAAGCTGATGTCTATAGTCGGACCAATGAGTGATTCACTTTGGGGGCTCAGGGGAACAACTCTCTCGGACTCCGTGTTGTCTAGTCAAAAACGATGAACACGACACAATATGCAGCGTCAGATTGCAAAGTTCCTCTTGGCGGATTTGCACTGAGCTGTGTTCTACAAAAACTGGCGCCACATGGGAACAAACTCTAAAGCAACGGATTTGTTCGACGTTGACTTGTTTCTGAGTCTCAAGTAAACTATCCAGCACCTCGTGAGAAGAACACGGGAGATGGGCGCCGGGAAAATAAATCACTTTCCTAAGAATATTGATTCCGATTCTTGCTGTGTCTCCATGAATTTAACTAATTACTCGATTGTGTTAATAGACTTGGGGGGCTAATTCGAAAAAAAAAAAAAATATAACAATATCTTAATAAATGATTGCCGATACGTGCAGACATTTGAACGTGTAAAGAAGATTTAATAATCATTCTGACGAGAATTATGCAGGTTTAAGTATACTCTCCTGATGAGGAAGCTGAGAAATATAAAGAAGGTAATTAAATAACCAAAAGAAAGGAAAATAGATACAAGCAATTAATTCGGAAACGACGTGTGTGCCACAATATTGTGTGATAACCAATTTATGTCTTCTTGCGTTCGCTTTTCACTATTGGTCCACTCTATTGATTAATCTTTTAAAGTCCATACTATAGTAGCTGTGCAAAATTATATCATAATAAATGATCAATAATAAATTGCAATGTGTAACCAATTCTCTATGACAGTTCGTAATGTATTTGGATACAGTTTTTTGTTCCTCGTTGATTATTCTTAATTCCCTGGAAAGCTCTGAGGCTTTCACTACATAAACAATTTCTATAAGGTAACCCAAAAGTTAAAAAATTGAGAATCGTCGAATTTGGTCAACGTAGTGGTCATTTGATATCTGGTCTACATGAGTTTTTTTTCTGCCAAAGGTAAAAATTGGAAGCATTTGCAGGTAGCTATATGCCATAATTACTCATTTCAAAAGGTCCAAAATAAATATATCCAAAGTTAACATTGATTTACTGAGTTTAGTGAAGAGTTATTCAAGTTTTAGAATGAATGTTGACTTTTTCACCACCCTATACAAAGTTTTTGCCTTTGGATAGCTGGAGAAACCTGTATTTGAAATTGATTACACTCCTTTTGCGTTAGATTTATTAGAAGTAGCTTTATTGATGAGTGTACAATTGCAGATGAGTTGAAAATCGTGAAATGTTAACAAAGGCACGATCAGAATACCCTATCAGGTTATCTGTCTCCGGAATGCAAAAGAATGGCTCGATAGGGTTATATGTTGCATCGATGATTCTTTCACTAATTCCCCAGACACCTGCAATAATGTGATCGGTTTCTCCGTCAATGCTTTGATAATCTTCTTGGTATCAAATAATACTGTGGCAATTTCCGTTTGGATTTAAGAAAAGATTGGAAAGTCTAGAGTCGTTTAAATGATTTAGAAGTCATCTCAATGGCAAATCGTTCTTCAATGCACAGGTGACTGTTTCTAATTTTAAGATGAATTAGGAGCTTAAGGAAACGAAATAGTTGCTATTGATTTTTAGAATGAAAACACAACGCTACATTTGGAGAAAAAATAAAACAAAACAAAAAACATTGGGTTTGTTCCTGTACTGTTCAATTCATGACAACCTATTGGCATTCGATGATGATTTTTCATTTCTTCCATCGTTAAGTTTAGTGTCATTTAGAGGAATGTCAGGTGTTTTGTAACCAGCTCTGACTATTCAAGGAGACATTGTGTATATCTGCTATACTTGACCTAAAAAATAGAATTCAAGACTTTGAGGGAACTACATTAGCTTGATTAGTTCTGTAAGTATTGTTTGGTAGTGAAGTAATCTTGCGTGATCACGTAATCTCAAATTTTGTATGTTTTTTTACGATAAATAACAATATTTCATTAATTTAAGATATCTATAAAAAAGCACCAGCCAACGTTATCAAATATCCTTGGTCCCTGAAACCCAAACACCTCAAAAATGGAAATAAATAATATCAGAATCAGATATTGTATAATAAAAAAAAAATATTTGTCGACATCAGTGCCATGAAATAATAATTTCCGATTTATTACACTGGCCTAGAGCAATACAATACATGGAAACTAATATATAAATGCAAATATAGGTATTGCCACAATTATTTCAAAGGTGACGGATATCGGGAATTGAGCTATTTGTACCCATTACAATGGCAAAAGTTCTAAGAAATATTTCCCTCCTCAAGAAAATGTAACTATTTGGATAAGTTCTCAAGCCAATACAATGCGACAAACTTATAAAAAAAATGGACTGATGGTGACACAGAATTGGGGAATAATTTCTGATAAAAAAAATACGAATTATTAAAGGCTGCAAAATTGTGTTTTGTGGTGCGAAGGCATTCTCCTCAGACGACAAGAATCCGATTATGTCGGAGCACTCAATGTTTAAATCAGGCGGCTTCAGGCTCATGACATACTCATGAATTCTTATAGCTATAGTCTCCCAGAGATCAAATTATATAACTTTGGTGATATATATATATATATATATATATATATATATATATATATATATATATATATATATATATATATATATATATATATATATATATATATATATATATATATATTTATATATATATATATATACAAATATATATATATATATATATATACAATATATATATATATATATATATATATATATATATATATATATATATATATATACAAATATATATATATATATGTGTGTGTGTGTGTGCGCATGTGTGTGCATTATTCATGGACATATTCATATATATTTTCAAACCGCTCAATCGGAAGATAGAAAACAAATCACACTCAGATAGACCCATGGTTTATACAATCCATGATATCACGGGTTGTGTCGGTTCAATAAATGCAATAATTGAATGAGGACATTAATCCGCCGATTATTCCATCTACAGTGACAAAGTAAATGTTTGCACCGGGTGAGAAAATGAAGAATAACCATGATTGTGTTTCACTTGAAACTATAACTACATATGTATACCCAAGTGAAGTATTGTTCTTCTCTCTTCGTCTGATTTCGACGCTACTGTACTACTCTTCCGCTATTTTAATGGGCTTTCATCAACTTTCGCCCAATCGAATTCAATATTTCCTATAAAATTGATGCACGTCAAAGCACATTTTATGATCAAATTTCGGTATTTAATCTGAATGTTGGGCATGGGAAAGTAGAAGGAATGATAGATATTAACTAGAATCCATGGTAAAAATCAAAACATATGTACATATCAATAGAACTTTCAATTCTTTGTTGTGTTTGCAATGGCCGCCTACATAGTCAGCTGTCTGTACTTATAGATAGCAATTTGTTCAATTTTTTGTGTTTTAGATTCGTAGAATATTATAGCATTTTCTACATAATTTGGCAAGAATCTCCTCAGATAATAGTACGGAGTGTTTTTGAATTTCAAATAACCCATTACTTCTATAACTTATCTATCGTCAAGGTTGTATTCCGCAGTAATTTAGATGTACAGTAACCCTTTCTTCTCTCCGATATCAGTAATCACTTTTATCATCTCTTTGTTGAAACATCGGTGGACTTGGAAAAGAAAATGGGTACCAACCCTGCAAACTGTTCATCAGATATACCCTACCAGCATCATGTTACGCAATGTTTCATGGCTGAGTGTTACTTGAGTTGACATTAAAACAATGTTGTCACCCCATTATATTTGTATGAAATTTCACAGAGCAGACTGATATCTGTTCATTGCTCTATGGATCCCATTATAAGATATGGGTCAGTATGTTTGCTTTTTAAAAAAATCCTAAATGAAAGCGTAAGTTTTGGATCAAAACTCATTCCGATAATTATGACCTGAGTAAAGGTCTGATTCATTTTATGTATCTGTGAAA
>OY735199.1:32190621-32285621 GCA_963457665.1 Thysanoteuthis rhombus | reverse complement strand
ATACATACACACACATACATACACATGTATAAATATATATATATATATATATATATATATATATATATATATATATATATATATATATATATATATATATATATATATATAAACTTGCATTTGAAAATCAGTCGTTGTTGCACGGAGAATGTAACAATTGACCTAGACTACGCAAATAGAATAGACAATTTGCGTTGTCTAGGCTGAATAACATATCCTTCACAATCTTGCTATCCACAACAATACCCTGCCACACATTGTCACTGTGTCATTTATTCATATTGATTCTATTTATTCCGTTCCTTTTGCCTGTACGCACAAAAAAGTCACGATCATACGAAATGATCTGCAGCTCATCTAACAATTCATGAAAGTGTCAGCAACACCTCCGGCTCTTACACTTCAATCGAATATGCATAACCTAGAAGCCAGTCTTCAGAGTTACTTTCATCCTGCACATACATCTATATTCCAATATAAACATGGGCAAATTTGTTGTAAGGATTTGAATGTTTGAATTATTATATAGAGAAAAAGCCAAAAGTGAAACAATTTTAAAGTGGTGTGGTTTTTGATAAGTTATAGGGTGTTTCCTGTTTCATAAATCTCTCAATATACACATTTGAATATATGATTGTATATTGTCTTAGAATATCCATGTATATGCCTCTGTTTCGGTTATTCGCAGCAATTTCAAAAGAACGCCTCGAATAAAATCTAACCTGGGATTTGGGCTGGAACCTATAATCTAAAATAAAGTTAACGAACACAATTACTATTCATAAGTCCCAGTTGAATACAACGCAAAACTACTCTAAAGCCCTGCAACTCGGAACCTAATGATAGTAATTTATGTTTTCGGTGTCAGTGTCGACAAAATATCACGTACTGCATATCAGACAAAGATTAGCTCAATCACTGGTTCCAATATAACGGTCTCCTGCCTTCTGATTATATATGTTTTTATAAAAGAAAATAATGAAAAAATGAGCAAGACTGTCTCCCGCAGTCATTGTTCCTATGATACTGATTTTGAATAAGATATAGATCAAGGAAGATATCATCAGCGCTGAGGACGAACGACACCTACGCGGTAAAAAGCTTAGGAAACATGGTCCCCGAAAGGCCACAGCTGGGGCGGAGAATACAAAGAAGAAGCTGCAAGGTGGTAGATTACTTGCGGGTAGGCTGATGTAAATTCTCAAATTGATGAAGTAGTTGCTCTCAAATTGAATTTAAGTCAATTCATCTCATGGAACTTTTCTTAAATATTCACACATTTGAGGAAAATTTATCTATATCAGAGTTTGTTTCAGTAGCTAAACAGCGGAGAGATTGGTAAATTGGCATTTGAAAATTGCTAATATGCTAATTGTTATTTTAACACAATTACAGGGTCTCAACAGGAATTATTGTTTCCATCCATAGTCTTGGGTATAAAAAAACTATCCATATCAATCGTGTATCCCACAGTGCATTATCAATATAAAGATATTAAAATAAAAATGAAATAATGATATTCTTCTGTATATAAAAAAATAATAATTCTTCAATTTCCAGTACACATTGATGCACATTCAAACATTGAGTACTCATTATGATAGTTCAGACGAGTAATTCCGAACATGGGATGCACGCCCAGCTATGGGGTAATTTGAATATTTCGGGATGGGAGGCAATTTTAATCCTAAGTGAAAAAGGCAAAAAGCGTGCTGTGGCTCATACCTTTTGTGGGTAGCAAGGATCTTCAAATCTCAAGCCCTCTTTTCGCTACTGTTCATAAAAATGCAGTCGTTTGCGGTTTCGTACCTCTTGCCTGATTGTTATCATTGAGTACTGAGTGGTAGTATGTCCCTTAGATCTTCAGTAATCGTCTCCTATTACCCTCACCTGTCACAGCAGTGCATTGGTTTGTATAGCCCTCATCGTTTTTTTTAGCCCGGCTGACAACGGGAAGTCACGGATCTCATATCTCCATTAATATCAGTATACATGCTGGCTCCAGTAATGCTGTGGTCTGTTTATTCTTGACCGCTACTTTTATATTAAGCCCCGTTCACCTTCGTTTTCAGTATCTTTGATGTGGTTCTGTATCTACTGTTATTGCTACTACTCTGACTTTCATTCCCTTGCCAAGTCCTACTATTTCCCTAGCTTTTCACTCTCTTTCATATTCATTCTGTGATTCACAGACAATGCAACGTCTGTCATCTGACAGGTTCTCTTCCTCTTGTCCGCTACTACCATGTCTGGTCTCGATTGGATGGGGTGGTCAGTTTGGAATTCAAAGTCTAGAACAATTTGTGGCTTCTATCTTCCTGGGCTGTCTCCGGTCTGCGCTGATACCATCTGTCTACATAACCACATCACAGCCGTTTGTATCAATGTATCACTAATGCCTGTTTTGTGCTTCTCCTGGGCAGGTTGACAACATATACAGGTTACGTGGTTCAAAGTCTCGCTACTTTTTCTTCGTTGGCGGCGCTCGCTATTTGTTTTGATTCTGTCGATCATTCCCTACACATAGCTTGTCCTGATGCATTTGTTTTGGGCTGCGATTATGAACTATTTGGTTCCTCCCTTTAGGTGCCCTTTGCTCAGCCATGTCTAAAATCTTCCGTCTGTGGTAAAAGTATTTGTCTTTGAATTCGCCGTTTATTTTTTTCTATTTCTAATTTCTCTTCTTGTTGTCTGTTTGACTGCTCCCTCATAACTTGCTTGCACACCCTTTTCTAATCTTTTTTCTTCCTAACTTTTGGATGCAGTATTCTATGCTGATGGGTCCCCTACTGTCTTCTTTCCTCGTCACATGAAGTATACCTGAGCCATCTCAGAGATGTAGAGACTCGCGTATCGTCATGAGCTTACTCGTTCGCCATTCCATTGGATGGAGCTATTCCTTCATCCAGCCAAGTAATCGACCTGTCTATCTCACTAAAAATACTGCCAATATGTTCATTCCCAATCTCTGCAACTTAGTTTGATCTGTAATATTTTTCTCATTCTCCTTACATATTCCTGCTTTCATTTTCTCCTCAATTCCTTCCTGTATCGTCACCTAGCATTCAAGAATTCGTAGGTATTCATATTCATCTTGTCAATGCCTTAGCGTTGTTCTTGTCCGGTAATTCGATCCTCTTTCATTTTGTTGCTACGAGCCTTCCTTCAATCCACCCAATGTTATTGCTCTATTCTTTTACTGTGTTTGACATCAGTTTGAGTTCTTCACTGTCCTTTTTAGATGAGTCTATGATATACATATACATGAGATGTATCACCTCGTTTTCTGTGAATTGACGTCATTTGCAGTGTTTCAAAATTTCATTGAGTGGTATCATAATGTATAAAAAAATAATCTGGATAGAAATCCTTCTAAATAGTTATTTGGTTGTATTTATAGCCAACCACGTTCCAGATAGAAAACCAGGGTATGCTTCAATGGCAACATGATAGACACTTCCAAACAGTTAGATGAAGCTAAACAACGGTAAGCAGTTGTATGAAAAATATTTACGTAGGATATGGGCGCTTATTGAGTGAGCAATGTACTGCATCTTGTATCTGTATTTGTTTTGGTATCCCAATTTTTGACCTGAATATTTGTTGACATCTTTTTGATGACCTCCCTATAACCGCAGGCATTGTTTTAATCTGCAGTTTCCATACTTTTGTGATCTGAATATTTGGTTCTTTGTAATCAGATAGTTTTCCAAACACATTGATGGTATGATATTTTTTGATAGAATGGCAATATCTATTAATAGGCAACTTGTTACTTCCTCGTCCTTAATTATTATGTCTGGGTAGTTGGCTTGTACGGTACAATCAGTGTGTACAGGGAAGTCCCATAATATTGTGGGTGTTCATGTGAATGTGAAGTGTGTGATGTGACATAGTGCTTAAAGACTAGCCAGTAGATGTAATTCCGCATCATTGAGAGCTAAAACAGAATTAGAAGATATGATATGGTCGGTACTTCCAGCTGTGCTGTCACAGATCCTGCAGTCGGGGTTAGCAACATTTTTAATAACCTGTGCTTGAGTGTTTCTTGTATGAAAACTCTGGTCTTGAGCAGCGAGGATGAAACGCCCTGTTTCGGCTTTTAACCTTGTATATCTTTTGTTGTCGTCTTTTCTACTGGCCTGAAGGTTGCTGATGCACACATCCTTGTCATCACTGAACCTCTTAACACTTTTCAACTTAGTCACCCTTTGCATACAGCTTACGGTCATCCATGAAAAATAGATGGTTTATTATCTTATTATCGATTTTACATACACAGATAATGTTATTGGGTTCACTTGAAAGGGGGATAAGAGCCGATCAGAAAAGGGACGAAAGAAAATCCTCTTGTAAGGTTCCACTCTTAATGGCTGTATTGTTTGATTCAGAGGTTCCGTTATTGTGGTTGACAATGTGTTTGATGTTTCACATTTCTGAGATGAGAATGTGCTACACTACATCTGTGAAAAGCATTTATCGTTGTTGAAAGTTTACACATTTCAAGGCTTCCAGTATTAAAAAATGTGGTACACTATCGAACGCTTTTTGGTGATCTGTCCAGGCTATTATTGAATTACAGCATTCAGCATGACATTTCTCAGATCTTTGCACACGTACAAATCTCATTTGCAACTTTATTGTTTCCAAGGGAAAACATTATTTTTATGATAAAGGTACATTTTATTCGTTAAAATTGACATAAACAGTTTATGAATGAATGAGAGACGGATAATCGTTCTGTAGTATTGTGGGATCTTTTGTCTTCAAGCATTTGGTTACAAGATTAGGGTCCTATCAATTAACCACGCAAGTACTTCGTGTGGGGTCTTCATGATGTTGGATCGATAATCTGACATGTTTATTAGCGGAGATAAGGAGGGTTTTTGCCAGAATTTGAGAATTCCATCCATTCTTGGCAACTTTCATTTGTCTGCTTTGCGGAGAACATCAATAATTCCTCCTGCTGTTATCTTGTTCCGTTCCTGTAAGGCTTGACCTTTCATTCTCTCGTCTTAAGCCAATCTGCATTTGCGTGGAACGTTTTACCGTTACTTCAAAAGTTTTCTAAGAATTTCTGTACAAGGTAGTCATTCTATATCCACTTGCCATCGGTCAATATTTCTGTAAAATTCATTGGCTTCTGTACGAAACTCCAGATCTTTGCGGTGAAATTCAAACCTCCTCTCTAATCGTCTTACCTCTTGAGCTTAAATTGTATTTTCTGCACAATTGTTTTTATATTTTTTTTGTTTTTTGTTTTTTTTTCATCCAGGGATAAGCATTTTCCTATTGCTAGTAGACCCCCTTGACTTCTATTCGCCTTTTTGATCCAATATTATTTCTTTTAGATAGCTCATCAACTATAAACGAATGGGATGCTGTATCCCCTTCTTGCTATTTTTCTTCCATTCGGGTTGATGGATTTCATTTGTTTATTTTTTATCTTTATTTCATACAGAGTAGAATTTGTTCATTACACTGTACCTTATGTAGTGTTATTTATTCAAGTTATACACGTGGCATTCGATTCTCGTATCATCATCATCATCATCATCATCATCATCATCATCATCATCATTATTATTATTATTATTATTATTATTATTATCATCATCATTATTATTATTTGCAATCTCACACCAGTTGCCTGGTGGTAACTGCTGGAGTTTGAGTGACAGCAAGTCTCCTCAAGTCTCCAGCCCTTCTCTCCTAGTACTCATAGGTTGTAGTAATTCTGCGATTTACAGTTTCACACTGGTTGCCCAGTGGTTACCACTGAAGGCTGAGTGACAATAAGTCTCCTCAGATCTTCAGCCAACATCTATTCTCTCTTTCACCTATCATGTCAGTGCTGCAATTTGCAATTCAGCTTTCATTTCCCTTCCTCTGTTGGGTCACTGTTGACAGTTAACGCTGCAGTCCTTATTATTATTATTATTATTATTATTATTATTATTATTATTATTATTATTATTATTATTATTATTATTATTATCAATTTCTAATCAGTTGTTCGGTGATCACCGCTGGAGATTGAGTGACAGCAAGCCTCTTGAACTTTCCACACTCTAATAGACCACAGCCGCACTTTAGTTCACAGTTTCACATCAGTAGCCCGGTGGTTATCGCTGGGAGCTAAGTGACAGTAAGTCTCCTCAGGTCTCAGCCCTCCTCTCATTTCATCTTATCTCTCCTCCCTATCACAGCAGTGCTGTGGTCCGTACCTCCACCACCAGGTGTGTGCGTGCGTGTGTGTGTGTGTGTTTCTTGCTGTTTTCTTTGTTACTTCGCTGTATGGCCACTGTTAATAGCTGGGGTCATATATCTCATATTTCTTGCACTTCCCTCTGTAATAGTGCAGTTTCTAGCAGTGCTGTAGCCTGTACTGTCTGAATCTTACCTTTTATCCCCAGTTTCTTTAATTTCGCCTCCATTGTCTTTGGTATGGTTCCGAATGCGCGTATTTTCACTGGTACTAGCCTGACTTTCTTCTCTAACAACAACAGCAACAACAACAACAACAACAACAACAACAACGACGACAACAACAACAACAACAACAACGCACAACATATGAATAGACCACATGTAAGACTATGAAACAAATACAAGATAAGTTGAGGTACCAGAATAAATGACAAGAGGCAGAAACACACTCATCCAGACGGACATTGAAAGAGGTGGGGCTGGCAAGCAATTATAGACCAATCACGTGGTTACCACTCATGTTGAACGTCCTGACCGAACAAATAGCGGAGAGAATGTATTTATCCATGAAAAGGTGGGTACTATTGCCTAAAACCGTTGGGGATGCAGAGGAGGACCAGATGCTCTTGAAAGAAGTAAGAAAAAGGAAGAAGAACATTGCAATGCTATGAATAGATTATAAAAGAGCGTAAGATAAATTCCTCACAGCTGAATACTCAAATGCTTTAGAATGTTCAATTTCAGTGAACCTGTGGTCAGATTCATTGCCATTTCTATGGAAATCTGGAAAGTAAACTTGACAACCACAAGAGAACATTTAGATAGAGATAAGTATGAAAAGGAGAATATTCCTAGGAGACTCGCTGACACCATTACTATTCGTTCAAGCCATCATACCAATCAACAGAATCCTGAACAACAGTAAAGTAAACCAATCCTCGAAAACAAAGGGAAAGGTTAACCATCCAAAGTACATGAACGACATAAAATTATTTGCGAAGATGCTGTCAAACAAAATGAAAGAATACAGTGATGACATTGGGATGGAGTTGGAATTGAAAATAACTGCAATTACAGTAATGTGAAAATGAAGGCTTGCAACGGCTGGAAGAATTGAACTTCTGGGCAGCAGGAATATTCGAGCATTGACCATACAAGACCAATACAAATACTTTGGGGTTCTAAAAATGTGACACGCACATAGAAAAAAAAGAAAAAATGAAGGAGACAATAAGAAGAAATGATGGGGATAAGAAAGACAAAACTAAACGGCAGGGACTTAATTAAAGTAGTGAACATCAGTAGTAGTATCGTGACTAAGATACGCAGGACTATTCCTTGAATGGACGGAAGAAGAACCCCATGAATCAAGGAAGATTATTTTAGTTACACTCGAGATGACATGGATAAACTGTACGTGAAGAGAAAAGAAGGCGATAGAAAACTCATTTGCATAGAGAGCTGTGTCGATAAGGCCAAAGCAGGTTAAAAAAAAGTATGTGCAAGCAGATAGAAGAGCCATCATAAAGAGAGCCTCAAGCAGTGCAGCAAACTACAAAAAAAGTAGAAAACAGCAGAGCAGCACAGGAAATAAGGAAAGAAAAATTGAAACAAAAAGATACACAGGTAATCTAAAAAAACATACTCACGATGTATAGGACAAGGGATAATTGACATGGCTACGAAAAGGACACCTCAAGAGTGAAACCTAATCGTTCATCATGGTAGCACAAAGAAATGAATAAACAAATATATATATTTAAAAAAATACAGAAATCAAACCAACAGCAATTGCCTCTAATGTGGGGAAGAGGACCGTAACAAACATTAGTTGTGAATGTAGTCGACAAGCCCAGAAGGAGTATAAACACAGGCTTGATAGAGTAACAACAGGGATACACTGGAAAATGAAAAAAAATGAAAAAAAGAATGTGATGCAAGCATGCAGAAAAGTGGTACTCGTACAAACCTGGGACAGGCCTAGAAAATGGAAACCACGAATTACTTTGGGGCGTTAACATCCGAACGGACCATCCGATCCAAGCGAGAAGGTCAGACCTACTATTCATGGACAAGACAAAGAAAAGCTACCAAATAATAGACGTGGCAAATCTACAGAAGAGTGAGTAATTAGGAAGGAGTGAAAAAATGAAAAAGATACCAGGATCCGAGAAGAGAACTGAAGAAGGTGTGGAACATGAATGTCAGGATAATACCAGTAATAATAAGTGCACTCAGAAACCTTACAAATACACTGAAGGTGAGATTGAAGGAACTAAAGATAAAAGGAGGGATCTAGACTGGGCAGACAACAGCACTGCTAGGGACTGCAAGGGCTATTTATCCGTTAATTTGGTCCCTTTCCTTGATCGTTTTTGTTCTTTCGATTAGAGTTTTCTCCTTTCCATGAAAATGTATATTCTATCTCTGGTCAGAATTTTAAAAATTAGTCGTGGGTTGCTGTTTACAATTATTATTACAGTTGTTTTATTATTATCAATAATAATAATAATAATAATAATGATAATAATAATAATAATAATAATATTATTATTATCCTCATTATTATTATTATTATCTTCATTATTATTATTATCATCTTCATTATTACTATTATTATTATTATTATTTTTTATTATTGAATCAATGCTTTGTTGAAAACTCGTGATCAACTACACTTTTAAAGAGTTCTTTTTTTTTTTTTTTGCATTTGTTTGATGCTGATGTCCTTGGTGTTCAGCTGAAGGATATATATTTTGAATGAGATTCCGCCTCTACCAATGCTCCAATAACGATTGGTACAATATTTATCAGTTTTCTGTCATTTTTGCAGTTGTTCAAATTATGGTTTTCTGCAGTATCATCAAAGTTTGGTATTTTTTTTTTTTGTTTTGATTTAATATTTGTGTCTGCTTGGAATTTGACATCAATCAATATAGCCCGATTGTCTTCTCTATTGATGATGTTGATTTGAGCTTTCTAATTGTAAATCTTCTATCAATGATGGTATTAAAGTCATAGAGTAATTTTGATTTTCGTTTCTAATGCGGTTTCAAGTATGAACCCCTATCAATTTTCAGTTCTTTCAAACCTGCAAGTTTACATAAACTCAAATGGACTTTGGCTGCTACTGAGTGATATATATATTAAGATAGACAGTTTGAGCAGATAGACTGCCAGATTTTGTGTTCTGATTCTTGATATTCATCACATTCTAAACACTTGACTGGCGATTTAGTTTTCTTAGAATATGATCTGCATACCAATTTCAATCCAATGCATAAACTTGTGTTGTAGTAACCAGCAATTCTATTTGAAATATGCTGTATTAAACACGTGCAATGTGAGCTGATCTATAATACCAACTATTTTTGTTTACTTTCCAGGTATGGTTTTGTTTCTCCATTTTGGATCTCTTTTCACCTTAGATCTTTTTTCTTTCTTTTTTTTTTTTTTTTTTTGACGAGTATCTCCCCCAATAGAATATCTATTAGTGGCATCCAACTTGACATCTTTGCTGACGTTATGTTTTTTCCAATCCCAATAAATCCATAATTGCTAAGAGTCCTGTCCCTCTTTTTTGCTACGATGTATAATCAGTCAATAACTGGTCTTGGGTGTTATGCTTTGTAAATTGTCATTTTTGTTCTGGATCTCATGACTACTTGTCAAATCTTCTCCTCAGTTCAATCGATTATTCCCAACGCTATTAGTGATGCTGCAAAGGTGTTAATTGCAGTTAATCGATTACTACTGCCAAGTACATATTTCAAGATAGATCGTTATCGCTTGTCGTACTCAGATGCAGCCTTTCCTTCGAGTTCTTCATTCTTCATTTAATTTGTCTGCTTGATCCCTAAGTATTGAAATATTTTATCCAAATATATTCATGCTTCTCAAAGTAGTGGATGGATATGAAAGTTGATATCTGTGACTTCTGCATATTAACTCAGTCAGCATTCAGGGGAAATATCAACATTTCATAGCAGCCTTCTCTGTCTCATTATCCAACCTTACCTACATCTTTAGATCATACTTATGGAGTAGATGTCATATATATTCCATGCATATTTGATGACTTTTTCATAATGCTTCAACGTGAAATTGGTCGGGATCAATGAGGTTATGAATAACAACGGTGAAAATGAGTCTACTGGAAAGATGGCCCATTCGATTTTACATCTTCTGTAGTTCCTCAGTTGTTTATTATTATTATTATTATTATTATTATTATTATTATTATTATTATTATTATTATTATTATTTGGAATCTCACACCAGTTGCCTGGTGGTAACCGCTGGAGTTTGAGTGACAGCAAGTCTCCTCAAGTCTCCAGCCCTCCTCTCCTAGTACTCATAGGTCGCAGTAATTCTACGATTTACAGTTTCACACTGGTTGCCCAGTGGTTATCGCTGAAGGCTGAGTGACAATAAGTCTCCTCAGGTCCTCAGCTAACGTCTCCTCCCTCTTTCGCATATCATGACAGAGCTACGATTCGTTGCAGTACTTATATCTCTAGCACCTTCCTCAGTATCCGGGCAGTTCCAAGTAGCGCTGTGGTCTGTACGGTCTCTATCCTCCCCCTAATCCCGATCTCCTCCAGTCTCTCCCTCAGCGTTTGGGGGACAGTTCCTAGTGCTCCCACTATGACCGGTACTACCGTGGTTTTCATGTTCCACATTTTCTTTAACTCCCTTGCTACGTCCTGGTATTTTTCCCTTTTTTCACCCTCCTTCTTTTTTACTCTATGGTCTGCAGGTACAGCAACGTCTACTATTTGGCAGGCCTTCCTTTTTTTGTCTACTATTACTAAGTCCGGCCTTCTTGCCTGGATGAGGTGGTCAGTTTGGATGTCAAAGTCCCACAGTAGTTTGTGGTTGTCATTCCCCAAAACTGCCTCTGGCTTGTGCTGATACCACTTTTCCCCATGGTTGAATCCCATTTGTTTACTTAGTTCCCAGTGTATCATCGTTGCTACTCTATCGTGTCTATGCTTATACTCCTTCTTGGCGAGCTGACTACATTCACTAGTTATGTGGTTTACTGTCTCATCTCTTTCACCGCACATGCGGCATTTGCTGTTTGTCTGTGTTCTGTCGATTTTTGCTTTTATGTAGTTTGTCCTTATGCTTTTGTTTTGGGCTGCCATGATGAGCGATTCTGTTTCTCTCTTAAGGTTTCCCTTTCGTAACCACGTCCATGATTTCTCGTCTGCTATATCTTTTATCTGTCTTTTAAACTCGCCGTACAATTTTTTCCCTTCCCACTTTTCTTTTCTAGTTTGCTGTACTGTTCCATTGTTTTCTACTTTATTGTTTGTTGCACTATCCCTCGCGCTCTTTATGATTTCTTCACTATTTGTTTGCACATATCTATCTAAGACTACTTTAGCTCTCTGGACACAATCTTCTATGCTGATGAGCCCCCTACCACCTTCTTTTCTCTTAACGTATAGTCTATCTGTATCATCCCTAGGGTGTAATGCTTTATGCATCGTCATAAGTTTCCTTGTTCGCCTATCCATTGATTGGAGCTCTTCCTTTGTCCATCTTAGGAATGGTCCTGTATACCTAACTACTGACACAGCCCAGGTGTTCATTCCCTTTATTAGATTTCTGCTATTTAATTTGGTTTCTAATATTTTCCTTATCCTTCTGAGGTATTCTCTCTTAATTTTCTCCTTCATGTCTTCCCGTTTTATCGAGTCACATTCAAGGACACCTAGGTACTTGTATCGGTCTTGTGCAGTCAATGCCCTAATCTTGTTGTTGTCCGGAAGTTCAATTCCCTCAGTCATTGAAAGCCTTCCTATGTGCATCACCATGATTGCACATTTTTCTATCCCAAACTCCATTCCTATGTCCTCACTATATTCCCTTACTTCGTTGAACAGAGTCTCAAGCTCTCCCCTGTTTTTTGCAAACAATTTAATATCGTCCATGTACATTAAGTGGTTGACCTTTCCTTTTGTTTTAGAGAAGTGGTATCCGTTGCTGTTTTTCAGGATTCTGCTAAGCGGTATCATTGTTAGGACAAATAATAGTGGGGACAACGAGTCTCCTTGGAAGATTCCCCCTTTTATCCCTACCTCGGCTAGTTTGTCCCCTGCGGCTGTCAAATCTACTTTCCAGTCTTCCATCGAATTACCAATGAATTTAACCACCGGTTCGCTAATTTTGAACATTCTAAGGCATTCGAGTATCCAGCTATGTGGAATCATATCGTATGCCTTTTTGTAATCTATCCATCCCATTGCGATATTCTTTCTCCTTTTCCTTACTTCTTTTAAGATCATCTGGTCTATGTAGAGTAAATCGTTTGCCCCTTTGGTTCCTATCCTACACCCTTTCTGTTCTTCTGGTAGTAGTCCCCTTCTATCCATATTTGCAATCTCACACCAGTTGTTTGGTGGTAACTGCTGGAGTTTGAGTTACAGCAACTCCCCTCAAGTCTCCAGCCCTCCTCTCCTAGTACTCATAGCTGCAGTAATACTGCTATCTACAGTTTCACACCGGTTGCCCAGTGGTTATCGCTGAAGGCTGAGTGACAATAAGTCTCCTCAGGTCTTCAGCTAACGTCTCCTCTCTCTTTCACCTATCATGTCAGTGCTACAATTTGTAATTCCGCTTTCATTTTCCTTCCTCTGTTGGGTCACTACTGACAGTTAGCGTTGCAGTCCTTATATTTCTAGCACTTTCCTCAGTATCCGTGCAGTTCCCAGTAGTGCTGTGGTCCGTACAGTCTCAATCCTTCCTGTAATCCCGATCTCCTCCAGTTTCACGCTCAGCGTTTTTAGGAAAGTTCCTAGTGCACCCACTGTGACCGGTACTACCCTGGCTTTCATGTTCCACATCTTCCTCAATTCTCTTGCTAGGTTCTGGTATTTTTCCCGTTTTTCACTCTATTTGGCAGGCCTTCTTTTTTCTTTGTCTATTATTACAAAGTCCGGTCTTCTTGCCTGGATGAGGTGGTCAGTTTGGATGTCAAAGTCCCAGAGTAATTTGTGTTTATTATTATTATTATTATTATTATTATTATTATTATTATTATTATTATTATTATTATTATTATTATTATTATTATTATTTCGGAATCTCACACCAGTTGCCTGGTGGTAACCGCTGGAGTTTGAGTGACAGCAAGTCTCCTCAAGTCTCCAGCCCTCCTCTCCTAGTACTCATAGGTCGCAGTAATTCTACGATTTACAGTTTCACACCGGTTGCCCAGTGGTTATCGCTGAAGGCTGAGTGACAATAAGTCTCCTCAGGTCCTCAGCTAACGTCTCCTCCCTCTTTCGCATATCATGACAGAGCTACGATTCGTTGCAGTACTTATATCTCTAGCACCTTCCTCAGTATCCGGGCAGTTCCAAGTAGCGCTGTGGTCTGTACGGTCTCTATCCTCCCCCTAATCCCGATCTCCTCCAGTCTCTCCCTCAGCGTTTGGGGGACAGTTCCTAGTGCTCCCACTATGACCGGTACTACCGTGGTTTTCATGTTCCACATTTTCTTTAACTCCCTTGCTAGGTCCTTGTATTTTTCCCTTTTTTCACCCTCCTTCTTTTTTACTCTATGGTCTGCAGGCACAGCAACGTCTACTATTTGGCTGGCCTTCCTTTTTTTGTCTACTATTACTAAGTCCGGCCTTCTTGCCTGGATGAGGTGGTCAGTTTGGATGTCAAAGTCTATTATTATTATTATTATTATTATTCATGTTTCTATGCGTTCAAGCCAGAGGTCTGGTAGTTATCGCTGTAGACTGAGCAGCAGCGAGTTTCGTGAAGTCAACAGCTCTCCCCTTTACATCCTTTCAGGTTAAATGCAGTGATATGGATTGTAATTTCATACCAGTTACCTGATGTTCATTGCTAAAGGTTGAACGGCATCCAACCTTTTCACGTCTCTATTCCTCCTCCCAACGCCAAAACACCTCACAGCAGCGATGTAATTTGTGCTGTATCAACCTCAATTAGATTCCTTCATTCAAGCCTTGATGAAATTATTATCATTATCATCGTAACCTCTATCATTTTTTTTAGTTTTCCCACCATCAATATTTGGTGATGGTGACTAGAGATTATATTTTCAACACCAACAGTATATGGTTTTCATCTCGGGAGATTCGATAACAGCCATTCCCGCAAATCTTTAGCCATCTTCAAATTCATGACACGTTCGATATTGATTTCATTCGTCTCAAATACACGTATGATCTGCCATTGCTGTCGTTACTTATCAAGTGTCTTTTGATATTCTCCGTTATTATGAATACAACTTCTGTACTCATGATGTTAAACTTTTTTTCATTCCGGCTTCATTATTATCAGGAATATTAGCGGCAGGAATTCTAGTACCGAAGTCCCTTCTATTTAGAGTTTTATCTGGGTACTTAATGCAAGCAAATCTAAGATTTTCGTTACATTTCTCCATGTTCTCTATGATGATGAGCCTTCTTCTTCTTCTTCTTCTTCTTCTTCTTCTTCTTCTTCTTCTTCTTCTTCTTCTTCTTCTTCTTCTTCTTCTTCTTCTTCTTCTTCTTCTTCTTTCATTCTATTGTTTATCATTTGCAACTATTGCATTGGAATGAGTGGGTGTTTCTATCGTTTTAATTGTTTTTGTATGACTGTCAAGTACATATTCCACATTTCTTCATAATTCACTGGCCAACCTTGATATATTTCTCAGTTGTTTTTTTTTTCTTCATTTTCGTCAGATTCATTGCCAAAAAAGTCAGCTGTTTCGTTTTGTTTACTAGCTTTAGTTCATATCAAGTGATTATACTGGGCCGGAATCTCATTCGCACCTGTCTCACTTTTTGAGTATTCTTTGCACAACCATACCAGCATTATTTTGTGTACAGTTACTTTTTGTCGTCATGATCTGCATTTTTTTTCCAAAAGAGTAATCTATTTTTCCTACTTCCATGCATCAAAGTGTATTGTTTTCTATCAGACATGTTGCAAATTCAGACTGTCATGATTATTTCTCTTTGATTCTGCCGCTCATTTTCCGCTATTCCTTCCACTTATCTCCCAACCTTTTATATTTCACATAGTCTCTCGATAACGTCTGAAGATTGAGGCTGTGTGCTAAATCATTAATTTTCTATGTCTCTAATCAAATATTTTCTTTGTAACTTCAGTGTTCAGTGTTTGCCTTTGTGCACCACAGCCATTACACATTCCATTAAAATATTGGCTGAAAGTCCTGACGATTTGGACTAATGCCTCCAATCTATGTTATTATTGGCAAATCATTTCAAATGGTCCATTTATACCAGACTTTTTTTCCTAGTGAGTAATACAACTATTCCATCATTACAATTGCAAGAGAACTACGGTAATAGGCAAAGCACAAAGTTCCAGGGCAAGTTAGTCCTATTAAAATGGCTTGTCATAAATGAAAAAAAAATCCCTTCAGTTAGCATTTCTTAACATTTTATCTTTGGGCCTATTTACCAACAATTATTACATTTTGACAATATTTAAGCATTATGACAAAAAGGCTCTCAATATCATTCTTATTGCCTGAGGGTAAGCGCTTGGGATTTATTGACAGCATGTCCCCTCAAGTATGTAGCCTTCTTCTCTACACTCACAGTACTCAGCAGTGCTGTAGATCAAGGTTTCATACCAGTTTCCAGGTTGTTATCACTGAAGGCTGAGTGACAGTAAGTCTCGCCAGGTCGCAAGCCCGCCTTTCATATTGTACTCCCCTATCATAACAAATTTTTACCGCCCTCATCTTGGTTATTGAACCTTTGCTCCCGGCTTGGGGTCGTAGGTCGCCTATTTCCGGGATTCTCCTCAGTATAAGTGTAGTCCACAGTAGTGCTATGGTATGTGTAGTCTAAATCCTTCTTATCCCCAGTTCTCTTGATCTCATTTTCAGGGTCTTTAGTACGGTCGAGCACCTACTATTACTAGCAGTAACCAGATTTTCATGCTCCACGCCGACTTAGATTCCTCTATCAGGCAGTTTTTTTCTACCCATTGTCCGATTCAATATGTCATCCGCAGGTACGACTATGTCTATTATTTGGTATGTTCACCTCCCTTTGACCAAGATAGACAAGTCTGGCATTTGCTGTTTGTTTGGGTACTGCCAATTTTTGCCTTGATTTAGTTTGTCCTGATACATTTGATTTTGCATCTCATTACTTATACGGCCAGTGTGTTCATTTCATTAATCTGATTTCTCCCATTTAGTCTAGTCTCCCACATCTTCCTTATCCTTTCGAAATATTCCTTTCAATAGTTTTCGTTTCATTCATTCCTCTCTTGTGAAGTCGTATTCGAACAAACCTAGGTATTGATATTGGTTGTCCATGGCTACTCCTCTAATTTGTGTTGTTGTTCAGTATTTCGATTTTTTTATCTTCCTTGTAAGTGAGCATTTTTCTATCTTACTCTGTATCAATGCCATTGCTGTATTCTTTGACTTTGTAAATGATTCTCTGAAAAACTGTCTTTGGTCTTTTGCAAACAGTTGTATGCCATCCATGTACATAGAGTGATCTTCCTTGCCTTTTGTTTGCGAGAATCAGTATTCATTGTTTTTTTTTTGTTTTTTCCCCCTAGATATTCTGCTTAGTAGTATCATGTTTGATACGAATAGAAGAGAGAATAGACATGGAAGATCCCCCCTTTTTATACTTATCTCTGCTCATGTCTACATCCCAGTTCTTCTGGGAGATGGGAATAAATCTCCCTGCTTCTTCTTTAGTTTCTTGCTGTTCTCCTGGTGAGGTCCTTGATGTTCCCACGGAAATCTTTATTCTCTATGCTATACGCCTGTTTCTCAATGGTATGCGCGTTATCAGTCCATAGTTATTCTCCTGATGAGCATTGTCAGCGTCCTTGGTAGAGTACTAGCCTGTCATGAAGTGGAGTAATTCTGGTACTTGTGTTTTCCAGTTGGCTATTCTACAGACACTTTTCAATGAATACACTTTTTCTTTTAACCTTCTATGTTTTGTCTTCCTTCTCCATTCAAGTCATGGTAAGATTATCTCTTGTTCTTCCAGAAGGTACAGTTTCGAGCAACTCCTTGCCTATTTATTCTTGCTTCTTTTAATAATCTTTTTCCATGAATTTCTTTCTCTACAGAGAGTATCCCCTCCTACCTGTATGTGTCCCATAGTTTTGCCCTTTGGACATGTGCTATGTAGTTTACTAGTAGTTTTTCGTCACTTTGCAGTTGAGAGATCGGTTTTTGGAAAATTTCACAGGCAAGTTTATTGTCCCCGCTGTTCGGGATTTCTTTGCATGTCAAGATATAATTGTAACCATCTTTGCACCAGCGTACATAAGATTGTTGAGTCTCACTATGTTTTTAATTTTAATATGCCTTTGACGTATTTATTTAGATTTTATACTTTTTTTCCGATCATTGCCCATAAAATATGGCATTGGGCTCTCTTCTTTTATTTCATTTTTTGTTTCATGTCATTTTCGCTTTCGGTTTTAGTGATCATTCATGTATTTAGCTCGTGTTATGGCCAATCTTCGTTTAAAGTTGTTTCTACACAATCATTTATTAAGTTAGTTGTGTCACTGCATACCTCTGAGGGTAAGTGGATCCCCTACAGTTATATTTATGATAACCATTCGTTTTCTTAAATTTGATTCGCCTTGTCTGCCAGGTTTGAACTTGACGTCTCTGCTGGAAATTCTTCCCTCTCTATTCTGAACATGCATTCCTTGTAAGACTTCTAAAAGGGTTTTCTTTTAGGATAGCAATACGCAACCAATTTGTTGACCTCTTCCATTCATCTTTCTTTTTTATTTTAGCCTGTATCTGCCAACCAATGACTGTGTTCCTCCTGAAAACCATTAAGTTAACATGAGCTTGGGTTTTACCTTGCAGTATAACGACCAGGTCTCTCTGGATGACTAACAAAGGATCACCTATCGGTTATGTCGCAGAAATCTTGAGCCCTATTTTTTTGTGGCAATTATTAATGGAAACAGAAGGCATCTAGATACAAAAAAATTGCTTTCGTTGTAAATCCTGTAATAACCTGAAAATACCATCAGCTATGCAGATTTAATCTTAGTTTTTTAGTCTTAATCTTAGATTTTAATTCTTGCACCATCCAATTTTAGCTAGTAGCAGTGTAATTATTTAAGCTATTGCATTTATTTATCTAAGCAATCAAAGTTCAATTAATGAATATGTTTTTCATTCAGGAAAATAGGTAACAATCATCATTGTTTGCCTCACTCATATTAATCTATTTTAGATGTTGACAATTCTGCAGTTTCATTGTGAGAAAATATCATTAATTGTTTGGATTCAGAAATTAGAAGGAATAAAGGAAGAAGTCAAAATATTACAATTTTGTGTTTTTTTTATTAATAAGAAATACGCAATGTGGCGTATTTTTTAGTCAGGTATTGGGGATAGCAAATAGATATTCTGCTGAACAAATGAATATAGGAGTAAGAATGGCTTGTTTTCAAAATAGATGATAGTTTTCATCGTATAATCATTTGTTTTGATACGAACAATGTTTCTGACAATTTCACAAGGGATATTTGCAAGTGTATATATCTGCTGATCCTTTGATACACGCATTATCACAGTCATGCAACGGTTGTCTGAGGAGAGGGTGAAACACTTGCCCTAGAAATGCTTTGAAGTAAAAATACAGAACGGCAATTAGTTACATATAAAGGAACTTACTTATGCAATTGCAGTGGGGGCAACCAAGAGGAACGCATTGTGGGACAAGGTCTACTAAGCAAGATCCGTTGCCAGAGCGAACTGCTGAGCTAGTGCAGAGATAACAGGTAGCACTGCAGCCTGGAGCTTCCTTCGATTGCCAGAATTTTCAGAAAAGCTTGCCATGCCAACATATGCCTCAATGACAACCTGAAGTCGTAAAAACGTGGAAAAATCTCCGAAATCCCTGATAGCAAAATCGTTGCGATATATACGTATGTTGTATAATTATATGATGACACAATTCAATCACAGGGACGGCATTATAAAGCACTTGCCTCATATATATATGTATCGGTATATGTATGCAAAAACATATAAAAACATATTGGTTGGATATTCATGACCTAACATATCTAATATGCTTGAAGATTTATGCATAAGCAACAGATTTATACAGAATTCAAATTCTCAAAGAATTCAAAATATTGAACACATCAAACCTGTGTATACAATTCTGTAAAGGCCAGCAGATAACCGTGCATACACACACACAAACACACACACACACACACACGCACGCACACACGCACATACACACACACTTGCACACTAACAAAACAACCAATCATAAACACGCTCACAAATGATATAAACATTTTATAAGGAGCCCATGCACATATATCAGTGAAGGCTTACATATACACTGAAACACAGACACCCACATTCATAACCACACACATATACCGGAATATATATTGGTGGACTCATAAACACACACACACACATATATGTATGTGTGTGTGTGTGTGTGTGTGTAAATTTTCTTTTTTGAGTTCCAAAGTGCGTCTGAATACGCAATTGTGCTAAGTCTTCTGACACACACACAAAAAAAGAAAGATTAATACATTATATATTCTTATTTTTGTATCGAGCGTTTTTGTTCAGTTACGTGAGTTTTTTTTCTTCTATACTTAAAGTATGATTTTGATAAAACCTGCACGCACTGGAATCTACAATGTATTTAATTTTTCCGGAGGCGGATGCAAAAGTTGTTTGTTGCATGCTGTTTAACTGAAAAGGTTTGATATTTTTCATAAAACCGAGTCAGCAGCTTCTTTAAAGTTAGGTCTTTATCAAATGGATTTTATCTTTTTTATTCAATTGACTTGGAAAAAGAAACATCTTCTAAGTAATTTAGTTGGATTGCATGCTCCTGTTGGAGGCTAATTTGCATTACATGAAGGAATTTACTTATATAATGAATATTGGGATGTTTGTCTGATTCTACTTAAAGGTAATACTTTTGCAGACGATAAATCCTATACACAATTTGAAACAATGAAATCAAGTGAAGCAAAAAAAAAAATAGTTTCTTCTATCACAAGAAATCTGATTAAAATTCTGTTATACCCGTGAAATTTTGACAGAGATTAATTGATAATGTCTAGTAAATATGTTGCTGTGGATGGTCGGGCTTCAGAATGACTGTCAATTTATTCGACATTGCGGAGATGAATGAAGATTTTGTAAAATGTATATTCTATGCAACAAAATATAGCCCTTCCTCATGATGAACGGTTTTACTTGAAAACCAAATATGACAAAGAGAGGAAAAAAATAATGTACACGTAAAAAACACAATTCATATAGATTTATTTTCTTGGTAAGCGAATCTTTTCAAAGACCGAAGAGATACTACACTCTGATCTGTATCTACTAACTTCCCGACAAAAAAAAAAAAAAAAAAAGAATGCGACAAAAGTCGGTTTAATTTGGTAAGTTGAAAATAATGATCCCAGAAGTGGTGTTGCAAAGGCGTCAGGACAGGCTCGACCATTCTATTTTAGTGCAATTGGAAGGTGCAATGACTGGGCACACTGATCCTCCAAGGCTGTGCCAGGCCTCATGACGAATTTTACACCTCTTGCACCTAGCAATACCAAACTTCAATATAACATCATCGACGACGGTATTGCTCAAGCCCAAATTACCACAAAAGAACTGTGAGCAGATAATACACTCTTGTACCGCATTCATTCATTTCCACTCAAAAGTAAAACGTGACATGAAACTGTTTTGATGTGGGGCTCCAGTTACGGAAAAGCTGAAATATCCAATACCCATAACTAGTGTAACAAAGGCGTCGGGGGAAACCCAACCAAACCTTTTTAGTGCAATGAGAAAGTGCTGCCCTAGAGCTTGCTGCTCTTCAGAGACTGGGCAGTTATTTCTGAGGCCAAAAGATGAATTTTGAGCCCCTTGCCCTTATCAATACCGAGCCTCGGTAGGCCATCATCGGTCACATCATTGCACCGGCGCAAAGCTACCAAAGTGTGTACTGCAATAAGACATTAAGCTTCGACACGCACAAGATATGACACAAGATGGGGGTTCCGCACGGAAAGATAAAAAATATGCTGCAGTTCCTGCAACAAGTATTGCAAAATTGTCAGGGCAGACCCAGCCTTTCCCTTTAGTGCAACTGGAAGGTGCTGCCCCGGGGCATACTGCTCCCTCAATACTTGATAGAGGTATTATTCCAGGCTGCACAGTGAATGTTGGACCTCTTGTACTTAACAATACCGAGCCTTAGTAAGTCATCATTGGTCATGTCGTTGTCTTGCCGCAAAAAATACCAAAGTGTATTCTGCAAACAGATATTACACACTGCTTTAGTGATTATTCGATACTTCACAAGAGGAAGATGTGACAAAATATTTGCCCTTAAGGGGGGGGGCCAAAAAATGCCCCAGTCAGCGCAACTTGTGTTGCTGAAAGGTTAAGGCAATACCAACGCATCTATTCAGGTGTGATTGGAGGGTGCTACCCCGAAACTTGACTGATTTTTTCAAGGCAACAGGACAAATCCCTGGCATAGTGCACTCAGCAATACTGAGCCTCAGTAAGGGATCATTGCACCGGCAACCCCCCCCCCCCCAAAAAAAAGCGTGTACAGCAGATGGATACTACCTTTAGATCTTTATTCACCTACTCCTCTTACGAATGCAAGACGTAAACAAGCTCTTTTTTTTATGTGAATCTTCAAAACAGGAAGCTAAAAAAAACTACTTCAGTCCCCACAACTGGTGTTGCAAAGGCACCAGGGTAAGCACTAAATAAAAACTTTCACATGACAGTATGGTAGCAACTGTATTTGCATTAATCAATTAAAAATGAAAAAAAAGTCTTCGATAGATAAGTTTTTTTTCATGCCTTTTTGTTGGGAAGAAATTTAAGGCTGCTGGATACAAACTTGGGGATCGGTTTGGCATATTATTCAAGTTATAGAGTAAATATAGAATATTTACGTGCTTTACTTTCAGTGAAATAGACAGTGCTGCTCCGGGGCGTAGTGCTTCCCTGAGAGTTATATTCTTGGACGAATCTCAGACATCTTGCACTTCGCAATACAAGGGATCAGTGAACCACCATTGGTTATGTCAAAGCAACCAAAGTTTGTACGGCAAATACTTAATGCTCTTTCGTTAGTATTTACTCGCTCCTCCACAAAAGTTATGTATATATATGAATATATATATATATATATATATATATATATATATATATATATATATATATATATATATAGATAGATAGATAGATAGATAGAGAGAGAGACAGACAGACAGACAGACAGACAGACAGACAGAGAGAAAGACAGAGAGACAGAGAGAGACAGAGAGAGACTGGAAGAGGGGAAGATATATATATATATATATATATATATATATATATATATATATATATATATATATATATATATATAAATGTATATATATATATATATATATATATATATATATATATATATATATATATATAAGAGAGAGGGAGGGATAGAGACAGGGACAGAGAGAGAAGATGATGTGCGTATGATATGTATTACAACATAAGTGAAGATAGTAAACAGCATAGTAAACTTAGTGTAACTTACGAAGTCAAACATGGGGGATGGAGAACTGATTATTCAAACAGTAGATTTTTAAAAAAATGATTCACTGATTAAAATTAGCAGACTATGGATAATCAAAGAAGTCATTTTATTCTTCATCACATCTTAAGATAACAAGATGAAACGGTTGTTAGTAGAAAGAAGTACGGAGGAATTTGCATAAATCGATATATTATAAAATCACACACACACACACACACACACACACATATATATATCAATATATATATATATTTACATATATATATATAATAAAATATATGTATATGTATATATATATATATATATATATATATATATATATATATATATATTGATATATATATATATATATTATAAAATTGAACATTACACAACACACTTTCAAATCAAAATATTCTGCCTAAAATATCGGATCGCTCACTTGCATATTCGGTTAGCAGAATGATTATGCAGACGACTTCTCCTCTGCAACAAAATGTACAAAATCAAATATAAAATTGACGCATCTCAAAAATCTACATAAACAAAAAAAAAAAAAACTTCTGAAAATCTCAGATAGCCTACACAGATATCCATTCAGTAAATACCAATGTAGACATTCCCTTCTCAAAAACACACCAGCCCTATCCTTAACCTATATATACCACGTACACATACATACAATATCGAGGTAATCATGGGGAAAGCGTGAAGAACTCAGTTAAAGGCTAGCAATCTAAATGAATTGTCTTTTTATTTTGTTAAAATTTCCAGAAAAGACCCAAGATGAATTTTTGTGATTTTCAGGCTCAAACTCAAGTTGCCTGTAATTTTGTCCTGAAAAGGTTGATCATTTGGCAGAGCATTTACATCCTCGTACGAATACGATGGAAAACAATATAGAAATTTTGCTCGAAATAACCAGAAATGACACAGTCTGACCTTGACTTACGTTGATATCAGAGTCCTTAATATCAGTTTCATAGGTCTCAATTTTTGCCTAGCAATTAGGAAAATAAATGGAATTTGCAGAGATGAGATCTGGTGACCATCAATGGCCACAATGGATGTGAGTGGATGCATCTGTAAGCACAGTGTCAGTATCGTTAGATAATTTATTCCACGACAGTATCATTAATACTTTCGTACAACTGTCCTAAGGTGAAGGTCGAGATCTACTTATGAAGGAAGGGGATGTTAGCGAGAGGAAGCATCAACGCGTAACTAAAATTCATTAACTTTTCCGTTTAATTTGACGTTATTCAAATATAATTGGCTACGGTGATTATTATTTTACCAGACAGTGATATCTGAAATCAAGAAACCTGAAGAATTTGACCTCAGACCATTTTTTGTGTGCTGACCATATTTTCATGTTTTGATATTTTCAAAGAACCAAAATGATATTCAGAGTCACTTGCATGTCCCAAGCTGGAAGAGATCACATGATCTCATGGATCTATAACAAACAAAAGATTTCCTTGGGGTAATCAACATTTTTTTTTTAGTAAAATCTTCGAACCAGTGATTTTCGGTGAAACGTTGGTAATTCTGACTTGTAAGCTGGTTAGACTTCATTGAATTGGTAAGACTTCACTAACGACCTCGTTTCTCTCAGTGGATGAGCTCAGGAGAGGTGGGATACAACTGCAACGTTGCTTTCTTCGAGCTCAAACTTACGCCTGGCAGACATGGGCGATTTTAGTTGAGCGAAGTAATCAAAAGAAAGAGGACACTTTAGGTGTCACTGAGAGGGTCTCCCTGTCCTGTTCGATATAAAATTGTCCATATCCTTGAACAGACAAGTGTTGTGCTTTAAAAAGTTGTTGGATTTGTCTCGATATTTTGTCCACCGTGTGTCTGACATGTGCTACACTGAAGCCACTTTCTCGACAGTAATAAAAGCAAAACAATCCTCACCAACCGACAACATCTCTTTGTCCTTCATTTTCTTATATGAGTAACACAAGCACATATTGACATGCAATCAATAAACTCACATGTATTATTGTTATAACGTGAATAGATTCACCACCACCAAAAACATAAAAAGACAAACTAAAACTCTTTTCATCTCTATCAAACTGGCAATCCCTTAAACGTAATGGGTGTGTTATTGATTGAAAGCACCAAATATTTCTTCAAATAGGTACTTTTACCGTTCTCCAGTTTCAGTAGCTGGGGGATATAATCACAACTAAGCTCAAGACGTGATAAAACGAAATTTTGTAAACAGAGCAGATCGTAATTAAAGAATAAGCTCTGGTTATTTGCTGTGATCCGTACCAACATTTATACACACACACACACACACACACACACACACACACACACACACACACACACAAACACACACACACACACACACACACACACACACACATATATATATATATATATATATATACATATATATATATATATGTATATATATATATATATATATATATACATATATATATATATATGTATATATATATATATATATATATATATATATATATATATATATATATATATATATATATATATATATATATATAACGAGAGAGAGAGAGGGGTGAAATAACTTGAAGGTTTGCAGAAAAAACAAATCTTTCGATCGAAATTTCTGGTAAAAAATCACATTTGTGTAATCAGTATTCTCAAAGATGATTTCATAAGTAGGTTTTGCATGCAGTCTGAGATCAAAACTGACACAATATATATTATATCCCCCTGAAAAACACAGCGTCTATGGCGATACATATTGATCCCTCATCGTCAAATACATTTTTATTAGTTATCTACGTAAGTAAGCCTTGTGTTTCAGTATATCATACGATGTTTTGTATAAGATAAAATCCATATACAAAACGTTATCAGAATACCCTATAGAAAAAAAAACAAACTACATGAAGTATGACAAGCTATGTATTTAAATCAAAGAGGAAAGGGAGATGGTGAGTGATCAACACTCCAGGGGTGCCATATGATCATTCTGTCTTTTTTTTAAATACCCGAAATAGCGACCTGGCAAACAATTGAGTATCCCAACATAAAGAAAAATTACGTATAGTTATATCAAAGTAAAATTGTGAAAAATGAATCTGCATTAAAAGAAAAGAAGTGAAAATTACATCGACAGATATTGGGAAAAAAAAGATTGAAGAGATAGAAAAAACATATTTAAAATGAAGTTTTTAATTGGTTCAACGTTTGAAACAGTAAAGCTTTATTATATCCCCGCTTCTGTCTTTCCAACTAATTCTGTCTCTGTCTCTGTCTGTCCGTCCGTCTGTCTGCCTCTCTCAATCTCTCTCTCTCTCTCTCTCTCTCTCTCTCTATATATATATATATATATATATAGCAAAACGATTAATAAATCCGACAAAGAAGAAATTTTCTATTCAAAGATTTTTTTTCAAATTCTACAAATATATTTGAGTGTCGTTATTTCTTTTTTTTATTGCTTTTATATTACAACACATGTTTCGGATATCAGGAGCCTCCTTAAGCGATTCCTTCTAATTTTGTGATCTTGTAAAAATGTTCATTTGGATGTGTCTGTATTTGTCGGGACATTTTCATGAAAATATGTCTTTTGTGAGCAGTACAATAGTAACGGTGTTTTTTTGTGTTTGTCCGTTTGAGGGAATCATGTAATTTTGGATAATTTTCAGTGGTCTGTTAGCACATTGGGAGAGGGGCTATTATTAAACAAGGAGGTATCTTGTTACATCTCTCGTGAGTAATAAGAGTCTTATGAATATGTGACCGTTGTTATCTTTCGGGATTAGTGGGGTTAGGTTGGTTTATCGTCTTATCACCTCGGAGGATTAAGTTTCAGTCATGATACATGTATCTTTCTATTTTGATATCTCAAACTTGGGAATCTTTATTCGAATGAATTTTTCTCAGTTTATTGATGAATTACTGAAAAATAAAATTGAATATGGAATTTTGTATAGAAAATCCTTGTATGGTCTGTTTTAACACAGTTTGTAGTTTTCTATCAAATTCTTTTGTATGATTCCCTGTATTATATAGTCACCTGTTTGATCAACCGTGATAATCTCTAATTCAAAAGGAAACAATCATTGAAAGATATCGCAAATGATGAGAATATCATTAGCAAGGGAGCTGATGAGGTGAGGTAGTTATCATGGATAGAGCATTGTATGTAACTAAAATCTAAAAAAAACGAAAATGATAAATCCAGATATCAACCAGGGAAGAGATTCTTTGGTTGATTTGGACTCAAAAAATAGCAATTATAATGTTTTACCAATATTCAACGAACAGAATAGATCAAAACTACAATTCACTTAAAAAAGTGGAATGCCTCGAAATCCCAAATCCTGAATACCTTGAATTCCGATCAATGATAGCAAGCCGAGTAATTTAACTAAGATACCGTCACAGCCATTCCTACAAGAAATTGGAAGATTATACCAAGGATACAATCTGTTTCCTAAATTTCATTACCAACCAAATTGACCATAAAACACTTTTAAAACACCATTCTTTACTGTGACATACCTCAAGATCTAGATAAACTGATCATTTCATATTGGATTCAAAAACATGACATCCTGCATCCAACATTTGAGATAGATAGATAGATAGATAGATAGAGAGAGAGAGAGAGAGAGAGAGAGAGAGAGAGAGAGAGAGAGAGAGAGAGAGAGAGGGGGGGGAGAGAGAAAAGGGAGTGGGAGAGAGATCATAATCGTTAGAATTAATTCAATTCTATCATACAATTAGTTTCAATTCAATAATAACAATTATATTCAAATTTCTGATATTGTTATAGGAACTAAAATAGCACCAGCATATGCAGCCCTGACATTAACATACTTTCGGAAATTTCACCTAGAAATAAAGGATTAAAATACGACGTAATTAAAATGATCTCATGAAATGACGGAAGAGGTACATAGAATAATATCATCTCTTCTGGAAACATTCATGGGGTAGCATCAATGATATCATGTTATGTTACAAAATTTACAAATGAATATACGATTTACCGTAAAATATGGCCGTAGAAAAATGTCCTTCTCGGACGTTTTGATTAAAAATGAATTTTGTAAAATCATGGCAGACATTTACCACAAACATACAAATACTCGACAATATTTTCATTTCAATGGCACCCACCAAGGTAGAAAAATAATTGTTCAAATTTATCCTTCACTCCGTAGGATATCTACTGTTTTTTGGCTCAAATCTACAAAAATCTCTCAATTACACCAACAGAATTAAGGATTCTCCCAAAAATTAGAAATCAACCTCTAGCATAAGTATATAATGCAACCCAGGATCTATAATTGAGATTCTTCGAAATTCAAATGAGCTCATACATACTTAATGAAACGAAAACTAATCGAATATAAACGCCAACCTAACTATTTAAAGCATCGGCCTATTCTTGATATTTAAGTAAAAGTGCTAGTAAAAATTGTTGAGAAATGTAGCAATAGGAAGTGTGGGAAATCGGAATTTACTTATTAAAATGAAATTTCTACTTATTCTAGTACACAAACAAACCTATTTGAATAGAGTAAAATTTAGAATGCAACATGAAAATTTTTGTCGATTTAATTGAAAAACATATTTTGATTCATGAATGATTTAGGCTGCAAACATACATTGAATAATAGAATAGTCCTCTATAATAGCAAAATGAATATCACAGGAGTGTATACGTTTCCAATCACATATTTTAGTTTTTTTCAAAGTACTCTTCAAAGTATTGCCAATCAATCAAACTAATACCTGCACTGGGATATATACAGAACTGAAATTGATCGTTTTGAAAAATAGTAAATATTGTGAAAGAGACGATAAGAAAATTAACAAATAGTTATTGAATTATTAAATAGTTTTTTAATCAATATTATATTCTCTTATTATCAAGAAACAATGAAACTTGATGAATTTGTTGTAGGTAGGTGAGGTTTTATGTTGGAAAATCATGTTTGTGGTATGGTAAACGGTGATGAAACATTATGCATTCCACATGACGAACATGGAATACGGGCATAAATGAGTTATGCCATCTTTTTTTGGCCATCTACAATCTCGCTTATGATCTCCGGGGTCTATGTTGTGAGCTGCGATGATCAGCTGTTGTCTGCAACCTAGCCTGCCTATCAACTTTTGAGTGTGATGGATTTTTATGATTTTTAATTGTTTTTCTTCGAAATTCTGTGCTGTCTCGTGGTCTCTCCGTGGGGAATCAAACAGTTTTTACGTGCACATAGCATGTTTCTTAGTTTGGGAACCAGTCTTTTGGCTAGGTTTCATATTTTCGCTCCATAGAGGACGCATAGTTAGTAGACCTTTCCCTTCGGAATGACTGACATCATCATCATCATCATCATCATCATCATCATCATCATCACCACCATCATCATCACCATCATCATCATCAGTCTTTTAACGGCTGTCGTTGGACATAGACCTTCTCCAGGATTTGCCACGCTTCCCTATCATGGGCGTCACAGAGCCAGTACTTCCTGAACTTGTCTAGCTTGTCTCTCCATCTAACGGCCTCGGTTGTGCATGTGGTCTCGGGGGATCCATGTTGTGAGTTGTGATGTCCATCGATTGTTTGCCATTCTTGCAACATGGCAAGTCCACCGCCATTTGAGATTTTTAATGGATTCTATGATGTCCCTAAGTCTTGTCTTTTTCTCGGATGTACTGTGCTGTCTTGTGGTCTCTCCATGTGAGGCCTAGCGTTATTCTTTCATGTGCACGTTGCATAGTTCTAAATTTACGGGTCTGTCTCTTGGTTAGGTTCAATGTTTCAGCTCCATAAGTGACTATTGGGAGGATGCATTGGTTATACACCCTTCTCTTTAGGATTAATGGGATGTTCTTATTTTTGAAGGTTGAGCTAGCTCTGCCAGAGGCTTGCCATCCTTGTGTGATTCTTCGCTTGATTTCTTCTTCTTTTGAGGGTATGGAGATTCGTTGTCCTAGGTAGATGTAGTGGCCTACTTCTTCCAGTTGAGTGTCTTCAATTTTGATCTTAGTGTTTTTATACCCTATGTGGTTGTTGCACATGATTTTCGTCTTGCTGAAGTTCATGTGTAGGCCGACTTTCTTGCTCTTTTCATTTAGTTCATCTATCATTACTTGAAGGTCGTGTAAGTTCTCTGCAAAAAGGGCTATGTCGTCTGCAAATCTAAGGTTGCTCTATCATAATGCTTTTATATAAAAAAAGAAACCCGAAAGACCTCAACAACTATAGGCCTATAAGCTTACTCAACTGTGTATACAAACTTTTCACAAAGATCATCACCAACCGAATCAAAGAAACACTCGCTGAAAACCAGCCACGTGAACAGGCTGGCTTTAGAAGAAGCTACTTGACCTTGGACCACCTGCATTCGATAAGTCAGCTGAAAGAAAAAGCAGTTGAGTATAAACTACCTCTTGCCGTAGCATTTATTGACTTCAAAAAGGCGTTCGACTCGGTAGAAATCCCTAAGGTCATGGAGGCCATCTGTCGGCAAGGTGTAGATCCAGTATATTTTGAAGTTTTGAAACAAACATACAATCACGGCAGCTCCTTTATCAGGCTACATAAAGACTCGGACCCCCTTTCAGCTCCAGAAAAGAGTAAGACAAGGTGATATCAGCTCACCTAAACCCTTCACAACCTGCCTCGAGATGATCTTCAGAAGGCTAGACTGGGAGAGTAAAGGAATTAAAATAGACGGCGAATATCTGAGCAACCTTAGATTTGCAGATGACTGACATCAAGTTCAGTTAATGACCTCATGTCAGTTAATTTCTCAATAGAGAACTACACAATAATTCTTAGAGTGAAGAATTGATATTTCCTTTGCAAAACCTTTCAGTTCATCAAATTCATACAAATATCAGAAGTAACTGTTACAAAAACTGTCTGGCTTGCTAGCTGGCTATTCATCAATAAATCGTCGGGAGAAGTAATTTATTCATTAATCATTTCTCTTTTCTATCTTCAATTGATCTCCCCAACACGTCATGTTGCCAAAAGACGTTTGTTACGTGGATGTTTCTACTCAGTGACTAATCAGTCTTGTCTTCCTATTCATTTGCTTGAAAACGGAGCATAATGATTGGTCTTCACATTTTTATATGAATGTGTTCGTATGTGTGTGTTTGTGTGCATGTGTGCATGTGTATGCACGTGTGTGCGTACATTTTTATATGAATGTGTTCGTATGTGTGCGTGTGTGCATGTGTGCGTGTGTATGCGTGTGTGTGTGCATTGATGATATATATCAATGTGTACTTAGGATTTGTTAGCAAGTGTGTGTGTGTGTGTGACAGATTAATTGTGTTTGTGTGTCTGTAAGTAAGTATGTGTTTTTGCTAAGACATGAGTCCTCGCCCACATTATGCGCGTGAAAGAATGACCTTTCAAAAATCAAATAAAATGCTTTGTTTTTCATGGGAGACAAATGTAAAATGTTACCTTTGTGACTAACATGCAGCATACATTCGCCGAAAACACCTTTTTGCTAGTATTGTACAAAACTTGTGCAAATCCTCTTTAATAACAATCAGCATTCAATATATTCTCTCGTAGTTCATACGAATTATTGATTTTCCATGCGATCGACTGCAAGATGTTTGGGCAGTAATCTTTATGAATAGTCTCATTAACGGCTCATTGGCCTTGTTCGATGGAAGTAATGACCGCACGATTTTTGTTAAGGAAGTGTGTTTTCCTTGGCTGTTGAGTTGGAAATCTGATTGGTACATATCCAGTTATGTATTCGTTGCAGCAACTGGCTAATCAGGTGTTATTGTTCCAAGTAAGAGTTATATCTCTTAGCCCACTTTTAAAATAGTAGTTGCCCGGATCCGTCATACCACATAAATGAATGCAACAAACACATTAAAGGACAATTTATCTGCATTATTGAGAGATTGTGTAATGCTTTTGGTCGGCTTTTCAAATTCATTGGAAATGTGTCTGTATTTAGCAGCCTAATTGGTTTTTAATGATTATAGTTCGATTTTACATGCTGCGTTTAATAACAAGCGAGCTAAATGGATATAAAAACTGCTTCATTACAACGTAATTATTTTTTCTGCAGATAATTAACAGTGAACGTTCTCATTCATGTTGCGTAAATCAATGTACACATCTTTAGCTACCTATCCATTCTTCTTCGTGCCAATCAAAATAAATCTGCTATCCAAGATTATATATGTTTTGACGTGGATATATGGTAAGCAAGCTAGTCTTGCTTATCTTCAGTACTGAAAAGGTTTTGATCTTCTTTGGGGGCCCCCTTTCCTATGGTAAATATTGCTGAATATCTATTTAGTGGATTCCCCGGAGCTGAACGACTTCATACGATGTTACTTTTCACTGAAGGATAAATCTGGAATGTGCATTGCAGATTATCCAAGACAGAATCATCTCTACTCTGAAATGAACGAGATATAGCTTCCAACAAATTCTCCAACCACCATTTCCTATGTCGTACTGAGCTAAGTTTACTGAAAAACAATGATGGGGAATTAATTGAATAGCTCTGATATGATAGCACGACTACAAATGTTACTTCAGTAACAAACATTTCATAAACATTCTTTTCTATTATGAGGAAATTGCTGCTGTGCCAGAGCTAAATAATTTTTGTATTAGCTTTCCTTCACTGTAGATTATTTATTGAAACATCTTATCGTATTCGAAGTTTGTGATGAATGGAAGGTAATTGCCTGGATATTATTGAATAATTTGATGAAACATACTGACAGAAACACTTTCTCAGTAATCTTTTCATTGTATTCTTTGGAATAAATAGCTCAGATATAGCGAATTCTGTTTTGTAATGTACACTTCATTTCACTGATTTCAAGAAAGTAATTAAATAACAGAGAACCAAATATTTTAATCCTGGAAGCCCTCCGTTGTATTACTTTTGTGGAAGATAATTCTAGATCAAGACAATGGATACATTGGGTTTTCTTTTATCTCCGACCAAATTGAAAAATCTCAGTACAAGAGATTAGTCATCACTCACGCAATTAAACGTTAAGTAAGAAGGGACGTTCGTTCAAAGATGCCCGGTAAGCTGATTAGCTGCTTGTTCTTACTGATGAACGGCAAAGCGCGCCTAATCTGATTAGTTTAAACAATTTGCAAGCAAGGTTATGTTAATAACTGAATGCTAGGTCATTAACTGATTTAAAGATCTCACCAACTCGTTGTAAGACACAAAAATGCCCTCAGTTATCAGGAGAAAATGTTTCCATAATCTACTGGTTGTTTCTATTGCTTTGCATAGTACATGGAAATTGGTGATCTATCCCCTAAGCCAGGTTCAATGATTGCTCCCTGAGGATCGAAAGGAAAGTTCACAAAGTGAATGTTAGGGAAATTGATTCAACGCCTAACGTTATTTATTCTTTAATTAATACCGATATCCAGGAAGAAAAAAAAATATATCCCACTAAATGACCTTACGGTTAGGTCAATCGAAGACAAAATAACTACTTTTGGTTTTTATTATCACAATTATGAATTCCTCAACTTACTGCCCCACCGAAGATATTTTATTGATATCTGAGATAATACTTACATGACTTAAATGGCTGAAATATTTTCAGTTTTTTATGAATGTAGTAACATAAAGATTTCTTCATTATTTTTTAGTCACGTGTTGATATCCATTTTTATATACTTCCCAGCTCATATTTTCCTTACGAATATTCACACTTTTATATTCTTTTTATTTGCATCAAGTCCTGCTCATGTATATGACTGTTCTGATGCAGTTTTCAGCAATTACTATTTTCATCTCTAGTTTTAACAGCTGCGTTTAGAGTGAATACATTGTTTTTATCCAGAAATTCACTACGTTTTTATTCAACCATGGAAACCAAATTCTCGCACTGAATTCAGTATTTTTTAGCATAAACCATACACCAGGTTTTGTAGACAACCCTTCTCTTTTTATCAATCCCTTAACTGCGGAGGGTGATGAAGAGTGATAGTTATCCATAAGATAAAAAAATACTTATCCATTCCAAGATAAGCTATGGTAAGTTACCAATTGCAGAATAAGAACCCTGACTTACTGATAGAAACGCATTTTCATCAATCACAATAAAAGGGACATTTTATTGAGTTAGCCATAGAACTGCAACGACAGACAATTCCGTTTATGGCCGATAATGGGCTAAACTATACCAAATAAGATCAGGATCGCTCATTCAATGAAAGTAAATGAAGCATAACGCATTTATTATTCCAAGAGATTTGACTCAATACTTGCATTTCGGAGACGTAATTTGAAAGCTGAGTTTCCCTAAGCTTTCTGGATTTTTTTTTTTTGCAATTTCTCTCTAAGTTCTAGATACAGTGATGTGAAAAAATGTAAATTGAAACAAAAAATAATCTTCTGATCAATGGAACCAGTATGTATGACCACGACTAAAGCTGATTTCCAAGTATCGCAATCGAATGTTTCAAAGTAAAATTGAAGCCTCGGACTAAATTTTGCAGCAAGGAATCTATTAATGTAATGAACAGTGTGGTTTTTAGGCTGTTTTCCAATCCGTAACAATGACCTCCGAAAATTGAAGGTAAAAATTTTCCAGGTAGAGGAATCTGCCACCCGCCATTTGAAACAGTGAACATTTCTATCGAAACTGATCCAAGAATTTCCTTTTCCAACAATCATCTGATCAAAATTTGAATGTATCTGTCACGCATATATATATATATATATATATATATATATATATATATATATATATATATATATATATATATATATATATATATATATATATACGTGTGTGTGTGTGTGTGTGTGTGTGTCATTGTAGGTGTGTTTGTGTGGATTCAGCCACACAAACATAATGGATACTAGACTCTGATCGAGAAGTGACGGGAAACAACAGTTTGGCCCTATTCAAACCACACAAGTTATTTGATCTCAGACAGTAATGCCAAATCACACGTACGTAATTCAGTCATCTCGTACAGAAAGTATGCCTACAAAGAAATAAGTATCGAACAGAATATTACCAATTTCTGTCTTGAGTAATTACATTGGGAACTAAAAGTATTCCTCGTACTAATTTACTCACAACTGCATGCATATTTAACAAATTATCTACTGTTGTAGTTAACAATCCCACAGTGAAAGATCACTTTGATTGGCATACCAAACAGAAAAAAAGAGATTCTCTCTCTATTGGTGAACGTACAATGCACCCTGACATTATTAGCTAATTCCAATCTGGATGAAAGAATCACAACCATATGTATCCACAAACTTATTACACACTCAAGTTAGCAACTTGGATATACTACAGGTTATAGTTATTTCCTTTCATGCATTCTTAACCTAGCGTTATGATGTGAGATCTAGGGATATTTTACCCTCATGAATCATGTATTTTTTGACGTGAAGAATTTGAATATTGGGATATGTTTCTTTTCAAATAATATTTCCCATGAATTAGTTCGTGGCTTACTTGGAGATACCACTTGAAATAAACTCTTACACTTTTTCTCTCGATCGTGAATTAAATTGTCAGAAATTATCACTTGGGCTTAACATGTTCTAGGGTTTGAGTAAACAAATATTAAATTATAGAACTTGAAAAAAGTACTCCAACTCGCACGCCATTACGTAAACATCATGCGCTTTACGTGTAAAAATAATCCAATAATTATATTTTGCATATCTGACAGCTGAGATACCCCCTATATATATATATATATATATATATACATATACATATATATACATATATATACATATATATATATATATATATATATATATATATATATATATATATATATATATATATATATATATATATATATATATATATCAGGCCCGTTAGAACTGAAAATGAGGGGGGGTCTTTAGCCGTACCTTGTAGAATTCGTAATAAATGTTTCTTGTTTTTTTTTGTTTGTTTGTTTTTTTCCACAATTTTTCCCAAAGGTAGCTTCGGTATCACAGACTGGGCATATTAACCAATTACCTTCTTCAATGATTTTTTGCTAGTTCATAGGTATATGACAAGCATATTTTGAGCATCGATTTGAATTTGATAAAACATAGGAAAAAACTTGTTTATTTTCGACAAAAGTAATGTCGATTTTCTTTTCATACGTAATAGTACTGCGCATGAAGACGAAATCGACATTCATTTGTTTAAATTCATGCTGTGAAACTAAGAAAAGGAATTTTGTTTAATTTGAACTTGTATGCTTGGGCTTCGTTTTTGCAAAAGGACTCGGTAAAAGTTTCCTCTGATAACTGTGCCTTGTTCGAACAGAAATGGATACTTGAATAGGACAGAGAATATTAACCTGCGTGAATGAAGATGATAAAGATGAGTACATGTTAACTTCCTGCTAATCCCGAATGAATATTTACATCATTTCATTGTTGATAATTTTGTTTGTTAATTAATGAAACCCTTACGTAATCCATCCACGCAAATATAAAACATCCTATCCGCTTATTTGAGTTTAGTTGATTGTAATTTAGAAAATTGCACTCTCCATTTGTTGAAGATTTCAGTCATAGTGGTACTTGATTTCTCGTTACTGTATCCCGTTGGTTTTTGATTAAAGGACCGTAATCTCAAAAAGAACGTCCGGTCAATCAAGGCAAATATAACGGAAATGTATACAACGGAAGGAGTCATTAATGAGTGCAGAGACTAAAATGAACAACCCATCAACCTCTATGTCAGAGAAAAAAAAATAAATATAGTCTCAGAGAATCCAAGTGCCTGTACTGACAGAACCAAACTAGTTGGAAAACTAAATATCAAAAACTATTTCCAATCATCCTGGTTTGAAAAATTCAACTGTTTGCACCGTGTCTCATATTATAACTCAGCAGCCTGTTTTATCTGTGTTGAAGCATTCCTGCATAGTATCATTTCGTCGACGAGAAGCAAGGTTGCTTTTACTGAAGCAAGTTCCCAGAATTGGAGAAAAAAGGCATTGACTAAAGACAGAACACTCCACGAACAAATTGTCAGAGTATAATACAAAGGTTGCAGCAAAGTGACGTTAGATGCCTACAGTTGAGAAAAGAGATATCAGAGAAATGATTTCCAAGAAACATACACCAGCGAAATACAATACTCACAGAATTTTGATCAAAATGATTGGAAAAGTGGAGTAACCAGCAAGGCGGATTCTTCTCCGTTGGGGAGACTAGAAAGAAACCTGGGAAAAGTGAAAGAAGCTCTAATTTCTATCGGTTGCTAAAACTGAGATGTGACAGAGATCCCTCAATTGTAGAATGGTTAAAGAGAATAAAACCTCCAAATTCGCATCATCAAATATAAAAAAAAAGCAAATGCTGGAGCTTACAGCCTTACGAGTGCTTCGAAAAACTAAACAAAATATCCGATATGTCATGATTTGCATGATAATGGTCGATGGAAGTGCTGACCTCTTGGAAAGGCTGTTTTTGTTTTTTTTTGTATCGTTGGGTTAATGTCCCTATTGTTAAAAAAAAAAGTTACTAAAATGCATTTTGGCAAGTCAATGGTGCAGATCATATTGTGTTCATCGTTGAGGGTATCTCGCTAAGGATAAATCTGAAGCTTGATGATGCATGCAACCAATGCTTTGGTAATGTTCAAGTGCTGACGGGAAAAAAAAAGACTGGCGTTGCTAGCCAAACTAAAGCAATCATTGGTAATTGCTTTATCACCCTATGTCACGGACATGCTCTAATTCTTTCTGTTGTAATTCAGTAATTTCAATTGATTGTTTGGACGAAACCTTTCGAAGGTTGCATTAGATAAGCCAGCTAATTGAGAAATGAAAGAGAAAGCAAACAGAATATACATCAAAAGGGATCCATTCTTTTTACCCAGCTCAGCGGACTTGAGCCTATTCTTTCACAAAGCATTGTCCGTTTTGAACAATTACATCGAGGTAATGAAATTATAGGACTGGTCTGATGGAATCACCATGACACTGGAGTGAAGGTAAGGATTAGAGGTGTCCGGGCAGAACCATTCTTTGCTTGAGCAAACTGATAATCTAAGTTGAAGCTTGCAAGATCCTGAGGTTCCAGCTGCACACAGCAATTTTATTGTTCAAGTTGTCATTGAGACAACGTAAAAAATAATCATAAAGATATTGAATTGTCCTGGGAACAAGTATTTTAAAGTTTCGAAAGCTACGCAAAAAAACAAGCATTTCTTTGTCAATGGACAAAATACTTTATCACAAATATCATTTGCCGACATTCGCTTCGCGACGTTTGAAATATAAGACGAAATGGACCATTCTTTTCGAATGATCTGTTCTAATCCATGACGTTTTTTTAAAGAATTTACATGAGCCTTACCAGTTCATACTTGACTTTTAATTTTAATTTTGCCCTTTTTTTTTGCCGATTAATCCAACTTTTTCTTCCTTCGAATTTTCTTTTATTTGTTAAAGTTCCTGGAAAGAGATGGATCGTTCACACGATTGACTGTCAGACTAACTGATTCACTCGTTGTATTTCGTTATTTATCCATATATATAGTCATTTCAATCACTTAGTTCATATAATAATTAATATAATTGGAAAGGTTATACATGATTACTGACAGATGCTGATTAACCGAGTGATTGGAACAACTATAGATTTATCAAACTGCAAGTCCATCTGTATGCATGTACATCTGTATATTTCTGTATAGAGACGAGAAGATTCATAGAACGTCTGGAAATACATGAGAAGAAACGACATAAATAGTTAGATAAAGTCAGGGAATTATGCAATTAGAAAGAGAGAAAAAAAGATTGAAAGAAGCAAGCAAAGTGAGAAAGATAGAAAAAGTTTGAAAGAAGGAAAGGAATGAAGGAAGAATGAAAAAAAGGAAGAACGAAGATCAGAAAAATTTTCCAAGTTTTATAGAGATGAAGAGAGGCAAAGAATACACATAAAACAGTTCCACACAAGTTATGGAGTTAAAAATGAATTAAAATAGTTGTAATTTCGTATGTTTCATCCAATCTTTTGTGACCAGCAGAAAGTGTAAGAACAAAAAGTTAAGCTTCTGGATTGTAGGATCTGATAAGTTAAAAAATATTTTCAGAAGAAAATTTCTGAATTAAAAAAAATGGAAAGGAGGCGCAATAAATGTCACGATTATTGTGCGTCGTGACTTTTACATTATATACCGGCGAGAAGCATTTGCCTTAACAGGATGTGCGTTTTGGCAAGAAAGGTGACAACAGGATATCGTACTGCGCCCCTTATCACTTTGACTGTAACTTCCTTTTTTTCTGTACTTACTGAAACTCAATTTTCTTTTAATCTGCAGTATTAAATTCTTTTATTTCCAGTTTCCTCTCATTTTCAGCTCTACCTGACTTCCTCTTTCCTATCTCTCTTTTTTCTTCTCCATTTACACTCAACCTGTTCGCTGCGAAGTATAGCTTTGATGTTTCAACTCCTGTGCTTGGCTTTTCATGTAAAAAAAATGGAAAACACAAAAGCACCATTGCATGCTTAATGCAGTTGTATTTTCATACAAATTAACGAATACATGCATCAGGCTATCATATAAATGTAATATAGACACAGATGTTGAAATATTTAATGATTTAAGCAAGTGTGGAATATCTCAAAACATAGGTTATTACCTAAACCCCTCACATTCAACACATTTGTATTTACCTTTGGGGCATTTCTTGAAAATACTTTATACTTTCTAGTGGGGATGCCATCTTGCAAAAGAATGAGGCATTATCTCAAGGCGATTATTTTGTCCCTGGGACCGGACAGGATTTTGTAAGATGAATAATCCCGTCTGTGGCACAAGACTGACATCTTGCAAAGACGAGTTAACTTGTTCTTAGTACTGGGATGACGACTTACTATATCTGCAGTAGCAAATAGGTCAATGTATTTCCATCGACCGGACAATTAATGCCATCAGTTTTTTGTTCGTTTCTTTCGATTTAAACTCGTATTCGATAATGCTTCCTTTTTCAGAACATGAAGGTTTTATTACTATACGTTCTATAAAACGCTTTCCTTTTTGACTATACTTCGTTCTTTCCTTTTTACCTTTTTCTGCTTTCGTCCTAGCTTGATTTAATTTATTTGATACCATTTCTATTCTACGTTTCCTTCTCTATCTGCTTTTTCTTCATACCTTTTATTTTACTTTAAAAAATCCAATTTCATTTTCATTAATTTCAATAGACGAAGTAATAAAAACAACCATCATTCATTTCTTCTGTTATACCGTCATCTTAATTGTTGCTGCTTTTTAGCTCTATTAAACCCAGACTGGGTACTCTCCAGCAGAGAGCAAATACATTGACACCGTAGATCGGAATTGAAAATAAATTTCAGGTGATAATCAAACTTACGACCCTCAATTTGAGGGGTGAGTCACTTAACATTAAACTGTACTTACCACCAATCATCGAAACTCAATGGTAAGCCTGAATCCAATTAAAACCCTTAAACCCGACCCTATCCATGATCTTCTTTTTGTCTTTTGTTATCAACTATGTTTGTCTTTTTGAGAAACGGGTATTCGATCTGACAGAATGATAATAGATTTCGTTATATTGTATCAGAACTCTTATCTGAAATGAACGCTGTTATTATTTGGTGACTGTACCATTTGACCTAGACGACTTAAATAGAACAATGGAATCATGGAGCAAAAATCATTTCATATAGTGGAGACGTTCGCAGCACACCCTCCCGAGTAAATAAGGTTAAAAAGTTGTGGAATATTGCCCCATTGGATCGAATTTCATACTCCAAGACAGTTGAAGATTGCATATCCATGTCTAATTTTAAAGAATTGGATATGAAAACATGTCTATCAAAAGATAATTTTAAAGAGGATTAACATTTTTTCATGTATTCTAAATATCCATCCAAAGGAAATCATTAATATGGAAATGATAAATCGTACTTTCACTGAATTTATGCCTACTGAAGCAAATGACTGCTATAGCGATGACATATTGGGGAAAAACATATATGTAAGATGTTTTTCAGATAGATTTTTCCCACTATGATTGCAGGTAGATTTATTAAAATGCTTCGAATTATTGGCTATTAGCAAATGCAGTATGATTAAGAATGTATTTGAATAGAAAAAAAATTGTAACACGTTTGCAGCAAAGGTGTTAATCAATCGATATCACAGACGATGGATGACGAAAGATAAAAACAAAGTAAAATATATGAAATGTGTGGAAAGAGGAAAAAATATATATTGAAAATGAGAAAAAGAGAGAATGGACATATTTGGTCCAATATTATACTTATCATTATATTATATAGAAACTAATTTGAGATGATTTCTCGTCGTTCGACGGTTAATATATCACTCGCCTCATAGAACCCAAATTAGTGGCTGGTTCGTTACTTGCTGCAGCACAATCTCTTTTGTTTGCTCATTCTTTATGCTGTCCAGGGTGAGTGATATATCAACTGTGTAACGACGGGAAATATATATATATATATATATATATATATATATATATATATATATATATATATATATATATATATATATATATATATATATATATATATATATAACATAATATGATATAATCTGTGATGGGATTATGTCATAAAGTTCTCGATACATTAAACATTAAAACTTAGGTTTAATTAGAGTAAAGCTCACCATACGATGAAAGAAATGATTTGCCACACAAACACATTTATGTATCTGCCCTGTTTGTGTTCCTTTAGGCAAATGATTCAATTCATTTCAGTTCTCCAACTGTCTTAAGGTGTTTGTCTACTTTTTCTTGTTCAGTTCAAATACTTTGTTTCTTTTTCTTGTCCTTGTTTGGTAGTTGGTCATTTTTTAGTTGTTTTTTTTTTATTTTTATTTTTTCATATTACATGGTGAAGATGGTTTGCTTTTTGGTAGTTAGAAATCATAATTAGCAGGAGATAAAGTTGGCATTTTTCTTATCAGTATCTTATTGAAACATCAGCTATTAGTGATTGATTCCCTCGCTAAAAGAATTTTATTCATACTCAAACCTGTTTTTCAGTGTTGGGTTCCATTTTTACATGACTTTTGTCGTTTGATCTATTATTCTTGGCTTGATCAGTTTCTGCATATCTAAAATAGTTATAAAACAATTATTGGGTTGTTCTTAAAGTGGCTGCAGGTGTAAAATAATAACAATATTACTAGTAAGGCTACTACACCTATTGTTGATAAAAAGACAGCTATGGTGGGTTTTTTTTCAAAACCTGTAGGTTAGATGTCAGAGTATATGGAATGATTACTATAATGATTCCTTTTTTTTTTAAATAGCTATGCCTTATTTGGATTTTACTTTTTCAACATGTTTAAAGCAATTTTCAGCAAACTTACTGTCCTTTAAAGCTGTAGTATATTTATTTCATATATCGTTGAATATTGTTTCATCTGAGGAGCTGTAATCTTTTTTTTCAATGATTTTGTTTGGACGGTTATATTTTATGTTGATGTTGATGTGTGTAATTACAGAATTTATCTTTCTGCGTAGTATTTAGGTGATTTTTTTTCTGATTGAAAGTAACAACTAAAAAATGTTGAATTTTCACGTTAGCATCAATGTCGACTTTGAAGTTCAATTTTTTTAATATCCTCTATGATGCTTTCATTTTTAAAAAATTAATTTCCACTATTTTTTACCAGAACTTGGCCATCATCCTGGTAGAGTTATACATATTTTATAGTTTAGTTTTCTTTTGAGGTTAGTCATAATAAACGAGCCGATCAGGTCAAACATCCCCAGTGAATCGAGGCTACACATAGAAATATCAGAACAGTAGACATCTTCCTTTTGTCTTTTTTTTTTTGTCCAGTGTTCTTGGTTATTGAACAGTACCGTCCATGTACAGTATTAGATTATTTTTTTTTTTTATTACTGATGTTTGTATTAATAATTGTGAATTACAAGGCTCCCTCGAAAATTCCGTCGGATATAGAAGTACACAAGTCCAAAATGTCAGACTGTACCAATGCACTGGTATTGTTTTGCTTAATGTTACTGAACCTCATCATGGTTTCATCTGATTTTATCCTGTGGTAAGTTGTAGTTGTTGTTTGATGCTGTTGTTAATGTCTTCTAATATGTTCTTGCTGATTTTCCTATCCATGATTCAGAGGGGTTAATTTTTCAAATGATTGAGTAGATTATGAAGTACTTTTGTGGTCATTCGCGAGTATGTTGGCATGCAAATGCACTATGTGAAACTGGAAATGATAACAAGTAACGACCGACGACTGTACAATGGAAATAAAGAAGAAGGAAAAAAAAAGAAGAAAATATTGATGAAAAAAGACGAATTTCGTAGAAATGTAGGCATCCTACGATAAACATCCTTGATAGGGATCCAAATAAATCAAATCACTCGCTTGGAGGAGAACGAACAGGGCAAAAACAAAAACGTGTTTGTGTTGCAAAAGTTTTTTCACCATCAAGTATTTTTCTTTTGACATACACCTTGCATAAACGGAAATTCGATGCAGTCGTTATATTTATTCGTTTAAATGAGTAAATGTGGTTAAAAAATAACAACACTGATAATAAATTCAATTACAATAGCCGTGTACATTATCAGCCTCCTGAGTTTCTATTTGTTCGGTTTGTATGAACGTATATTCTGATGTAAACAGCAATAAGTATCGTACTTGGGTAACTTTGGCAGTTTTATAAAATGTTTTCAATGAAGAATAAAAATATAAATAGTGGAGGATCAAACAATTATACAGCTACCTGGAATTGATAGTCATAAGTTATAGGACAAGGGTGATAGATACTTGATTTGTGGCTTCCGTCTTTCATGACATTGCAAAAGCTCTATGAAGTCTCTCTTTAAGTATGGATAACAATGATTATATTTTCAGCTGGCTTCAATTCTCAATACTAATTGGACTAATCTTACAGCATTGATCTGGATTGATAGTGTATTGATTTTTGCACCACTAAATGATGTTATCAAACGTAATTCTGGCTGAAATGAATATAATAAAAAGGAGTGTATGCAACGTCAACAATTAGAGCAAGAGAAACATACTACATACTTTCGAATACTTTGTGCAACATGTTTCTCAAATACATGCATTATTTCTTAGTTCCATGCTTAATTTAATATTCCACATTCCCTGTAGCGGGAGAGTGCTAAATTGTTGCAGTTTCATGAGTGTTCGAAGATAACAAGGTATAGTATAGAAATAACAAATACAAAGAAATACGGTGCATGTGTTTAAATGTGAAGTTAGATCCCCAGGAAATATGATGGGTCTGTGTTACTTTTTTGAAGAATTCCAATATCAATATATATATATATATATATATATATATATATATATATATATATATATATATATATATGTATGTATATATATACATATATATATATGCATACACACATACACACACACTCACACACACACGCATATACATATATATATGTGTGTGTGTATAACTGCAAAGATATGAACATATATCTGCAGGTTCTGATGGATTGTATATAGACACGCCTACACACATACACATCTTAGTGGAATGATATATTTTCGTATTGTGCAATTCAAAATATTTTCTCAACAATAAACTAAAATATCTATGTTTGTATTTTTCACCTCATTGTGATTCAATGGATGCTGTACTGTATTTTATACGTATAGTCTCGAATCCAAACTAAACTATATTTTGTCAATAACTATATAGTTTACATATATCTGATCACAATCAGAAAGTGAAAAATTTCTCCTTAATCGTACGTCGGATACCAAATTGCGAACCAAACACGTCTTACATCAAAAGAAAGGTGATTGTATATATATAATCAAACTATCAATGTTAGTTGGGCTTTCGTGGCTTTAAATCTGTGAAAACGAGGAGTAAACCAGGGGCTACAGCGGAATTTTCTCGTCCATGTTTCCAAAGAAGAAAAATCTCCGAAACTACCCAATGGATTTCACTGGAGGCTCGGACAAATGAGTGAGGAAAGGGTATCTTACAGTATGAAGGTTTGCACAGACTGTTCGAACCAATATTACATTCTATATTTGAATATTCTATTTCATTTTTGAATAGAATATTTCTATTAAAGATACTTTTGGTGTGGGTATAAGTCAAGTCATATTTGAGTACTCGATCAAAGATGAGAGCTACCTTTTACGGACGCCAAAAGGACTACGGAAACATCGTAAGTACATTCATTAAGGATGGTTGCCTGCCGTTAGATAGTCAGTCACAACCACCTGATTAAAAAGACATTAGGATAATAAATAGAAAAAAAGTTGTATGAGGATTATAACGGCACAGATAAGACAGATTGTAAGTTCAGTCGTGAGAGACGGAAGAAAGCAGGGGGAGATAGAGAAGGAAAAGATAGATCACTTGGTGTCGGTATCTAGTGCTAGAAAAAGGCACGTTAATAGAGTAAAAGAGATATCAATATAAAATGAATCCTTGCCTTTAGAAAGGAGAGCAGAAATTGGTCACCAGAGTTGACAGACAGAGCGAATATAGTAGGAAGGCTAAGAGCACCAGCGTCCACGGGCCACCGACCCTGCCTGCTGGCAGTTGAAGACATTGAACCAACACTCTCCTTCCTCTCTTTCAACTGGCTTGCAATATCTATTTTCTTAAGTCTTCAGTCAAAGACAATATATTTTCGGTTGGCCTAAGGAGAGAAATGACGCTTCGATTTTGAATCCCGACGTATCTTGCGACTTCTGTCGCTTCTCTGACTTCTGATGCAGTTGGCAAACGTGCAAATGAAGCCATTATGCTTCAGGTAGATCCAGGTGCTATAATTTTATTGAAGATATTTCTCTATGAAGTTCTCTATGACGTTCTCTGACATTTTGAAAGATGGCCTACCGGCTACCGAAGAAATTATTGAATTCTGAGACTGATCAATGCACAATTACTTTTCATACCATTTAAAGATTAATTACACATGGCATCGATACATTCCATATGTAATAATTTTTAAATGATACAGGTAATTACCAGAGCAATATAATTTTCATGAACCTATTGTACAAAATTGATCTAATTTCACCCCAGTGAATGTGAACTGCAACATTGGGTTTTCTGATACCCCAAAATAACTCAGCGTCCAAAAAAACAGACTTCCCAAATGACACTGCTAATGAATTTTGAAAAAAAAAAACCCAAAAGGGTATTGCAAACATCTCAGTCCTATAAGCCATAACGGAACACCATGTGCTATTTAAACAGACTGACCTTGACATATGCTGACCATATCATGTAGTAGTCAATATCCCACTGATCCAAACCAATCGAAATTTGATTGATTTATTCATCAGGACAGCATCACGACATTTCAGCTCATGAAAAAATACTATCATACCGTCATCTTTTTTTTTGATAAATGTAGGATATATTGCTTGTATCGTCTATCATTTCGCTTAGGGAATCGAATTGAACACATGCAGTATGAGTGTCATCATGTCTATGTTTCTGATTAGGGGAATAAGATTTTTTTTGCAACTGTCGTACGTTGCAACCGTCTCCATTCATCCCTGTTATCATTTTCGTAGACTTTCTTCTCAGAACCGAGAATTAATGCGTAAATTTGGTGTCAGTAGTTTACACAACGAACAGCGCCATCGGATTTCAATTGTGTTCATGTTTTTTTGTCACGATTTGGTTGAATTAAGGTTAGGATTAGGCCTGCGTCGAGAGTTACTGTTTTTTCCCCAAAGAAAAACATTTTCGATTGTCAGGTTAGAGTGAGTTAATTTGAAAGAAAAAAAATACTGCTGAACGGATAGAAGCGTTGAGAAAAAAAAAAAAAACTTGTGGTTCATGGAGAAACTGAAGGTAAGGGGTCATTTCAGCATTGCAGTTCATTCACAAAAGGAACTCACCCTCTAAAACCTATCAAATTCTTTTTCTTCGCGCCTGAGTATTTAAAAAGGTTTTAGAGTATCATAGATGAAAAGCCTATTAATTCTAAAAAAAATGTACCCTCTTCCATTAATAGTTTGAACTAAGTGTGCCAATTCTATTTTCCTCATTCAAACTCTAACCACTGGACTATTATAGCAACCAAATATCTTTTTTTTTTTTTCAAATAAAGGATTCTCAAATAAAAAAAGGGAAAACTAGTAATTCAATAACATTCATTCTATGTTAATCTCAGTGTCAAATTACATCTGTTGACAAAGTTGAAATCTTTCGAATACAGGGATCTATGACATGTACACACAAAATAGACTCATACTATTAGATTAATATTTGTTAGTACAAGCCTTTCAAAACAAATGAATACATTTTATTATTGTGCTGTCAAAAATTACAAAATGCAATTTTTTCAATTCAATAGTATTGACGAAAACAAAATCTATGTGTGTAATAATTCAGCGTGTGAGGAAATGCTACTGTGATACAAATGAAGAGATAAATATTATCCACATTCATTAATTCACAGAATTTAATTATTTCGATGACATTTCTAGAGACAATTTTTGTTACCTTAGTATATATCTATGAGGATATGGATTTATTTACTGTGATATCAAGAAAAAACGTACATATACATACATTCATACACATGCACACACACACACAAATATATATATATATATATATATATATATATATATATATATATATATATATATATATATATACCGACACGCTATTTGCCCCACAGCAAATGGGAGGTCATGTATTTGTGCCTTTCCCGACGGCATTAGAACCAGTCTTACTCAAGTTGCCAGGTTCTTTTCTGAACTGCTGCTAACCAATCGGTAATCGGTATTTCCCAGAGTGATTGATGGATTATTGCGATATTCAATTTTTTTTTATGCAAGTGGGGACACTGCTGAACATATAACAAGGGGAGCAATTCAGCAGAAACCTCGATACCAATCTGAAAGCCCCACCCAAATCTTTCTCAGTAGGTATTTTTTTCAAAAAAACTGACTGGTTAAGAACCTGCTCCGGGGTCTAATTGAAAACCACAGAAAATTTGATGGTAATTGCTCAGTGTATTTTTGTGATATGCAATAACAGACGGGTGGACTGATAATTAACGAATTAGTATCGTCAAGACTATTTGGCTACTGCACCATCCAGTTTTATTCAGGTGTCTATCGTACTCGGTAACGTTCCAGGAATTTCAAATGGGACCCCTCAATTTAATTGTTCTCATTCAGATGTCCATGCCGGTTGGGAGGATATATTGTATAGATTTATTCCTGCAGCTCAATTCATCCTTCTATTGTCGTTTGTCTGCCTCTTCTGTTAAACCAGCGTATATGATAAATGACACTTTATAAATCAGGAATTGAACTCATGACCGCAAGCAAATTCACTAATTGAGCATAATCGCCGTCTTGATCCACCCACTCCAATTTGTTTCGGGACAACCAAGATGAGGGCACTGGGGCAGATATATCAATGAATTAATATTAGAGTAAATAGATCTTTCAGCTACGCACCCCAACACACGATTATCACATAGGCGTATAAGCATGTGTTTTCTTCTCAAAACATGACCACGTCAGTTTTTGTAGCAATATAGTTTTAAATACTTAGGTATGAAGCATTCGAAAAAATTTTTTTTCCCATTAAACAAATAAAAAAAAAACGGACCAATGTAACAGAATTGTATGGAAAGGGTTGAGTGAGAATTCCATGTAATCATCAGTCTTTCAACGCCCGTCGTTGGACATAAACTTTCCCCAGGATTCGCCACAATTTCCTATCATGGGCGTCACAGAGCCAGTACTTTCTGAATTTGTCTAGCTAGTCAACCCATCTAATATTCTACTGGATTTTGGTTGCGCATGTGATCTCGGGGGATCCATGTCTTGACTTGCGACGTCCATCTGTTGTCTGCCAGTCGTGGAACATGGCCAGCCCACTGCCATTTGAGCTTTTTAATGGATTCTATAATTTATCTGACTGTTGTTTTTTCCCCGATGTACTTTGTTATCTTGCGGTCTCTCCATTTGAGGCCCAGCATAATTTTTTCATATACACGTTGCATGATTCTCAGTTTGCAGATCTTCTCTTGATTAGGTTTCATGTTTCAGCTCCAAAAATGACTTTTGGGAGGATGCATTGGTTGTACATCCCTTTTTTTTTAGGATTGATGGGATATTCTTATTTTTGAAGGTTGTGCTTGCTCTACCAAAGGCTTGCCATCCTAGTGTGATCCTTCGCTTGATTTCTTCTTCTTTTGAGGGTCTCACGGAGATTTGTTGTCTTGATTAACCGAAACTAAACAAAGAATCATGGAATCCACGCAGGAATAGTTTAGAGCTCTTTCAGTTTTTCTTGTCGAGTCTGTTAGTAACAAGCTATTACAGGTCCTCATTAGTTTTCATTATACTTAGTACAGGGGGAAGAAGTGGATGTTACCAGTGTGAGCAGCAATTGAACATGGACCAGTTGGAAGAAGAGTGACTGAAACGCAGGAGAAAGTGTAAATGAAGAATACTGAGTGGCAAGTACTAATCACGTTTTTTCGAAAATTTTGATCAGGGAGTGGTGGGCTAGAAAAAAATGATGCATTTCTCTGCTATATTTATATAAATCAAACTTGTATATATATATCACTTGCTTGACTCTACAATAAAACCAATGGTGGCAGGTAGCATTTCAACAAGATCTGGCATTCCTGCCAAAGCATTTAAAATATGCATGTTGACTTGAAGGTACCAGGATATAGTTCAAATATATTTAGACTTATTCGGGAAACATACTTCTAGTTTCGATATGTTTATTTTTGTCGACATATCTATCCACATAAAGGTGGAAAAATTATTTTCACCGCTTCTTGATGAATAATCTAACGTGCACAGTGAGCAAGTAAAGAGATAAATGCCTAAATTTTCATCAGGCCATGTTATTTTTTTCATAGAAGTACAGAGTAAATATTCCAGGTGTGATGTGATATTGCTCCGAGTTACTTCTGCCTTTGGACCTTCACCGAGGAGATAAATGATAGTAAAATTTCATACATTCTAAAAGTACGAATAATTCATGAAACATGTATCATCGTCTTGAGAAAACAACTATAAGAATTGGAGATAAACACTCAGAAGATATTGACGAATGCATTTACTCACGCCAGTCAGAGGAAGGCCATGAAGGCAAACTAGAAAAGCAAATTAATTGAGGATCATTCAGTCAAAATAGAAACTTATCGAAAAGTTTTCAAATCTAATCCCAATACGGCACCTTTTAGATTGTGTTTTGGGCGAATCTACCTTAATAACGTGCAGTTTTTTAAAAATACAGCATGCAACTTTAAAGAAAATATGAGCTGCAATGAATGCAGTGGTCAGTGATTTAAATCTTAATTTGCCTGGGTAAGCAAAATATCCGACAATTGTCCAGTGAAGATTAAAAAAAACACGACAAAAAACAAAAAAACAAACGATAATTAGATCATCTCGTTATATGCTCCTGTTAAATAGAGTGATGTTGCCAGAAAATTTTACTGTATAAACATAAATTGAAATCCATGACTGTGATAAATTATTCGACTGAATCAACCGGGATGGGGTATCTTTGGTAGCCATTAGAACATTTTAACCAGTGAGCTATTCCATCAGAAAAGAAGAATTTGAATGATAAAAAACCCCTACCATTGAGCGAGTACGTTGAATTAATTACCTTGTATATACGAATGAAGACCATGCAACAAGAATACAATATCTATCTTCTCTAAAGGAAGACATGCGTCGGCAGAGATATTACAGATCTTGATATCACTTTTTTAATCTGCATAATACAAAATCTGAATCCTTATCATTTACAGATTTATTCGTTGAAATTGTTATGAGGAACTGTTATCAGCCTTTATTTTTGTGGGGAAGTTAACTTTTGGCAGATTAGTAATTCTGTCTAAGGTTTTTGGCTTTGTAAAAGTAAATCATTTTCTTTATCGTTAAGTATAGTCAGGAAACTAGGTAATGCCTTTACCAATTTCGTTTCTTAATTGCATTTACAAGCAAGAAGTAAGAAAGAGCCGACTAATTCTTGACCATGGGTGAACTCTTTCAACATGATGTTAATGGAGAAATCGATATTTTGCTACATCATATAACTTTTGTCTCAAAGCAAAAATTACGCATGCAATGTAGTCTTGCTGCACACCATGCCAGATAATCATATCCCATTCAATTAGGCCTCTAAGGTTTTCCTCTGAAATCTGGTCCCAGGTCTTTCACCTCTGGGTCCTTTGCATCCTGTTGGTTACGTTGTAAAGATCCTGCAGCTCAAACCTTTTGTTCCATGACATCCAATATGTGCTCAGTGTTACAGAAATAAGTGGAGTTTCGTATCTACCGCAAAGCAATGAAGAAATCGCTACGTTTTGCAACCACTTTTGAGTAACCCATGCATAGTGGAACAACACATTGTCATTTTTAGAGATACTACTGTCATCGAAGAAAACCTGATGAGTAGGGATGTACCTAGTTTTCAATTATGTTGAATGAGTTGAACGGTTGGCAACCGGGTACCTTCTGCATCAATGAGAGAATCAAGTATTTCACTGCAGAACTTTACCCAAATCATGATTATGCTCCACTAGGTTGTTGTGTGTGTGTGTGTATATATATATATATATATATATATATATATATATATATATATATATATATATATATATATATATATATATATATATTACAAATGAGGTTTGTAGTATAGCAAATTGTACTATAGTATAGTATAAAGAAATGTCTGATACGTGATCGATTTATTTCGTAGAGTGCTCGACGAGTTTAACTTTCAACTCAAAGATTCAAATTTTTCAAGAGTAGACATAAGAATATCGTAGATTGTAGATTTCCAACACAAACACGTTTATGTTTTTGTCTTATTCAGGCCTCTTCAGTTGAGAATGATTATGTGTGTGTTTAGATTACTGTTTGGGCAATTGAGTGAGAGTCTTCTGAGTGTCCCTATGAGAATCAAAAATAGTATACCCAATAAATTATAATTATTGTATTTATGAGATTGAAACTTATTCTCTGAACTTTTTCTAAAGAACCTTATCTTCCTATATTGTGCACGACTTTGAAATACGAATTTTAGGTTAGAATGAATTATTTTTTGGATTCTGCTTTTGAATATGTTCAGAAAAATCAATATTTTTTCTGAAAAAATGATTTTGGATGGCCTTTCGGTGAACAAAGCAGATTTTTAGTTTAGCATTATAGTCACATTGTAAATTGTTAAGATAGAGATGAATAAAAAAATTAAAAATGGCAGATCTATTACTGCAGGAATCTTGAAAAATTACATAACTATATGCAGTGGATGAGACTAGTACAGATTATCAAAAAAATACTTTTTGTTTGAATAGATTATTCAAATTCATATTCGCTTTTATAACCATATAAAGATAACTAGAATATGATAGAGGAGATTCCACCATCTGATATATATATATATATATATATATATATATATATATATATATATATATATATATATATATTTAAGCCTTCCACAAACAGCTGTTTTCTTGTATTACAACTCTTCAGTGTAGCCATGCAGAATTAAACGATCACTAAAATTCTCCATCCACCACAGTGCTCTATTCCAGAGTTTGGAGAGCATTGCTACGTAATAAACGAGTTTCCCTTCTTGAAAAGTGCTCAACCTCGAAGAAAGGAGCGTTAGTTATGATAATAATTGATAGCAGTTCCGTTGTATTAAAAGTTTACTATGTGGCTATAGACTATCCAATATCCCATCCAGTACCACGAAGTAGGAACCTTCACTTCAAATCTAAAGGCTGGCATTACACTCACACACACACACACACACACACACACACACACATACAAATATATATATATATAAATATATATATATATATAAACATATATATATATATATATATATATATATATATATATATATATATGTATATATATATATATATATATATATATATATATATATATATATATATATATATATATATATATATATATATATATAATCAAATATTGTTTTGTTTTCAAAAGTTACGGAGAAATTCAGATCCATGATAATATACAATTCCGCGTGCACTTCTTATATTGTGTGGATATAAATACTAAGTGCAGTCTGACTGAAAAGAACCTATCTTTGAATTAGTCCCGAACTGTATGGCTGGTTGCCTGACTCAGTGGTTATAGCCGGCACGTTTTACGTTTGTATCTGGCTATATATATCAGATAGTTGGCCTTTGAGTAAATACAACGTATGGGTTATATGTATAATTGGAATGAATGAACAGATACGTGCACCCTATATACTTGTTAAAAAGCATTGTTGTAATCACTGAAACAACAAAATGGAACATTGTTAGATAGTCACGAAAACATGAATAGAAATTATCAAATACAAAAGGTAAATAGAATTTTGAAATTTCCTTCATGTAATTTCAACCGGTCCCCGATGTTTCCCAATCTTGAAAAAGAAACAAATAACTGTGTATAATTTGAAAATAAACAATTAGGAGAAAAACTAAAGTACAAAAAAAAAACAAAAAACAAACAAAAAAAAAAAACGAACACATTGAAATTAAATGATAACCAGAAACATAATAAATGAAAGCATACTTCATTTTCAAATATTACTTTTTGTTCAAAATTTTCTATGAAATATTAACCTTTTTCTCATTTGGAGTGGACTATGCTAGAATGACTAAAATTTTGAAAAATGGAATTATTTAATCTAACAACCCATAAAACATGGGGAGATTAGTGTAACAAAACAGTAGTGTCAGGGAAGGGTGCAGAATTGATTGATTAAAAGCCATTGTTTTTTATCCACTTTTAATTATCGCTGGATTGAATGCGAGCACTGCTTCCCCACGCGAGGTTATCGACCGGGATCTGAAAGGGTCAGGCGTTGGCCCCGACAGAGAGGTCATGTTGTCATCGAGTTTTTTTTCATTTTCTGACTTTCCGATAGACCTAGTGATGGAGATATTTTCTCGTGCTAAAAAGTTGGAATACAGAAGTGCCGGGATATAATATCACATCAGTTCACCAAGCCAGTACATGCATATACTCTTATCGGTGTAGTTTTTTAATACGTTTGAGGAGTTGGTTGTGTTTTAACTCAACTTGCATCTAGAAACACCCAACATCTTTGATTCTCGATTTAACGTTCATGTGTTTGCAACTTACAAGTTAGATTTGTACAATTGTACAGAAAAACAAAAATGTTGAAATTAAATAATCAAACATAAAATGATTATGAATTGACATTGAATATATATTGATATAATTTTCATTTCAATTTTTAAATGGAAGTGTACCTTTCGAAATGGAAGATAGGGGTCCGATCTTAGTCTATAGTTTCATTGTGAATTGAAGTGCTCCGTAAAATCTCAAAAACATCCTTTGTTCTATTCATCTGTGTTATGCTTGCAAGATTTCAAATTTGTGCATGCAAAATTATGGCTCATACAGTGGAACAGAGAGACAGGTTTTTATTCTCACACACAAACACACACACACATGCACACGCACACACACACGCACACACACACACGTATATATATATATATATATATATATATATATATATATATATATATATATATATATAAAGAAAGAGAAAGAGGGAGAAAGTGAGTGAGAGACGGGGGAAGATAATAGATAGAGAGATAGATTCTGTTTACATTATTCTGACATTTTCTGGACGATCGAGTCAACAGCAGTAGTATAAGTTGTGCAATACTAACATGTAGTGCGTTATTTTTCATGTTTGCAAATATTGAGCGAGTTCGGAAAAAAATCAAATGTAGTTCAATGTGTAGGAGGTATAAATTGAGTAGATGCATGAAAAGATATTGATAATAAAAATATATAGAGAAATACAACTGCTTAGTTAGCCGTTTTTTTTTTTTTCATATTTGATCACATTAATCATTCTCAATGGAAGCGAAATAACCCTCGATGGAGCAAAAGATGAACTGAGGATGTTTATAGATTGTCACATATTAGTGGATTTTTCTTCCTTAACACTGCAAATTTTCCGTTTTTCTGTCGGTTAGTCAAGAAATAAGACATCTACTTCTACTGCGAATTTAAAAATAGGTATTTTGAAAAAAAATAAATGTTCCTAAAAGAATATCTTTAATCATCAAAGTCCAAAGATGCATCACTGATATGTACGTGCAAAGAGACCCCCAAGAGTAGAACGATCAACGATCAAGAACCAGGAGTCACATTAGAGTGACAATGGACAGTCATTTTAATTTCATTAAGATGTAAGGGCGTTGCTTTAACGACGGGTAGCTAGGGATGACAGGGGAAAAGGTTTTAAAAAAATCCCGGCATAGAGTCATATACATGGCGAAAGGTCCTTCCTTCCATGACATACAGCGCCGAAGTGAATACCAAGAGAGTTAATTCGAAGGATTCGAGGAATGTAATGGCCAGCTCTTCACCGACTGACGCCTTACGCCTTTACTGATAGTCAGTCAGGATTGTATCTCTAAAGCCGTGATGCATTTCCTATTCAACGGGTATTTGCAACTGAAGCAGACCGCTGTGTATACTGCAAGTGTCTTATTCTGTGCACGTAGCCTCGAGCTATCCACTTCAGCGGATTGATTGCCGGATGTCGTTCCCTTTGGTTGTAATCTCCATATCTAACCAGCAATCATGTGGTTTCATGAAAGTAAAGCGTGAAATGAAACAGAGCCTCTTTCTATGTGGAAGGCCCTGCTGATTATATGCCTCCCTTGACACCTCTTATATCTTGGTCCCTGCGGTTGTGTTCATACTCTGTCAAGAATTTCCAAATTCTCTGAGTGTTTCCTCTTGGCTTTTTAGAAACTCTACCACGGAACAAAATGCAATGTAACCTTGAATCTCGTATCGTGTCAGAGTTTTTATTTTTGAACAATGTTTCTTAATGTTTGCATAGAACTCAGACATTACAAGATTCTTGAGTTTGCCTGAAAACAATGAAAAATCGGTGGAACACTACAGAGATACAACAAGAATGCCTTATACCATTTATTTGTATGAACGAGAAAGATTCTTGGTAGATAGGAAGCAAACATGCCTGATTTTAGTCCTTTGAAATTTTGGAGATGTACCCAACGACCTTATGATAAGGAAACGTGGTAGAGGAAAGTACTACGTCCACTTCTCAATAATTTTGTCCCATTATTGTATATCTGATATCCCTAGATATTCTATCAAATATTTGATTCGTACCGGAATTTCATGAAATCAATTGTTTCACGATCAGTATTATGATTATAAATGAGCTTTTTATGTCGACCATCACTAGAGCTATCTCTTGCTAGTTACATCAGTTCTGTAGTTCTGTAGTGAGTCGTATTCTCATTTTAATTCGGTTTACCGACAAAATATTTTTTATCCCCTCCTCTCATATTTGTCTTGTCTATTTTAACTGCATAAGTATCCAGGAAATCTACATTCTGTTGCACAAAGAGCCGTGAAGAAATTGATACCACGGATATCTCAAGATATACAAAAATGATCAACGTGAAACCGGAGGGAAGATTAGAGTGAAATATATTAAACAAAATAATTACAATTTGAATAAACTCGACTTAATACTCGGGCGGTGTTGATTCATAAAATAAAAAAAAAGATTGATTGATGGAAATCAGATAGCATTTAAATGAAAAAAAAAGAGAGAGTTACTAAAAAAAAAACAAGTTCATACATCAGTTCAGTTCATATTGCTATGATTCTTATCTTCCCTGCAAATTACATCCATCCTAATTACTTTGCTCATTATTGCAAGTCCACGTGGGAATCGAAGACACGACTCTCTAATTCAAACTCACTCTTATTCTACATCTTTTAAGTTGATACTAGATTTTAGTTATGGTAATTATTGATATTTTTACAATAATCTATCTAATAACATGCATAAAGATAAAATAAAATGGGATAGAACTAAACCTCCATTTGATAACAAACATAAGGCAGGAAAAAATGGGATAGGGCGTCCGTTGAAGGGTTCGATTTTGACTGGTGCTTGCCTCTGAGTTCCAATACTTCAGTGGTTAGACAGATCCCGTGTTAAGCAAGACATTCTCTGGTATAGAAGGACGTGAGTTTGATTCTTATCTTGAACGAATTCTTAATCAGATCTGCGATGTTAGTTTATTTACATACTGCTGGAGGTTTAGTTGTGATAAAAAGCAACAGCAATTAAGAAGTAATTAGTTGAAAAATAATAACAATTTAATCAAAATTAATGTATTTACTTTTCTTTTCCTTTCAGTAATCCTCTTCTTTTTCTAATTAAATACTATCTGATTTCCATCCATCTATCTTTCTTTATTTCAAAATTACTTTTTTGATGGACATCAAATTACTCCGCCCGCTGGGCCGGATACTCAGTCTAGTTGAATTAAATTGTTACTCTTCTGAATGATTCAATTGTTAATTCATATTATTTGTGCACCGTTTTCAATATTGATTGGGTGAGGATATGGAAAGATATAATCGGAAACGTCTGTTATCTACAGACAAAAAAAGTAAACGAATCAGACTTTCTGGAGATAAGATACATAAAAAATAATTTACGTATATCATAAGATTAGAACAAATTTAATACACAAATTCAACACATTCATTAAAAAAGATTTTTAAAAAAGATTCTTTAAAAAGATCTATATATCAACTGTTTCCGTTTCTGATATGTTTGTATCCTTTTAACGTAAATATATCGAATACATCTTTTCTTAGTAGAAAGAAAAAAATGCAGCCCTTGCTCTTTTATAGTGAGGAGGAGTGAATGCCAGAGTTTTTGAGTGGCAGTAAGAGAATTTTCTGATCTCTTGAGAGGGAAGGATGAAAAAAATCTCTCTAAACTAACTCAATGTCAATTTATTAGTCTCTAGCCTATCCAAAAACAAAAAACAACAACAATAACAACCCCCCCCCTAAAAAAAAAACAGTTCCCTCTATTCGGATTTGGCTTGAAAAGCCATCAGTCAGTTGAATTTTCAGAGTCTGATTTGTAATGACGGAATCTTTTTCCATATACATTATTTCCTTTGTTAGAATCAGAGGACCGAATAAATAGTGTATCTTGCAAAGATTTTAACATAAGAAAAGCAACTATAGTCGAGAAATTATATCATAGGTTATCACTAAGCGAGAGTGTATGACTAGACTGGCCAATCATGAAGTCTCTTCACTAAATAATATAGATGCAAAGAGACAGAACTCCTAATAATTGTTTGAAGTTGTCAGAAGATAACAAACTCGGTAATCACCCTGATGTTATTAAAAAAAATGTCCAAAATATGTTATTGTCTAAACTAGTAATATAAACTGTGTTAAGAAGAAAGAAAAGTAGAAGAGAAACATGTTAATAAACTTCAGATCGTAGGTAGGTGAGCATTGTAGACATAGAAAAAACAGTTTTTACACACAGGGTCATAGATACGTATCGGTTGGAAGGAAACATTGTGTGTCGAAATTTCAATTAATGAACCTATGACTATGATACGGAAGTAGGTGAGGTGGGGTACTGCATGTATATTGTATTATTGTCAGACATAACCTACGTTAGACCAGGATTCAATCGTTAACCTAACACTTAGTAACTAAATGGAGAAAGTAAGTGTCAATGCAGTGACTCAAACTCTAACATATATTTGTAGGTCACCACCAAAAAAGTAAAGGAGGTCAAGGGCTGACCTACATTTAGGTAGCAAATATAAGGGTAGGTTTAATACAAGAACTTCTGACGCAAATCTTAGTAACTAGGGATAAAAGGGCAAGCGTTCATCTAAAGACCCAGACTAATACGAATAAATGAATAAATAAATAAAAATAACAAAAATGGATTGAAATAGATAAAATCACCGTGTACATCGAACGTAATTGAATTTTTCAGGAAAGTAGAATTATTAGAACATGAAATCTTCTGATTTAGCTACTTCTGCCCCCTCCCATTATATAGTTGACCACAAGGCGGCTTAGCTGGGCTGACCAATAATTTCACGGGTTGGGTTTGCCACAACCAAGGTGTAGGCGGAGTTAGAAATTCCCAACGCGTATTTAAGTTTGAAAATAATGTTTTTCTTGACCATATACTCAAATTTCTATTGTAAGTGAAATAGAATAGTTTGAACCTTTGGAAAATCTCTTTTCATAATCACTCTACAAAGGGTATTGAGCATATTCTAAAAGCTAAAATCTACTTGATACGTACACACAAGTTAGTAGTATTTTTTTTTTATTGTTCCCTCTCTCTCTCTCTACCTTTACATAAAAATATGTACATTACATGTATATATATATATATATATATATATATATATATATATATATATATATATATATATATATATATATATATATATATATATATATATATATGGTGGTTAACTATGTATGTATACATTCCCAACGTGCAGACTTTTATGAGCGTGCGACTGTATCTCTATATACGTATTCATGAAAGTTTCAAAAGTTAGTTTTACAAAACAAAAATTACGCATAACATAAACAGGAAATCATCTTTTCTATAATGAAAACAACTTAAAAGGAGAATACAATCTCTTTAAACAGTTCCTTTCAATCTCAGCCTGTTCAAAACAGTCTACTTTGGACGAATTTCATTTTCTGACACGAATGCAAACACGCTAGTGGAATGTTTCAAGCCTGATATCACCAATTTTAGAATGACTAGTGATTTCCCCGGGACTTCATTGCCTACAGTAATACTCGTGCGAAACTGACGTGATTACCTTCGGACAAGATCATTGAAAATATTTGGTATATCCTAGGCTTGCGATCAACATCAACAGGGAATTGTATTTTGTATTCTGGTGACAAACAAATCCTGTAGATTTGCCGATTCGAGATTTGATTCGTGGAAATTTGCCATTCTTAAAATAGTCTCTGATTGAATTTCTGCGTTTCATTTCTGTTTTGTCTGCTTATTGGAACAGAAATAGATACTTCATCGAAATGTCTTGTTTTATTCTTTATTTTGGTGTAAAGTTTCTTTTTTTCACATGAATGAAGAAAAAGTCAATAAACCAACAAGAAACGAGAATTCCCAGAACTAACCGCGAAATTTCCTTTACTGGAATAAGAACCAGTATTTTTTATTTTGCAATGCATTAATTTATTTAGAGGAAAAATTAAAATCGATTTTCTCTTAAATTCTATTTTATTCTATTTTTTTTTCTTATTTCTATCCCATAAAGAATAGCCATTCTCTGATCGCCCGTTATTGTGTTATTGTCAGTGAAATGGTCACGCAAGTGTTTGCTAGGGGATTTTTCATCATACAAGATTATCGATCTGGCTTTTTGCCGCAGTTGGCATTGCCAATAATTATTTGAAAAATTATGCTTAAACACGCATTTTCAGATATCAGTAATTCTAAACATATTTTCCACTTGGATTTTGCTATCTGGCCGAATGTGTCATTAATTCTATCTGTATGGATAGAATGATAACTATGTGTTCTAAATATATTATGTAGCTGCCTCTACGATGAAGCCTTGTTTGATATTACTGGTAACCACATTTGATCATAGTATATCTATTGCATCTGGTCTTTCAGTGCTGGGGTTCAAATCCAAAGTAATTTTCTAATATGATAAAAAGAGAAAATGTATCAAACATATGAATACTAGAGTATATTTATTGTGTATTTACAATTTGGGCGGAGTATTTAATGTCGGAATTTCTGAAAAAAAAGGTTAGACGTCTGGCTGTCTTAATGGGAACTCAAACAAAATAGACCCATTATCAACTTCGCATTTTCTCAGAGAGATATTTTGATGAAACAAAAACAGTCTTTGTAGGGAGGGGGCACCTTTGTTAAAGTAAACATCAAGATCTTGATATATTTTTTTTAAATGCGGAATAGCACTACTACAAGTGTGTCATAAACAAATTTCCCAACAAAATCTTGTGTTTCCTGAAAATTGATTTATGAATAAGGGAGCTCACCTCAATTTCAACAATATGATTTTGATAAAAGTCGAAACTAAACTCTTGATAACCAAAAGATATCAGAAATAATATTACATTTATTCATTATATATATAACTATAAAAAATACATTTTGATATACTGCTCATAATATCTACATTGTGAATTCATTCAACAAATCATATTTACATGATATAAACAATTTTGTGATAAACACAACTTACCGTGGCCAGTGTCTGCCGTTTCTCTTCATGTTATACTTCAATCGATTCATGTTATAAGATTATGTAAAATAAAAAGTCAAATTTGGACGATTAAGTGTGGGCTTTCTACTGTTTTTTGAAAAAAAAAGAAGTATTTGACTGGAAATCATATCCTTTGAAAATGCTGAAAAATATCATAGATGCTAAGATAGAGAAAATATTATCTGATCTCTGACCATATGATAATACAAAGAAGGATATTTATTAATTCAAATGGGCTTTTCGGGGACAAAGGGGACTCGATGTTGAGCAAATTGCCATGCATGATCTATACAGAACATAATTTTCAGCTAATACCTGTATTTATCCCACCTAAGTTTCAAACACTTCTTTCAATAACACCAATGTTTGCAAACAAGTCTTGCAAGCCATTGATTGAAAGTTGAATAATTTCTTATTTCTGTTTCATTTTCAGACAAAACTACATTTGATTAATATCCAAATAAGACGTTGAAAATCCACATATTACTACTTCACAAACAATAAAACGTTCTTTGGTTTCTTGAGCATTATAAAATATTGAATGTTGTACTATATCCATCGTGTGACGCAATATTGAGATATATTTCTTTCTGGCACTATTACATTCCGTATTGTAAAGGTTATCGTGCTACTGACACTAAAACTCTACATTGTGTACGGGTAAAAATTTCAATAGTCTTAGGCAGTTCTCCAGAGATTTTTACATAAAGGGGGAACGAAGTAAATGAGCTTGCTATCTTTCTTGTAAACCAAAGATCACAATATGCAACAATCATACGTTCAAACATAAAAAGAAATACTTAAATGTCGATCTACGTCGTCTATTACTGTCTGAAATTGACGGAGAGTGCTGTTTGTATTCCAGGCAATATTTCAGTACTATAACTTGGCATTTGCTGATTGAAAATGTTTCTATTAACTGTACACCTACATATAAATAGATAAATTGATTCTGTTTTTCCTTTGATATATTTTGCTATCTCTTGATCCCTTCATATGAGGTTGAGTATGATACTTTCCTGGGCTCGGTGAGTTGTTCTCAGTTCAAGAGTTGGTTTTTGGTCAAGTTCCACGTTTAAGCTTCATAGTTGACCATCGGGAGAAAGTATCAGTTGTATACTCTTCTCTCCATGAGTGATTTGATTTTTCGTTTTTGAAGGTTTAGCTTGCTAGGCCAAAGGTTTGCCATCCTAGATCATTGTTTTTTTTCTTGATTTTCTCTTATTTTGAGGATTTTATCTGGATTTGATGTCGTAAGTAGATCCGTGGTCTTTTTTCTCCAGTTTTGTGTTCAGATTCCGATTGCTAATTATTTGTTTCTGGCTTGTACCGAGAGCGTTATTCATAGCTTTGAAGCCCTGGCTTTGTGAAAATGGTTTCGATGTTCGCTGTCGTGTGTATGCTTTTGTTTACTTTTTCTTTAGATCATTTTGTTTAGTTTGGTTGGATGAGATTTCTGTCTTAATGGTGTTGGTGGCTCAAGGTTTCTGCGTTTATCCATGAGATTTTTACTTTAATCTAAGATTATAATAACAGTTTGTATGCTCTTTAAACTTGAAAGATCGAGTGAGTTCTTTTGGTACGAACGTGGAATTTTTTTTATCAGTGTTCTTCTGTGTGTTAATTTTACATCTTACCATCCCGTGGTTGCCTCTTTTTTAAAGATTTGTTTATAAATTCCACTGCCAATAAGTATTGTAAGATGTCTTCTCCATTTATTTCTCTTTCTCAAAAATAAAAGAACACCTAGACCTTTTATCATAATTTGTCACTTAACCATGCCTATTGATAGGAAAATGAACGGAAATAATTTATCCAGGACAGCAGTAATGTTTTGTTTCTTTTTTATTCCTCCTCCAGAGGTGGGCATAAGTAACAGCTAGGTCTTTCCAAAGACATAATTAGGTGGAAGGGCCATTATAAATCATATAAGGGGGGATCCTTTGACAACCATTAAAAATGACGGACAAGTTGAATGGACAAAACTATTCTTTTCAAGAAAAAGAATTGTTTGATCCTAGCAAAACGTTCAGTGCTTAAACAAATTCCTTCAACCAAATACAAGTTGGAAGAGATATCTTAGTCCAGTTCAGATAAACGTCACATTTTCTTTGTCAATTCATTTTTAAGTTCTACTGTTCCTATATTTACTGTATGAAGTCTATTGTATTTATTCATCTCCGTAGAAAAAAGGTTACAGTATTATGTTAATGCAATTTGTCACTAATACTATGTATTTTGAAAAAAAAAAGAACAAAAAGTAACTCTAAAACTCATCCAGGACTGCTCAAGTGTTCCCCTTTCTGTTTACCTTCCTCAGAGGAAACAGAAAAAAGTAAAAACAAAACAGCGTAGGCTTTCCCATCAATACGAAACACAGAGACAACGTGGTTGGATTGAAAGTGTAACAGTAAAACTCAACATAATCCAAGTTTAGCCTTCTACTCCGCGGTCTACCAAAGAGAGAATAGACAAGTTTTACTTGAAGTCCGTACTCCAAAATACATGAAGATAATGCTATGTCATTTTTGGAGACTTTAACGTGCTGATAAGACCGAGATATGAACATTGCATCGGCTAGTTTGGATATAATGTACGGAATGAAGGTGGTGACGATCCTGGTAACTGCTAACAGATTCGAAATCATAGACAAGAAAAAACTGAACGAAAAAAAAAAAGAAGACATCGAAGAGCCCTAACCATAAATCTAAGAACAACTACATCTTAGCAGAGAAAAGCAACACTGTCAAAGACATCCAGGTCTTAAACATGAGACAGCCATTTACTTAAAGCTTGTTTATTTATGTAACTAGCCTACTAGGATGTTACTTGCGTATAAATACGAGAGCACAGGATACAGATATATACTCAGACAGACAAACACGTATGTACAAGCATACAAACGCAGATTCCACAAAAAATAAATACAGGTTCTAATTCTGACAAAATATTTTCTGATCAAATCTCATGAAAAAAAAATGATAAAAGAAGAGACGGAAACGGGAATTTTTTAGACATAGTATAACTGTATAACAATATAAATTTTGATAACATAGTTCAATGGATTTAGAAAAAAAAAATGATTTCATTCCAAGAATGATCTCAGAGACTGTTTAAACCAATACACAACAGAACGTTAACCGAGATTCGTTTAAAAAAATGGGTTAAACACGAAGCTTCTCATGTTTATTTTCATGGGAGCTCCAGGAAACAGTGCTGAAAAAACAAACAAACAAAAAACAAAATAAAAAAGACCGATGCTTTGAAGCAAAACTATTTTTAATGCAGTAGTCCAAACTTTAGACTACTGTATTGTTGAGATCATAGAAAAGATAGTGGATTTGATGGGACTAGCTGTCAGTTAGATGTCAAGAACTGACAAGCCGATTTTTCTCTATTGAGCAGATGTAAATAATTAAACATGACAATAATGAAACAATACGAAAATAGGGAATGAAGAGCTTTCTTCATTGAGTTCAGAATTCACACCATTGAAACAATCTCCACTCTATGTGTGGATCCCTACCTCCCGACATTTTTCGAAGATACACGAGAATATAGATATTTTTTTTCATTATTTCATCAAAGTTGAGTTCTTTGGAGTTAAAGTGGAAGTATAGCAAATTAGCATTCTACTAGAATACCATTTATGTAGTTCCAGGAATTGAGTCTCAAACATTGGAGAGAAAATACATTAGTTTCGATTATCTCAATATTTGTCTGGCATCCAATATGCTTTGTTAGTGTATGGTCTAGTCCTATGCAGTGCACTAAAATAATACAAGGAGGGAAGAATAATGAAAGTCCTAAAAATAAACCAATGGAATGAATTAATGTACTTTCGGTACAGGTAATGTCTTTCCAAGCAAGTGTCTGAGAATAAGCCTTCAAGGAGAGAAAGCAAATTTTGTCGATTCGATTCAATTGATCTAGAGACAGTGTCTCGACTGATATAGCGTTAAGCTGGTGATGGGCAGGGAAATGTCGGGCACTGGGTGATTGATTGTGAGTTACTAAAACTGCATTTTGTTGGCACACGAATATTCGTTGCAGAAAAGTAATGGCAATGGCTTAAGTGCTTCCAAATCTCATCAATGATACAATTGACATCAACTGCAACCGTCGGATCTGACTAAACTTAAGAGGATTTATCTTGTTTCATTTCTAATTTGGTAATAAACACGCACCTACATCGCACTATCGCTTATTTTGATCAGTCTTCGTACGAAAGTAATATCATTCATAAATTATGGATATAAGGGCTTATTTGTTCCTGATTTTGTGTTATAACCAGGGATTTACCGGTATATAACGATGATCTGCTAATCTGACGATCAGGTGAAATATTTCCCAATTCCCAACTTGAGGTAGAAGCCAAAGTTCGATTCCAGCAATAAGCAAAGATGAAAAAAAAAAAAAAAAGATTTTCAATGCAAACAGGACGCCTTTACTTGGTACATCGGCTCAACTTAATTTTACCGTCTGCAATTCCTTGTGTTTGCTCCATAATGACTATCATTTCTTAATATTCAACATGAAAGATTTTGTTTTTTCATAGTTAATCATCATATACAACCTGGGAGATTGAATCATCTGCAGTAGTGGTTCTCCAATTCTTATTTGTCTGCGAGCTCTCTGGATGGTACAAGTACCCGGATAAGGATTTAATCTGTGTCTTTTTGAGATAATAATCGGGTTAACTCCTCGAGTAAAAAGCAATATGTGACAAATAACCAAGTCCGAAACGATGTAGATATCGTATTTGAATTTTTACTTCCGGGTTTAGCTACAAGAAAATGGCCCCACTTTAGCTGTAAAAAATGTGTTCTATTTTTTGTTCCTATTTTTTTATTTATTATTTTTTTTCACGAGTCATCCTCATCATCAGTCTTTTAATTTCTATCGTTGGATATAAACCTTCCCCAGGATCTGAAACATTTCGCTATCATGGGCATCGCAGATTCAGTTTGTCTCAAACTTGTCTAGTTCATATCTAAAAAAAATAAAAAAATTCTCCCGGTCGACGCACGAATGTTTTGAGAGATGAACTACACAAATTCAGAAAAAAACTGGCCCCGCAACGTCCATGATAGAGAGATGTGGTGGATCCTGGGGAAGGTCTATGTCCAAAAGGGGACGTTTAAAGACTGATGATGATGATGATGATGATTCGTAGAAAAAAAGAATTGATTCAGCCATTTCCTGGGATTTAAATCTATTGACAGAAAAATTAGAAATGTTTTCGATTGATTGATATCATTACTTACTTCCTCCTGAAAACACAATGAGTGATTATTTTACGTAAATGATAAAGAACATTTCCGAGAAGGATAATAAGTTCCAAACAATCAATAAAACTCTCAGTAAATGGAAAATCGAAATAGGTAGTGTTCCCAAAGAAAAATGGAGACTGAGACTGATTGAATCTAACAAATACTTCAATTCCTTTACGAGACGGAAAAATGAACAAAATATGCAAGTCACGAGTAACCAGTTCGGAAACTTTCCAGCAGTCATTCCATGGGAGATGAACCAAGCCATCAAGCAATCAGAAGAAGAAAATGCAACTATACGAAATAACATCAGAATCAACTTCGTCAAAATGTTTGAAAAGTTATGACTAAGAAACTAATCTATTAAACTTATTCCTGAACAGAGAGAAGTCCTCAAAAGACGGAACACTGTTATCATAATACTGCTGTGTAAAAATTGGTAGCCAACAGATCTGAAAAAAAAACTTAGGGCCTATAAGCAAATAAGTCTACGCGTGAGAAGAATATATCAAGCAAAAATCATTTTAGAATGGCAAGTTTTCGAGAAATTAAAACTTCAAGAACAAAAAAAAATCTCATCTGTCCCGAAAATAAGGGTCTACAAACAATGCTTCCTCCTGATAATCATCTATGAGTCTGGAAAATGGAACTGAATACAATTCCTAATATATATATATATATATATATATATATATATATATATATATATATATATATATATACACACACATATGTGTATGTGTGTGTGTGTTTTGTGTGTGCATATAACGCTCTCCTATTAGGGGTTGAGCACTCTTCAAGTAAGGTAACTCGTTCATTGTGAGCTTATGCAATGCTCTTCCAATATAGGAATAGAACATACTGTCAGATGGGGAATATATGTGTAAATAAATATATCGCTTCAACCTCACTGACCGTCCAGTTCCGTAGAGCAGATGCAAGATACCGCCTTCCTGCAAAGTGGCGGTACATCCTCGTAACTAGCTCGCATCTGCAAGGAAAATGGCACTCCTGTCAAACCTAGGACCTGATTCTATCCATGCAACTTATGATTCATCTCTCATGATCATCTAATTCCATTAATATTATTATACACTGATTCATTTTAATATTCAATATTCATTTATTTTCTTTTTATACTTTTGTTAAAGTTTCCTTCAAATTTCGTCATCATTTCATTAAGGTCTACCCTCTCTCTCTCTCTTTATATATATATATATATATATATATATATATATATATATATATATATATATATATATATATATATATATATAAAATCAATAAATTATCCGAGAGAGTAGTTGAAAATTGTGATATATTATACTGAAACTCTCTTCCGAATGATATCTCACAATTATACAGCGAATGTATCATTTAAATTTAAAAGGATGAATGATTATAGAAAATAGGATTGCTGTATGAAACGTAGCGTTGTTCTCACTGTTGTAACACACACACACACACACACATACATATATATATATATATATATATATATATATATATATATATATATATATATATATAGGAAAACGTTAAAAAGCAAAGAAGCATCATCGGTATCCAACCATTTTTGGCGTTTATTTTTTAATTAAAACATGTTTGTAAGGAGGCTCTTCAACTCATGATATTGTTGTTTTTACAATTTGATAATTTACACATCACAATTTGTGTTAATTGAGAATCATTTTGGGATTAATGTGGAGGTAATTCCTCTCAAATGTATCAAATCTAATTTTGAATATTTTACGGAATCATTCCAATCTAGTATATGATATGAAAAACATAAAAATAAATCTATCCAAAATTTACAACTTATATGATGCTAAATTGAACAGAAAATTAACTATAGGGAAAAAAATGAAGTGATATTTAAAAAAAATTGATTTCAATTTCGATCTTGAGAAAAAAAAAAAAAAGGAAACATGCTAATCGATTGTCTTCGTGCAGAGTAATAATGATTAGAATGGTTTGTTTGGAATATCAATTGAATATAATCGGATAACTCATACACGCACGTACGCACGCACGCACACACACATACACACACACACACATATATATGTATATATACATATACATATCTATCTATCTATCTATCTATCTATCTCTCTCTCTCTCTCTCTCTCTCTCTCTCTCTATATATATATATATATATATATATATATATATATATTAGTTTTCTGGATATGCTACGTAAGACATTTTACCTGAAAAAAACGAACGATTCGATATAGTTTCATTTGGAATTGCCAAATTTGATGAAGCCTAGAGGCGAGACATTGTCGGTGGAACAAATCAACAACAAAAAAATACAATTATCTTTCCTTATCGACAACATGATACATATACATGTACACATACGCATGTACAAATGTATACACTGACGGCAAAAACATTCTTTACGAAATATAGACATTGCAGTGAACTAACAGTATCTGCCAAACCAGTGTCCGTATCCATTGATTACTCGATTATGAGAGCACATGGGTGGTTAATGAATATTGCTACGGTTCAAATCCTAAGTTTGCAAAATGCTAAGATAAACCCAACCAAAATGTGAGGCAACGTGTACTTACAAAGGACGCATGCATAAAAAAACACACGCTCTCTCTCTCTCTCTCTCACACACACACACACAAAGATGCAAAACAACAACGAACAAACAAACAAATAAACAAAAACGTCATTCAGTGAATGTTACGTAGCATATCCTAGGCAGTGACTGCGCTCGGCATTCAACAAGGCAGCTTTCCAACCGTTTTTGGATGGCTCAAAGCCAGTTAGTTAAGCTGATCCAGAAACTGTGCCAAACTAATAATGTTGTCGTTGTACCTCAATTTTGTCGTCCACGTGTTAAAACAAGAATAACTGATTGCCAGTAGGACCCACTTGTGCAATAGAATGTCGTTGCCTCAGCCAGACGACTTCAGGATTTATGGATTGAGAACTGAAACCAGCGACACACACACACACACATACACACACACACACACACACACACATATATATATATATATATATATATATATATATATATATATATATATATATATATATATATATATATATATATATATATATATATATAGATATATATATATATCGTGATACATTTAAATTCTTATTACATCTTTTTAGAAAAAGAGCCAAAGAATCCATTTCAATGAAAGCATGAATAGATATTCATATCAGCAAATATGTTCTTTTGAGAGGACGAGTCGTTTGCTACAGAGAAGGAAAGAGGAGAAAAATCTGAATTCTCATTATATAAGTAGATTATAGATTAGCTGTACCTGAATCATCGTATAGAAAGATATAAATCACAGGGCCTCGTAAATACATATAACTTCAGGTTTCATTCTTGTTTGATCAATTAAAAAGTACATGACAGCATTTTTTGAAACATCTTTTTTTGTTTTTTTGTCTCTCATACAATCGTCAACACGTATCTTGTTCTGTTTTTTCTTGATGTCTACGTTTTATATTTCCAAGATACTGATATGGCCTCTAAACATTCAAATCCAATATGCAATAGATTTTGCATCAGTTTATTTTTTCGATGGTCTTGAAATGTAACTTAACCAAATATTCACGTACTGAATATTTTGACGTTCAGATCGTATTCACACAGTTCATGATTCAATGACGAGAATTCTGTATTGAGTTGTTTTTTTTATCGAAAGTTATGCGATCTTTGCTTCAATACGACATTTAAGAATTTTTTTCTCTTTGCATAACTATGTCAATCCGATCAAAGGGGCCAAGGAATATAACGTAAGATAAATAACGTTTTTTTCCGTTGTGATTTTTCCTTATAAATACATAAAAAGATGAAGTTTTCCGCAAATGTGGTTTGCTTCCATGGAAGGATTCCGAAGCAACATTGATGTGTGCTAGAGAAACACGATGTGTGCTATCATTTCAAAATGCAATTTCCACTCGTGTTTGTCTTGTTATTTTTTATGCTAACAAGTAAGCGAAAAATGTGCAATGTTATTACGAATAACTACATTATTGCTTCACGTAAAAAGCTGAAAGAGAATGGCGTTATAAGAAGGTGTAAATGTAGCCTTGAAAAATCAAACCAGAAAGATATATTGAATAACTGATGTTACAAATAAAATAAGCGAACTAAACGGAGGTGTTAAGGATATTTTCTTCATTTGTCGATACCTATCACTCTATCTATCTGTATATTTACGCACATATGCATGTATGCATACATACAAATGAATGCACTTATGTACACGTACATATACAAATATACTTATATATATATATGTGTATATATACATATATATATATATATATATATATATATATATATATATATGTATATGTATATACATATGTATATGTATGTATGTATATATATATATATATATATATATATATATATATATATATATATATATATATATATATATGAACATGTATATATCTGTGACTGTGTGGTTAAAAGTGATGGTCGAGAGATATTTTCACAACTTTTTGTAAGTTTTCCATGTATACGAATAATTGAAGTGTGTACAATGTGAATTGATAGTGTGTCTAAGTTGGTGAATATTGCCTTCACGTTATGGAATACTGTGTTCTTATTTATATGGGGTTAATTCCTGATTGATAAAATACAAATACCATAGAGGCTGGCTACTATGCTTTCGGAATTTTTTTTATTTCGGGCGGGGGGGATGGAATAATATTTTTTTTTGTACTTATCTTTCTACATAGGGAAATAATTCTATGCTATGTGCAGTGATGGAACCATTACTTTCTTGTGGTTTCTTCTTGGTGAATTTTTATCGTGTTGTTTTTTCTTTTCCTTATATAGAAATCAACTGGCTTCTACCATGGTGCGCGGATGTATCCTTGCTCTCCCCAAGTCAGTTGTAGCTGGGAAAACTACGTATCCATCAGGTATATCATCATTTTGCTGTTTGAATGCCATCTGTAATCACCGTACATCATGGCGCCGAGCACGGTATTGATATACTTGTATAGCTTAGATTAATAGGTCGAATGAAGTGCTTATAATTAGTTCTGATCGCCAATATACCATAGAATTCTTTGTTGGAAACTGAAAAATGTAAGAATAGATGCAAGAACAGCAAAAATAAAGATAAATCCTGTGTGATCAATCAAAAAGTACCGTATGAGTAATAGAGAAAATTATTCTACTTATATGATATAAATTGTTAAAAAAGAAGATATTAGGCGATGGTAATGTTGAAAAGTAGAAATCGTATTGTATATCAATTTACAAACAAATATTATTTCCTCCGGACCAAGTATAACCATAAACACCGAATAGAAAAAAAAAAGTTGGATGAGGCTATTGCAATCACACAACATGTTGACATATTGAACTGACGATGTGATTTTGTAGAATATTTGCGTCTCTTTAATCCAGTATGAATCGAAGTCAAACTCAGTCTTTCGCCCGAACTTTTGTAGGTATGCACCAGTAATCACTCCTAACACCCCTGCCGATCAAGCATTTACGAGTAAATGGTTGCAGAGTACCTTTCACGTGTACGGCAGGTATTCAGCTATGACAGTCAACTTAGATGTTATTTGTGAAGTTCATAAAAACATAAGCTAACACGGATTAGCACAATTATCCAGTTCTTTCAGAATGAACGATCAACCAGCAATGAACTGTTATACGTCAAAACGAATCTAATTGCTATGAATTTTATATGATTCAGGGCCATTTTTCTATAATAGCAATCTGCTGCATAAATAAATATGTCATATGTCATTTATTGCCGATGGTCTAATGACAAAAGATAGAATGAAAACCTATTATCGCACCCACGACGACGAGATGAAGTAGGGACACGGTGTAGCTTCTGGCTTCACCTGACTCCGATAACCTAACATCAAGCAGACAGGTCAAACTATGCATTGCAGGCCTAACGCTCTGAAACTAATACAAAGCCGGTATCTGTGTCTGACTGCATATGAAAACAATTCCGGGGTGCAAATGATTCCCCAAAATGACGACTAGGAAGGAGACTGGAACTTGATACAATGGTTCGGGTGCCCGAGGGAAATCATCGGGCTGAAAATATGCTGACCAGTTTAAGATTGTGATGAAGACATACGGTAAAATAGGCAGCAGGCTACCCTTCAAAGTCTATCAATTGACGAATCTTGATGAATTCGAAGAGATCATTGGAATGAATCCAGAGTAGCAAATTATGTTATATGTTATTCCAACTAATATATATATAAACACACCCATTTATACAAATACAAACACACACACACAAATACACACACATATATATATATATGTATATATATATATATACGCACACCCACATATGAATATACACACACGTATGCATATACACAAACACACACACACATACACACATACAGACACACACACACACACACACACACACACACACACACACACGCACACAGATATATATATAGTGAACTTCGGTTGCAAATACCAAGGGACAAGTACATGATGGGAGATTATATTATGAACTCTGGTTCGTGAAAATGAATTACAGAATATATGCAGATGGATATAATGCTAGTTTTCTGTGCATTAGATATTTTAATTCACCTGTTGAACAATTTGAAATAGATACATTTCAGAATAACACTGTCTTGGTCACTAAAGCAAAGTTTGGAAATAAAATAGCGATTACCCATACTTTTCACGTATGAGCAATTAGTAAATAACACTCACTGCTCATGAAACATTGCAGTGCGTTGCCTTGTCAATATCAGGGTAGAAATATGAGTGGTATTCAATATTTTCATTATTTAATCATCAGAGTCGACAGTGAAATTTAGGAAACACTTGATATTCAAATACATATATCTCATGCATATCAAATGTCCTTCTGTCAAGGTTTTTTATATATTAAGTGTATTCAATTATTAATTGATTCAAACAATTATTGATACGATTGATTTTTCCAGTGTTTACAGCGATAAACCCTCCTCAAAACAGATGTTATCGTCAACTGCAACATGACGTTGCTAAAAGATCTATGGGAACTACAAACACTAATGGCAAACGTCGAATCTAATGTTATTGATCCGTGGAAATATTGTAAAACACATGTCTCTATCTTGATATCGATAATGGTAAGTTTTATCGCCGAAAAAAAAAAACAACCTTTTGTCCTACTCTCTGGACTCCAAAAAAGGTTCACTTGCTCACAAGAAGAATTTTTACTAAAAAGATGGAAATAAAATTTTTTTAACGTATTCAACCAAGCACTCACACACATACACACGCATAGAAATACTCACAAACACACACATACACATGTATATATATATATATTTACGCCAGCATAATTTATATACATGCATAAGTATGTATATGAAGTAAGCGTTTATCAAAGCATATGTACATGTATGCATTTATATATACCTACGAACGTGCATGCACATTCACACACACATACGCACACACACGCACACATTTATATCTATGTACATATGTGTGTGTACATGTGTGTAAACATGTGTATATTTTCGGATAGAGAAAATCATAATCAAAATTATAACCGAAGCAGTATTTAACAACGAAATACACATCCTTACATAGCAGAGATTTGTGTCAAGTTCAACATGGGCTCAGGTGTAACATCCACATAACCAACCATCGGAGATAAGCTCTTTCCTTGCTATGCGCTCTCTATATATTCAGTTCAGCCTTTTATGTGCCCCAGACAAAATCATCTCGTTTCTTGAAGATCATCATATGTATGATGGAATGTCTGTTTCGGAGGTTAAAAGGTAACTTAAAAAAAAAAAAAAAAAGATCCCCACATCTTTCAACTACTGCCCTGAGCTTTCATGTCGATCTAAGATCATATCATTTTAATGTTGTTTTTTTTTCTTTCCTTACCAAACCACTGATGTGACAAAAAAGATGACCTATCGTTGTCCCACGCTAGCATAAGGTTTTCTTAGGCAGGGGTCAAATGAAATGTCTTACCTCCCCAGGTTTTAGCCATGACGATCCCCTCTTTTATCGATGGTTTAGGAAATGATTCACCAATAGTCAGCGGACCATTTGGAACCAAGTTAATAGCGCCAACCATAAGCAAGCTAGCTAGAAAATTTAGTTGGATGCACTGCACTCGGGGGTTGTGAACACAAAACATGTACACAAAGATGTTCATACTAGGTCTCATGTTTTTGGACAGTTCATATTTCTAGCTTGAACTTTTTTTAGTCTAATAAGAATAATTAAGTTGTGTCGAAATGATGAATTAACTTACTAAAATTATTCAATTGGCTTATTCGCGTGTTGTTTTTTTTTTCTTCATAATTTGTCACACTTGTTACATCGGGGTAAAATCTGGGTAATAAGAACATATCTATATCGTACTCTTCATTTCTTTTTATGGGAATTTTACAATGTGTTTGATAGTCCTATATTCGGATGAGAACAGTTCTTCTATATTATTATTCTCTGTTTCAACAGAGGATGGAACTTTGATTGAACTCAATCTCAGAAAACTTTAAAAAATAATGTTCCCAATTTCCAGAAGAATCCTTGATGGCTTGATTGTCCACAAGATTGATGTAACCTGACTTAGAAGGAAAATATCCTCCGAGAACAATGTTGTAAGCAATGTTTGTCGGTTTTTTTGTACTACTATTATTATTATTATTATTATTATTATTATTATTATTATTATTATTATTATTATTATTATTATTATTATTATTATTATTATTATTATTATCATAATAATATATATACATATATACAATAGCAGTAGTAGTAGTAGTACTTGTAGTTATCACTTGGAATGAGTTACCGATCATTTTGTTATTTGCTCATTTCCATTCTTCCCATCACTGTTTGTACTTTTGGGAAACCTCAATTTTCTTCTACATGATGCCGACACATGCTGTAGAACTGAGGTCAGAAAGCAAGTATCGCAGTCTATTCAGCTGGATAGCAATTTTGATCCTCATGAGGTATTAAGGTGTTGTGGTCATGTGACAATCTGCGATAATCGATCTAATGTTTTTTCTTCCATTCACTGCACAACATTTTCGATTTAAATCAAAGCTTTTCTGTTCATCTCATCGCTCAAAGGGATATCGACGTTAAAAATGAAAAGATGCAATAGATAGAATGGAAACAAAATCTCTCTTTTATCATCAATTAATTACCGTCTGGCATTTGGATTGATTCTCAGCGCTATAACACATGTTTTGTGTCGTTGGACATTAATCAATTTTAACTGACCTTGTTCGTTGTGAAAAACTTATCCGTTTTGCAATAGTTAAACGCCAGCTGACATCCTTGTTTAAACGGCGATTACACGAATCGTGGCATGATTTATTTGAGCAATTTGATTAATTTGAGAGCACGCTTTTTTTAAAAATCCATTCATGAAGATGACGGAAATATTCATCACTGAACTTCTACAGCGGACTCAATAAAATTCCCATTTTGTTAGGATTAATGGCAACAGTTTTATCTGTAAGTCAGAACCTTTATCTTACAATGGACAAGGGATCTTATCTTGCAATTGATAACGATTACTCTTGGTCAACTGAAACAATTGATAAGATGGAAGAGGATGCTACAGCTTATTACAAGTAAATTATTGCAGTTTCCTGTTTTTTTATGTTTTCTCTTCCAACCGTAGGCTTTGGTTCTAATTTCATATTCTAAGACAAAGACAGTTATTAAAGATGTTTTTAATGTTTGTTTTGTAGAAAGATATGCGTATGTAGTTATGTATATGATTATTTACATCTATATATGCTGACAGTTAGATGAACACCTTTTTTGCTGTTATTGAATGAGAAATAAAGGGATTTTTTAAAGTTTTGATTGCCCATGATCTTTGTTACACCTTTCTTTCTCTGTTTACCACTTTGTGCACAAAAATTAGGTACATTATCTAGATGGCTGGCTGGACGAAACAAGTACATGGGAATCAAATTCATGTTTTCACAAAAGTTGTAAACACGAGGGAGGATTACGAATTGGCGTAACTCCGTCAACGCTAGAAACATAATTTCAAAAGATTGGCCTGGCTGCTCAAATCGCACTGATGCACTTTTGAGAGGCATGAGTCTACTTTACGATAGAATTTGACACATCACTAAATTCATGGACACGGAGTCTTGTTACTGACCAATTCCATTGACTGACAGATAAGATAAGAGCAAATGCACATCTGATAAATCCAATCTTCTATGACTACAATCAGTTGAAAAAGCTGCTACCTCTGTACACAGCCTTGGCAGTGTCCAACCAAAGGGCAAAGCAGATAGAAGTAGTCTTAAGCGGAACGGAAACTTGATTTATAGACTATTTTATAAGCTTGAAACTACTTTGCAATCTCGCATTGTTAATCATTAGAACGAATCGATGTTCTACTCACAGAACACATTTAGCAAATGTGTCCGGCACCACGGGCAGTTCTTTTTTTTTTTTCAAATCAAGTTACCAAATAGATTATCGGATTGAGCTGAAATTCGGCATCGGAGACATTTCCAAGAAGATGTGACGTTTGTACTCATCAGACTATAAAAAAAAAAAATAAATAAATAAAAATTTTATACTGGCTACAGCATCAGCCGTTCGTGCTCAAAATACTGATCCTCAACCATGTCTTTCACATTGTCGATTTGATCTGAAAAGTGATACAAACTTCTGTACCAAGTTGCAATCTCGACCAATCATGCTTAGAAAACTGATCCACAACTATTTTAAATGCAGAAATTCCAAAACATTGTAAACCAGTCCTCAGTTCACTCAAACAATTGAATGTATGGTGATAATTTTAACAAATCACTTTATCATGGAAATTTAATTCACAATCACTACTGCTTACATAATGTGTGCTGACCTGTATCTGATCCCCCAAACATTTAAATGCAGACACACTAAAACAGTCCATACTGGCCCTATGAAATATTCCTATTAAAACTCATTATAACAATTAAATTTATGTAAATTAGTTGACTATGCTTCTTGTATATGATAGGAAGTGTTATGAATTGTTTGGTTAATTTAGTAGTTAGTGACCTGGATAAAACATTACGGATGCAGGAAGAACTATTTTCATTCACTGGGATAGATAAAAACTGGAAAGTTTACTATCCCAACGAGGAAGGGTACGTATGAGTGACTGGGCAAATTTAGAAGCGACAAAACTCATAAAGAAGAGCATATATTGCCGAAACATTTTGCTCAGAGTGCATTCTTGGCAAAAAATCATTTTTTTATTTGGCTCTCCAGGGGCTGCGGCACCGGGCAAAAGCCTATCAAAATTCAGCTTTGGACGCAAGCATCTTTTTTTAGGGCATTCTTATAATTCATATTAAGGCAGGTGGTCCTAATCAAATTGCAGGAAATCCAGTGAACATGTAATCTGACATCTTACAAATTGCATCAGCAATTCTAAATGTATTTTGTTTTCTATACGGTCTGCATAGAAGAGAAGTCTACAAATATTGCATGAGAGAAAATTTCTAAATTAGAGTTGTAACTGTTATACACGGCAGATGCAAAACTCCTTGATACATTCTTGGAAAAATGGTGAAACGATATATAATCAGTTTATTAAACTGATATATTCGGTTCCAAATTCTAGAGGGACTATATCAGCATGACAGAGAATGCAGGCCCACAACTATAATCATTGAAATTCTAATTAGAAATTCCCCAAAACTAACTTGTTAAAAACATGGCTGAAGATCTCACGCAGAAAATTTCAGAGGGATATTCATTCTCCAGTGTCGATGCCACATTCAGAATTACTGGCATAGATTTTAACAAATACCATGTTGGCTCTGCTTCTGAATGAGCTCTCCTGTAATTACAAACATGCTGGATGTCAAAGAGTACATCTGGAAACAACACCTTCTAAATATCCAATTTTAGCTGTATGAAATTGGACTCTAAAATTGTTGACCTGTGTTGTTTATCCCGAAAAAGAACCAGACTATAAACATTTTTTTATTTGGATATTGATTTGTTATGTGATTTGTAACCTCAGCCAACTAATTGCAGCTTTCTCGATAAACAATCATGGAAGTCGGTGGTGTAATTCTTTACATCCAGAGCAATACATCTATTACATTTTAACGTAATATAATTCACGGTTCTCGAGATATATTATTGTCAGTAGTGATTGCTACTTTTATTTTCAGAATTACCCCTTCATATAATTTTTGTAGACTTTTGCATAAATCCGTCGCAATTTATGTGTGGCTGACGACCATTTTACGTAAAAGCTCTGGACTATATGTAGGCATTTTGTGAATGATTACGCAAAGTTTCATTGCAGATTTTCTGGATAGTATATTGTAGCAAACAAGTTAAACTTTTGTACAATTTTTCCCTCAATATCAATTAAAATACATTTTGAGATGTGAAACTATTTGTAGTATTTAAAACAGATATGAGGGTTTTTTTCAGAAGTTTTTACAATCACTTAGCTTCTAAATTGAACTTGCTCATTGAAAATTAAAATGGTAAATAAACACATATTCAAAGACCGTCGGGAAAAGTATCGTCTACAGCTACAGCTGCGTGCAATATACAATATCACGAGGAATGCAATTGAGTTTTTTTTATGAAATGACCAGTTCATACTGAATCAGAAAAAACCATTACAGGGCAAGTATCGTGAAGGCCTTCATTTTGTCCCCAAAAGTTACAGACTAGTTTTGTACCGATATTATTATATTGATCTGCTCAAATAAAAATTAGTGCCCTTTTTAGCTGTCCATCTTCAAAAAGTATCCCACCAGGCTTGATTATAATACATATCATTCATATTGGAATACCCTGTTTTTTTACTATGTACTTTACCACGGATACACACCGTAAATAACTCCACTATACAACTGTAAGTATAGTGGGGTTATTTACAGTGAGTATCAGTGGTAAAGTACTGGTAAAAAAACAACAACAATATACTTGAATCATCAGCGTTCTTTCACATCTTACGTATGTAACTGCTTGTTGGAAATGAACTGGTATTTAAGAATTATATCAATAGAGTTTCAACTCCCTTCTTTTGGCCTTAAAATGTTTCTTAGATCGGAGATTGAGACAATTGTATCAAAGAAATGATTGACAATATATTATATTTTGCTGTAAAAAGAATTTGCAATTGATGTTGCATGTGTATAAAATTCAATTTGTGCCGAATGATTCAGCAAAAAAGTGTTACCAAAAATTGCCAAGTAAGTTTTGCTGGTGGTTATGTATGTATAACGCGTATTTCCACATGCAAATCGTATTTCCTTTCGATGAAAAAAATATATAAGAAAAGCCATTGTAAATTAAACAGTTTGTTGGGTTTACAAGAACAGTTTCTAAAAAAAATCAAAGACAATAAATAAGCAATATACAAAAAATAACCGAACAAAGATTTATGGGTGTGTGTTGGGAGTTCAAATTGGACAGAAGCAGGTACTTTGGAACAGTTTTTTTTTTCAACTAGATTCCAACCCGTACGTTGCTGGACACTAACCTAGCTACTTCAACCATCATGATCATCATCATGATCATCAGTCTTTTAACGTCCATCGTTGGACATAGACCTTCCCCAGGATTCGCCACAATTCCGTACCGTCAGCATTGCAGAGCAAGTATTTACTAAATTTATCTATTTCATATATACATCTTGTATTCTGTCGGCTTCGTTTTTCGCATGTGATCTCTTGGGATCCTTGTTGTGAGTCCTGATGTCCATCGGTTTTCCGCCATTCTAGCAATATGACCTTCCCATTGCTATTTAAATGTTCTAATAGATTATATGATGTGCCTGATTCCAGTTTTCTTCCTGACATTCGGTATTGTCTTGTGATCTCTCCAGGTGAGTTTGAGCATGATTCTTTCATACGCATGTTGCATGTTTATCAGTTTGCGAGTCTATCTCTTGGTTAGGTTACGTATTTCAGCTCCATTAGTAACTATTGGGAGGTTGGAATGGTTGTATAACCCAACTCTAAATAACCGGCTGCGGAGGGGGAGAGTGGATGTCAGTCAGCTCCCAGTGTCTTCATCCGACTGACCAACTATAATTGAATTTTCCGTCCTGCTAATGATGTTATCATGGCGTCTTTGTTTGAAGAGTCAACCAATTAGAAGGAAGAGAGATACTTTTAAACTGTACACTGATTGATCAAGCAAGTCAAAACTCACCGTAAGCGAGGGGTGTTAGTTACCAACCGATTCCACAACCAGTCTCTGCTGAAACTAATATTTTCTTTTCTACTGTTTGACGTGCAAACACCTCTTTCACTGGTAACCTCCATTGCCAGCAAAAAAAAACAAACTCTACGAAATGTTCCTTCAAAATTTAACCATAAATTTTCAAAATCCCTAAATTTGAAAAGAAAATGTTCATAGAAGTTCATTGTCATCCACCTGATGTGACCACGATTAGCCTTATGAACTGTATCATTTTGTGACGGTAGTTTAACCATATCAGCATTTGTTTTGTAAGATCTCTTCATACTCATGCATGCTACATATTTGCTTAAACTTTAATTATCTATTCAACATCTCAACGTCTATACAAATGAATCCCCCTTATTTTTTTTCTTGATTGCACTCATTAAATCAATGGAAAAAACGAATTGACTCAAAATCACCAGAAAAACACACATACAAAATTAAAAAAGAAAACCTATGTGACATTGGGAGAAAGAAGAAAAAAAGTTAATAACAAAATCCATTATTGATGATAATACTAAGACACAAAATTGTACGGCACAAAACAAACGCCTCAGCTCATCAGGGTTACCATTTCGTTCCGGTGAGGCGAGATTTACCCCTAACAACAAACATCAGTTTTGGAAACAATGACTTACCCGATGCTTCAAAAGAAAAACAAAATAAAACCCTACCCGGTATTTATCCTTTCTAGTGAATTTTTATAATTTTGACCAATTTTGTAGAAATGAACGAGGAAGAAAACATACAATTTAATGAACATTGCTGATAAAATATCCCCCCCAAATAGACTCATTGCATTCTTGTATAAATTGAAATTCCAAAATTACTTATGAAAAATGTCCATAATCTTTTTTTGAATAGAAAAATGACTATTTTCCATAGTCCTTGATAAAAAAAAACGAGTTGTTCCTGCAAATCCCCCCCCCAATGCCTTTTCTTGGTTTCCTTTTTTTTCCTTCATTGAATACCTCATATGTATGTCTGTCATGTTGAGGGCTACTATCACTAGCTCTGTAATGACAGTTAGGGCTTTTTGAGTGATATATTCACAACGTATTCTCACGTAAATACGATGGTAAAATTCCAATGCTGTTCATAAACGCAAAATTGTTTCGCAATGAGTCGTAATAGAGATTGTGCGCAGCCCCCTCTCTCTCTCTTCTCATCTGAGTATCCTATGCCACGTTAAAAATTATGTGACTGATAGCTGGAAAGCCTATACATATTTATAGAGGAATTTTCGATGATTCATATCCACGGTTGGTCTGAACGAAGGACGTCTTCGGCAAAAGAGAAATTAGTTAAAATTTATTCAGCATATTTCCAAAGATTTATTTTTGCCTGATATTCACGACATGACATTTTCAGTACCGCCCCCTATTCTACCAGTATTAATACTATCGATGAATTGATAAACAGTTCAGCACCTGCATTTCTTCCATAAAAAGCTAATATAGTTTACTACGATGGTTTCCCGTTATTATGACAACATCAGGGACACAAATTCGCCCTTAGAACAGACGGATTTTAGGCAAAATGTAAAAATGATTAAGAACAAATATGTACACAAAAATGATTTTATTTACTTTTCTCTGTTCAATACCCATTAAAATTCAGCAGGAATGTAGGGTCACTAAATCATGTCAGATTTTGTCATACAAGAAAAGTCAGATTGAAAAGAATTGTCTTCATCTTTCCTGTGTTTGGATGTGTATTGAATAGACAAAACCCGGATTACAGTAAAAAAAAAAACAAAAAAAAACCCAGCTCCAATAATGTTCATATGTATCTCCAGAAATGTTAGTAAAGGCATCATCATAGCAATAACAAAAAAGTAATTTCTTCTTCAAAATAGTCACTTTCTATGCAACAAAAAGCATCTTACAGCACCAGACTATGAGTGCGGAATATTGTTCAGTGAATGGATTTTTCCCGTATAAAATTGGAAAGGAATCATTTTATCATGCTCATTCCTTTTATTATTGAATTTTCAGTTCAGTAACTATGTGTGATCAGGTTTATTGTACAATACGATTCTTTTTTACACATAGGGTGAGTCATAATCATTCCGACTATTTCAATATCTTTCTTTTTTTTTTTGGCTAACCCTATCGGGTTCCGTGCGTACATGTGTGGATATGGCGTAAAACGTTGTCGTCGAAGGGTCAGATGCTTACGTTTCACCGTACAGTATAAATAGCTACTTTGCACTGAGGAAAAACGAGTAGTGATCCGTTTTCATTTGCTGAAGGTGTACTAGGGGATGAGATCCACAGAATGCCTCCAGTAAAATATTCGAAGTGTTTAGAGCGATGGAATGCGTATGAATCAATAGCTGAGTTCACAAATGGTGTTTAATTCAAAGATTTATCATCAAATGATCTTGACATGACCTTTGCCAGGATATAAAATAGTATACTACTAGAATTAACTAACCGTAATCTTCATCATTTTCTCTTCAAAATCGATTCGAGTAATCCTCTATATTTTCAGTTTATTCATTAACACATCTTGGTGCTCTCAGATTTGTTGTTGTGGCACTTGCAATGCATTGTGCAGCATCATTTATCACATTTGTGATAGCGATTCTTGATTACCGTTTCAATTGCTGGTAGCTGATCGGTCATCCTCGTAACTCATACAGTGTATTTTGATTCGAAGCCGTATTTTTCTAGACAGTAGTTCCTGAACGTGTTCTGATTTCCCCATCAAGTGCACCAGTTTAGTTGGAATCATCTTAAACCATAGTGAGCGGTTATCGATGGAAGCTTATTTGAATTCCAAAATTTACTGGAGAGGTGTCATATCTCCTAAGCCTGTTACATTCGGCCCTTGGCCAGTGAGCCATACGACTCTTGATGATCGACTTTTTTAATGATCATCTCTGCTTCCCCGAATTCGCTGAAAAAATACAAGAGGGTTCTTACTAGACTTTCCACAAACAAGTGAAAAAACAAGCATTGCAACTTCTTTATATCTCCCTAAAACATCATGTGCTCTCTTAACTTCAATTGATCGGGTACAATTCCTTCTTCCAGTGATGAAACTTTTTAGTTGGGGGTGGGGGGTGGGGGCAAGGGAAAAAGTGTACAAAGATTACGAAGATGCCTGTGTCTCAAGAGCCCATTTTAAGCTGCAGAAATGGATTCTGCTTTGATATGTTTGATGCATGAAGTATCTATAAATTACCCGACCCTTTATGACTGTTTCAATGTATTTATGGATCAATATTAGCGATCAGGAACTGAATAGTTGTGTCAAAAGAAAGGGCATTGCGTTCTTATGTCTAACTGAATGCTTCATCTAAATAGCTTACAATATTTCCTTAGACCCATTTATAATCTTTTCATTGATACAAATATGAAGCGGGTTATTAACATTCTTTTTTCCCCTGTATGGTTACTCCTTTATCTTGAAGTTTAACTTCAAGAAAATGCTCTGTAGATGGGAACGTGTTTCTTAGCTCCATCTTATCCCATTTATATTGATTTATACCTTCGAGCCTTTCTTTTTGGAATGTGTCATAGAGCATCTGCCCTTCTGCTGCGTTGTGTAAGAATTCCTTGCATCAGGAAACAAAGATTCTAAGATAATATAGGGAAGTGATATCGACTCCCTTGATCGCAGAGGATTTCTCTCAGCTTGCGGATGTTTTCTTTGATGTGTGAGTTTGTAGATCCGATCAGCTGATAATGCTCATGTCACTGTCAAGTAAGTTCAGTTGAAAGAGTTAATTGAATGTGCCGATAATTACATTAATTTCTAAGGCAATGAAGAAATGTCGGGCTTGAGCTGCTTGGATAATTCCCGTCCTTTCGATTCTCCGTGTTCCAGTTATCTTGTTTTTGTGCATAATCTGCCTCTATTGCTGGTGATGGAATTTTTGTCTTGTCAACTGAAAAAAAAATTCCATGTACCAAAAGTCCCCTTGCGTCGGGGGTTATTTGTCTATAATTCAATCATCTGCGATGGATACACTTATGCGTAGAACAGGGGTCTTTGCATGATTTGATATGGCTCCGTAGACATTTTGTTCTATGGTAATTCAAATGCATTCTGAGTGGAAATAAAGTCAATGGATTCCAGGAAATTATGCAGAGTCATTATTTTCTTGTGGAAAATATTTTTCTGTATCCCGATGATTCTCCAAATGAGATATTTTATCAATGATCTCTCTCTCTCTCTCTCTTTTTCTCTCCCCCTCTCTGTCTTTCTATCTCTGTCTCTGTCTCTCTCCCATCAATCCAATATGATAAAGGTGAGAAAATTTGTATTGTATATATCATGGACAGACCAACTGAAAATTGCCTTATAATGATGCATTGTGTGCATCCATGAAAAATCACTTGTATTGGCTGAAAGATTTAGAGGCATATATATATTTTTCCTTTTAAAACTATGAAGACAACAAAAAAGGTGGGATGCTTGTAACACAATAATCCGACATGTTTCAATTTGCAATGCATCCTCATACCTGTTACAAGTTTGCAAAGTAAATGATTGAACCAATAGACTATGGCTTTGGCAAAAATATTTTTAAAAAAACGTGTTGTTTGAAAATGAGTGTAAATAAATAGTAACTTTAGAGAGTGACAGCAAGAATTTAATGTATTGGGATGGCAACTATCTTAGTGATATGGTATTTGCTGAAAAGCAAAATATTTCAGATTCGAAGTAGATATTCTTTTACGAATAACCCAATTCTTACGTTTAGTTGAAGAATTTTAGTTTTACTTTAATTTCCTTTTCTGTGATATTCTTATTGTATATTTCATTCTAATGATGACACTGAATATTAACACTAAATCCAGAAACAATTGTTAGTGCCAGTTTTTCCATATAAAAGTATTACATAGTAATTGAAGGTTCGCTGTACTTGGCAATTTCACTTTAATGGGAAAGGTGGAAAGTTAAAAAAAGACAAAAACACATCTGCTATAAAAGTAACGTGCATCCCCTTCCACTTCTCTTTCCCCTACACTTTTGTTCCCGAAGATAGTTTCCATAGGATTCCCTGATCAACCAAATGATAAAACACTTCCTTCTAAGATAACCTCCTATATCTCAAAAGCACCTACTCTGCCTTTTACATTCTGAATACTTCTATCAAAATGAGAGCATCAAATATCTTAACATTTTCCAACAAGTGATCAATAGGAATTTAAACGAATATTCTCAAACACATCCTTACTCAATTGATGCCGTTTGTCTGATGATCATTTTCACCAACTTTCATTTCTTACACGATAGTCGGCTTCAATTGAATCCATCAAGGTGCGCCCAACTCGTTATTGTCCAGACATAATCATCATATTTATTTCTCTGGTGAAATATGAACTGCATAGCTCAGGAATTTTAATTCTGTCTAGAATTTAACGATTTCTTCACGTTCTCCTTCGATTTCCATTATTATGATAAAAACTTCTCGTTGCCAACGCTCGTTAGTGAATAGGATGTATAACTGGTCTTACAGACAGAATCTATTCAGAAATCTGTCTTTGCTATTTGAACTTCATAATTTTTTTAAGCGATTGGTTTTCAAATTGAATGAGTTTAATTGAATTTCATTATAAAAAGTCTTATACCGAACTTCGTTTTTTTCAGTACATCGTAGTCAATAAGAGTTAACCACATTCATTAGATGATTGAAATTTTTTTACCCGGACTAATTCCAGTAACGAGAGAAAATTTTCAATTTTCCTAACTTTCAAAATTATTCTATCAGTGTAAGACGGCTTCAACATTTAGCTAATCACATTTTTGGCGGGTGCTGAATAAATCTTTACCCTTCTATGTTTTAGTGATTATCGACCAGACAAGATTATATCATACCATATGCACTATTTAAATTCAAAATGATTATTCACTCCTACATATCTATTCTAACAATGTAATATACTGTGGCAGACACATCCTAAACTTTTTGTATAAAAGTGCATTTTAATAAATATGCAAATTTCTATCATTGATGTATAAAAGATATTTGAAATCACAGTAACCGAGCGCAAAGACAGCCCACTTTGCATTAGGAGACAATATTTTTTTCATCTTTACAACTTCACTTGCTATATCATTTCAAATGTTTATTTAACTTATTTCTTTCAATTTAATTTCAATTGCTTTTTGTAACAATTATGCAGACCATATATCCCTGGAAAATCAGCGTAGATCGGGAATGAATAACAAGCACCAGTGGAGACTCAAACCCACATCGCTTTGACAATGAGAAGTCTAATATGACAGTTCAAGCAGAAGTGTGTAAAAGCAGGGATGTAGTTAACATCATAGGAATACTAAAAAGAATGTATAATTGCCGACAATACTTCATGTAATAAATGTTCAAGCTAACATTATTATCGCAGTGTGTTTTGCAATCCAATAAACTATGAACATAGTACTGTCCCAAGTTTTTCATATCTGAGCCTCAAATGTCTTCGAGATAGACGTTGGTAACATTCTCAGCGCTTGAAATATCATGGAAACTCCTATAGGTCTCATACTCAACAAGTTCCATCTACAATTTAAGATTTTTTTTCTCTTTTTGTTCCAACATGCAGGTTTACAGATTTTTCTTTTGGTTACTTAGAAATATTTTTCCATGCAGTTGATACAGCCATCTGTTTTATGCAATATTCGAAGTATCTTATAACTGGTAGAGTCAAAGAAATCGGCACTCAATTTTCTTAGATAGTTCAATTTGATTGACTTTGCATCCCCTAATGAATTACTATTTCAACTTCAAGTTGATTATTGATACTCAGGGACCAGATTAATTAGCTATCATTGCGTGTCATAGTAAAGCATCATTGAATTAGTTCGTGATTTGCTCCTTGAAGACAAAATCTACCACCTTTTTGATCGTATTGTCATTCCTCTTTCAGCAGGGAATGGCCAAGAACATTATAATAATATTCTGATAACATTCATATTTCAGATTTGTAGGCGAGTATCCAACGGTCACAGAAGAGAATCATACTCAACACCCATGTAAAGGCCACAAAACAGTGCATTATATTACAAATCAAACAGGAATTGTATAAATCAGAATCCACATGGCTCAAATGAGAATGGGTTGATAATATTATTAAAAATTTGGACAATCAGTGTACATCACAACTCACAAGGTGCCCCTAAAGATCATGTGCAGAACAGTAAAAAAAATGAAGCCTGATGAACTAAACGAGTTCAGAAAGTTTTTGCTCTGCAAAGCCTATTGCATAGATATCCGAGGAAAGTATATTTCTAGTACCAGTCACTGGTGCTGCTGATAGATTAACACTGAAAACTTTATTTCAAAAGAGCTTAATCTACAATAGGATAGTGTAATATTTTTTGTCTTTCTTTTTCGGATAAGAAATGCATATTGAATACCTGCAAGTATTATAGTGTCGACCTTTTTTTTGTTTTCATTATTTTCTAAGATAACCGAAAAAACGGGGTTTTGAGTTTATATGTGAGGTAATTATTGCATGTTATTGGTAATCTAACCACAAAGGCTTTTATTCCTTTTTTTGAGAGTGGTCTGGTCTGGAAAGTTACACTTTTTTCCTGAATTTCAAGTTTATTCAGCTTTATGTCTCCAGTCACTTCCTCTTTCCCTATAATCTAATGTTTACGTATATTTTTCTTTACTTTCATGCTACTATTTTCTGATTTTTATCTCATCCATATCTCAAGTAGGTCCCAACTTGACCCCTGAGAAGAAAAGTCGGGAGGATATGTTGAATTATTTCTCCAGAAGAGAGATGTACAATTTGAGGTTGAATCACTAAATTGATACTGAATTATAAAAATTCATTCTGATGTTACAAGTGGTTGTTATGTTCGATAGCTGGCCACTTTCCTTGACCTTAGGCATAGAAAAAATGGCTGATAATCATTGCTGTTCAAAGTACTCAAATGATAAGGTAAGGTCTTAGTTTTTAATCTTTTTGATCTTCCTCTCATGTAGATATGAAATAGGTATGCTATGTCAATTATAATGCTTTCCTGTTTCGCATTACCATCAATGGCAATGTCTGGCCTGTTTGATTCAATGATCAGTTTTGATTGGGAAGTCCCATAACATTTCCATGTGATTGTCTTCGATGTATTGTTCTAGACAATAGTTTCATAATTTTTCTGGACACAGGATTCCAAGCTGAGTCCATAATGTACTATATGTCCATCATAATATGGCATTAATTGGAATATTTTGGGGTGAGATTCTTGCACTATTATTAATATACACGTTTCTTCATTCATTTCACATATATTGCTTATTGCTAATGTTGTTAGTTTCTTTCGTTCTTTTTGGAATTGATGAACTACTAATTCCAAACTGCTTCCATCTATCGTCAGAGACTATTTTCACTGACAACATGAAGCTGTTAATTCGTTTTTGATTCTCTCCATACAGTTTGATGATGCTAACAAACAGCTAATGATCAACGATTTTTCTTTTTCATACATCATATTGAAAAAGACTGTCTACGTGAAAATTCCCTCTTCCGATTCGTCTTTTTGACGTCAATTGCGTATTCCAATTATGCATATTCATTCTCAAAATCTGAATTATATCCCCTGCTAAATCTAACATGTATAAGCATCTCTTTAGCGATGAGGGAGATGCTACATCTTAGGGTTTTTTCATAATCAAATCAGCCTATAACTACGCTTATTGATTTTTTTTTCATATATGCAGTTTCTTATTTTCAGTCTATCAACTGGAGGATAATCTTTCGTTTTTATTTAATTTGTTTTACAACCCCTCTGTTTTAATAAAGCTTATGCATCCGTATGAAAATATAATTGACCTTCAACTGTGCCAAAGAAAAGTGTCTACATATGTTACGCACGTTATAGGACAATAATTAATTCATTTGGGTCCCCTACATTTTTGTGTATGATAACAGTCTTGCACATTGTTTATCAGTCCGGAACATCACACTCATTCACAATGCTCTGAAACTGTATTGTGATCATTCTCATGACATGACATGAATAATTTCAATCCATATTTTTCTAGGCCACCGGATACAGATACTTCCCAGCTGGGAACATTTTGCATGTTTTCTCACCTTCTAAGTTGTAACGAAATTGTTTTGTTGTTTCACATCCGTCAGTCCATGGTGTATTCAATTCAAATATTCCAGTTTCTTAAGGATAACTGAGTTGTCCGCTCCACTCCAGATTTTTTTTTTTTTGCTTCTGCACCTGGTTACCCAGAGTTTTATTTTCTTTGTTTTCCAATCTTTCAAATATATATATATTTCTTTAACTGGCGTGCTATATGCAATAGGTTTTACATTTATTGTTTAAGCCTGTTGTCAAATTTTTCCAACTCAATATTTCTGGCCCAAACTCTTTGCTTTAGTTCTGCAATGACAGCAGTTAGTCTTCCTGCTTCAATTTTATATATCCTTTCACACATTTTATTTGTACCGTCAATGTTTAATTGTCAGTACTCTCAAAGACCCACTTTACTAATATCCTTGGATAATTTAACTATCTTGACCTTAATCTTCATCTTCCACGACTGATATTGTTTCCTTACTTTTTGCCTCTGTATGATTCCTAGTCTTTTGACAATAGCACGTCCAGCAACCAGTAGCAAATGATCGATATTGGTAATATTTTCATTAACTTTCATTGTTGTATCTTCAAGTTTATTTCAATTAACATATCTCGAATTATACGATGTCTCTTGTTTTTTCTAGACATCTACCACATCTTTCATCAGATTGATATTTTCTTCATTCCAACATTTCTCTCTCATCTCTTCGGTTATCTTCGCTTCCCCAAATCAGACAACCTTTTTTTATACCATTGTATGGATTACAACTGACTTGCGAGTGATCAAATCGACGCATACGGAATAGAATAAAAATTGTCAGACCAGAATTACACGGATTACAAATGACATGCGAGTAAATCAAATCGACTCGTAGGAAATATAACAGAGAGCACATCACACCAGCATTGCATAGATTACAGCTGACTTGCAAGTAAAGTAATCGACTCATAAGTAATCAAACAAAAAGGACATCGAACGAAGTTGACCATTAGTTTTAGCGGGAATAGGTTGTTGGGTCGACTGAGCAATTGTAGTCTATCTTACGGAGAGATTTCAATGGTTTAGCCAATTAGTGTACAAACATTGGTCTCACCAGGTAATCACCTGTAGACGAGCTGGATGTTAGCGAGCAGGTTAGTGTCTAGATGGGATTGAAGACTGACTCTAAGCCAAGAGGTTGAGCTCACTCTATTTTGCTGTGGGTATTCTCTTTTCAGCAAGTTTGAATGTCTCATTTCTTGTCAGGTTTCTGTTTTCTGAAAAGTGCAGTAACAAAAAAAATAGTTGTTAACGGAGGAGCAATACAGAAAACAAAGAAAGAAGAATGGGAAGAGATAAAAACTATATGGGGCATTCAGGAGAAATACACAAAAGGTCACAGACAAGGGATTATGGAAATTGCCATTCAAAGGAAACCTGGGGAGAGAAACAGTACCATTCATCATGGCAGCCAATAGCAAATGCATCAGGACAAATTTATGAAGGCAAGAAAAAAAGTGCCGAACCCAAAGAAACAGCAAATGCTGCATATGCAGAAAAAAGGATGATACCAAAAAACATAACCAGTGAAAGTAATCAACTTGCCAAGAAAGAGTACAAAAACTGACACGACCGGGTAGCACCACCGAAACACTAGAAAGTGAACAAACGAATGGAATTGCAGACAAGTAGTATCAGTACAAACCGGAGACAGTCCTGGAAAATAGGAGCAATAAATTACTCTAGGATTTTGACATCCAAGCTGACTACCCCTTCCAAACGAGAACAGCAGACCTGGTACTTGTGGACAGTGACAGGGGGAATGTGCTTCATAATACATGTGGCTGTGGGTCTGGACCACAGAGTAAATACCAAAGAGAATGGAAAAGTAGGAAAATGCCAGAATCTTGCAAGGGAACTGAAGAAGGTCTGGAACATGAAAGTTAGATTGGTACAAGTAACGGAGAATTCCGAACCATATGAAAGACACTGAAAACAAAATCGGAAGAACTAGGGATAACAGGAGAGAAAAGACTAGACTGACCACAGCAATAATCAGGACTGGCTGAATACTGCAGAAGATACTTGTAATACGAGACCAAGCTGTTAGCAATGGCTTCGAATAGAGACAATAGAAACCATAACCCTTCCGTGATAAATGACGATTTGAGTGGAGGGCTGAAGATCTGGGGAGAGTTGCTGACTCTCAGTTTCCAGCGGTGATCATCAGGCGACTGGTGTGGAAACAAAAAAAAATCATAATACTAATAACAGCTAGCATTCCCTGGGTAAATACGAATCATCACCGACCATATGCTTTTCTGCATATTAATTTAAGCTGTGATTTTAACTCTTTCCTTCAGTGGAAGAGTCTAGTGTAACGAACAGACAACCAAGAAGATAACGCCGTTAGATATCAAATCAAATGAATTTTACATCAGACCATCAATGATGGGGGGTGGGAATTGAACCTGTTAACAAAAAAACAGCAAGTGTAGCTTGCTGAGTGCTCCTAGCCTACGTGCATCTTGATTCATTTTTTTCTGATATAATATATAACTGGAAAGTTAGGTATCATACTATCAATTGTGAGATACCTAACCCATTAAAAAACTACCGGCATGATTGGCTTGCTGATCATCGTTCTACAAAGTGCATTTGGAACGGATTTAGTCCATAGTACGTACCAACTTAGAATATTTATATCAGACCATAATAAGAGATCAAAAAAGGTTTGAACCAAATAATAACGGCCAGAAAGTTTAGCTTGCCGTTTGAGTCTTGAAACTTTTTTCATTTGATTTACTAGTTAGAAACAAAAAAAACGATAGATATATTTGGATTAACATGTTTGCTTTTTTTTAAATACTGAATCTGTCAAGTGAGAAGAGTTAGTTGTCTCAAACGGTGGGGAGGGAGTATTTTTCAACCAAACTCCACCATAACCATACATCCAGTGGAATGGTCAAGTGTTACGACCAGTGGTTTCTAATAGATATGTAGTAACAACTCGATACTTGAACATTTTACATAATATTTTCGACGTCCAGTCCAAATCTTGAATTGGATTTTTCTAGATTCCAAGAACAATTCTCATCAAATTTATGGAAGTTGAAAATAACATCTGCCATTTGAAATCATAACCAAATGATTTCAAATCAAGTCTTTTACCGAGCTGAACTGTTACATAACTACTGGAATGTGAGTTAGAAATGCCCTAAGTCGTATTTAATCTTAATGAATAAAAGAAAAAAATGCAAATTGAAATTTACATTTTCAGAGCACAAATGAGTCGTAGTTAACTCTCTACACATATCAATCTAATTTATCTGACAGTTACACATATTCAATTCTAAGGAATATAATTGAAGCTATTAAAAACATACTTGTAAATTTGAAAGGGTTCCTTTAGTGCGATTTTTCTTTCAGTAATCTTCTCAAGATTGCCACAGTTTTTTTTAAAACTTTTTAAAGAAAGAACATTCTATCGGACTTTGAATAGGTTAAAACTTCATCAACAAAATGTATACTGTTCATAGTTCACTAGAGGTGATCTCAACTACAATAATTGTCCGTCTCTTACCGTTAGCCATTTTAATAACTCATGTCGACTTGATGGTTTCTTGGGTGACGCCTGTTGTAATGGTGACTACAGGGGAATGGCATAGATAAAAAAATGGTTTGAAAGCAAACCATAACAACGTGGCTACATGAAGTGAATGTCGGAAATTATGGACGTGATTGACCAAGCGCATTCAAAATAAAAATAATCATCTTTCAGGGACTAACGATTTCTGTCAATATTTGCCATCGTAATGGAGCCACTGAACCATCTCTTGTGAAAATTTAATACGTTTGCAAAGTTCCAAGAAAAGTCAAATCATCTTTAGCATATTGAAAACCTCAAAATTTTTGAGAAAAAAGGGGAAGAATTTTGAATCCTTGCCCAAAGAACGCCACAATTTATAGAGTATCAACTTTTTCTCGAATGTTTAACTCATGTAGCAGTTCCACACAAGATTTCCTTGGTTTATCTCCAAAGCCTGAGTTGCTATTAATGTATTCAAATCAATTTTTCAAAGTATTTTTGTCTGTTCATTCCCAACTTTTCCTCTAATATCTTATTCATATTGATAGTGAGTTTACAAAGAATATCTGACCAATAAAATATTGTTGCTGTGAAATATTTTTTTAGCCCTCCAGAGCTTTCAAAGATTAAATTGATGTTTATAATTATTCTAAAATATGTATCCGTCCTCGTTTTCTTATAAGTATTTTCAAAGGTACCAATAAATTCATTAATTTGCGAAATATTTTGATTTTGATATTATGTTGTTCTTGGACTTGATCCAAAAATACAACGCGATCTTTACTTTCAGATCCTAACGCATCTGCTTGAAGGCATATTGAAGTTTGTGTCATAACGCGTCCATTTTCCGAAGAAAAGTCCATGAATCATAGAATGGCGGTAAACGGCAAAGAAAAGAGCGTTACGAAATGCAGCCTGCTGCCGAGAGAGATTGCTGTTTATTGAAGAGATTTCCATTTTCAGCATTTTAACAACGATATACCTGATACTATTCATCCAAAAATCAACAAATATCAAATTATAATTATGATAGTAGTAATCATTAATCTTTCTCTATGAGTCATCATCGGGAATCAAATGACAAAAGGTCCCTGAATTTCCCTTAACTCGATCAAGCATTCTATGAATAATCTTGGGCAGCATTTAGCCCAATCATCTCAATTTTATCGTTAACATTATTTTGATTTTTATCATTATTGCAGCACTTCGAATAATCTGACATTTTTCCTGCAAATATCAAAATCTACAACTGCAAAAATGTGAGGAAACGTTTTTTTTCACATGCTTGTTTTCTGTTGTAGTTGATATTATTGATGTTATTTTTTTTGGTTTTACCAAACTTCATATCTCCACATACTAAGTTATTTCCACCAAAACTCAATTTAATATTTCCTAAAATTCGCACAACCTAGTGTTTACAAAAGTCAAAATTTGATTGTAATAATACAAACGTTTTCACTTCTTTGTGAAACATCGATTTTCGTGTCTTGCCTTAATATCTCAATGTAATTGACTGTTCTAATCCAGATAGACGCGAATGAGCCGTAGGCGCCACTCATGTTACTGCTTCGTTGGAGCTCTTAATTTAGGATTTATTGTGGACTGAATACAGCGTTGTTAAGCGTCAAAGAAGAGAAAATGAATAATAGATATTGAAGTAGCCTGAGAACACAAGAAAACTAATGAGATAATGATTGCCAGCCTTTCAAGCATCACAGACAGGAATATTTCAAGACGGAAGAAAGTGAGCGGTTTCTTTGTCTTTGCATCTCATTGGTTTAGTAGAATGTATGTATCGGTCACGATATTCTGTGTTGAAACGTATTTTGTCTCCTGATTTGACACAAGTGATAGTGGGTCGAGATTTTTTTCTTATGGGCTATGTGAAAGCTCAAAGTT
>OY735199.1:32068121-32185621 GCA_963457665.1 Thysanoteuthis rhombus | reverse complement strand
CCATCACGTCCAGCAGGATTGTTACAAAATATGCATAGATCTGTTTCAACTTCACTGAAACTTTCACAAGATTGTGCCATGTGGATTCCTTGGATTCTCTCTTCTTTGCTCCCTGAGACATTTTATTACAAACCTTATCCCTGCACAACCTATGCCAAGCAGCTTGATTTTTATAGAGTGTGTTTTCTAAGCCTGTGCATGTATTTGAGTGTTGTATATTAACATCATCAGGATGGCCAGTTCCTGGATTTTCAGAAGTCTCACAACAACATATACGTACCGAGCACCAGCAATGTTTTCCAAAAAATTGTAATGGCTTTTAATTTTTGGTCTGGCAAAATTAGTATAACTTTCAATCTGTTGGATTGCTGGTCACCTTGGAAACGCTTGGTGTCTCACACTTAGTAAAGTATTTCATATTTCAATAATGCTTTTTTACTACTTCCATGGGAGACCTGAAACACGTGTTTCTGCTCAAAATTGCATGACTAATCAACTACCTCAAGACCTATCTGATATTTAGCCCCTCTAAGTTCCTGTACAAGGTATGTAACATCAGGTTATTGATTTTTACAACGTTCAACTCGCCAACGTGTCAGTATTATGATGAAAAAACATTCCATATCATGCAACCAAATTTCTCTCTTTCTTCCATTCAGATGATTATATATACATATATAAAGAAATATATATATATACACATATACATATACATATATATACATATATATATATATATATATGTATATATATGAATGACAAAAAAAGAGAAATATGAATACACATGCACCCCAATATATAAGTGTGTGTATGTGTGTGTGATGTGCATATATGTGTGTGTATGAGTGTGAGCGTATGTGTATTTGTGTTTGATAATTTTGTTTACTGAAAAGTCAAGATAACTCTATACATACATACATACATACATATATATATATATATATATATATATATATATATATATATATATATATATATATATATATATGTGTGTGTGTGTGTGTGTGTGTGTGTATATGTCATGAAACGATCATAAATAGAAGAAACAAATTTTCGATGCTGATGCTTTTTGAGAGCACAAAAGTAGACCCAAATCATCAATTTTCTGTCTGCTCAAATTATTTTGTAACTTGCTGCTTTCTTGACGATATTGAATACAAGCACATTGTAATACCTCATGATAAGCAATGGCTTTGGATATATAAGGAACCCTCTGAAAAATACTTAGCCATGCAATGAGATTCAATAATTACTTGAACTTGAAACTAAAATAATCCACTCTCCCTTCTTTGACCGCAGACTATTTAGAAATATTTTGTTTGCTTCCTCAGAAAACTCCCAAGGGACATTCTAAGCGTTACATGCCTACTCTGCAACTACTTTAAATTAATGTTTCGTGTCTTGAAGCACATTATGTGTCGAATAAAAAGAGTGACATTTGTATCGAAGGAAATGTTATTTAAATAAAATTGGCTCAAGCTCAAGTCATTGCCGTTGGTCAAGATACAAAGTGAATAGGAATCACATCAGAATATGGGAGCTTTCGTCGACACCTACTGGTAATTTATATAGTGCAATCGTATATTTGTAATTGCCAAGAGAAATGATAATATTGAATCAGTCTGCGCATGTATATCCTGTGAACACTCTGACTGTTGAGCAAACAAACCATTCTTCCATTAGATCGAGGCTAAACCAGTCGAATGCAAATATCATTAAAAGAGAGTTTAACTCAAATACACATGATAACTTTCACAGCGTATGCTTCAAAATAGAGTAGTTGAAAAGACCTGTTGGTTGTGGTATTAGATTGCAAAAAGAAAACAGGGGACTATAACCAATCAGCCGTGTTAGGAGTTCTCAGTCTAAAAGCGTGAAATTGAGGGTATACATATAAACTATGCACGCTTCGCTTTCAAAAGAATGACATTGGGTATGTACGTGGCAAAATCAGCCGCTTGCCTGAGTGTTGAGAATAGAATAGCAATGGTCTCATACAATTGCTTCCTTTTAAATTTTCTCTATGCTTTTTTTTTCTTATATGAACCTTTTTTGTGCCCGTTAAAATTCAGCACATACAATTCCTCACGTGAGTAGTATATATATACATATATACATATACATACATACATACATACATACATACATACATACATACATACATAAGTAGATTCGCAACACGTCAATTCCGTGTAAACGAAAAATCCAAAGAATTAACGATAACGTTTTGCAATTTTATTTTCTACTCTATTTCCAGCTCTTGACACTTATAGTTGAATGTATCGAGCACTCTATGAAATAAATCACATATAAGACACCATTTTGTGTTCTATTATAAAACTAAATTACAATATATATATATATATATATATATATATATATATATATATATATATATATATATATATATATATTGTAAGGGCAATTTCTTTGCTCACTCATTTTGTTCAGCACCAGAATTAACTGAGTAGAGAATCGAGTAGCCGGCCATGTAAACAAATGATTACAATAAGTATCTTCAGGGACTCGAGCCAACGTCAATCAGAAAGCAGTCTTAACGCATTTCTGCCCGAACACAACATTGGCATGTTAGAGTTCGAATTATCACATTGAGGAATCAAATAAGTTATCGGAAAAAAAAGTCCGTACAATTTTATATATAATGTTATAAGAAACAGTTTTGTGAATTTGAGTACAAAAATAAGTCATATCAACATAAATCCCCAGTAGTGTTGGACAAACGCCATTCTCCCTATTTAGCTTTGTTTTATCGTTTCAAAGATTGTGTCATAATGAAGTTATAATATCATAATGAGTGTTGCCTCACACTCCACATTCTTAGTTCATATATAGGCTTACTTATGTTGTCGTTCGTTGCCATTCTGTTGAGTGATCACCAACGTGAATACACACACACACACACACACACACACACACACACACACACACACACACAGAGAAATGAACTTCTGCATGAAAGCACACAAGCATATATTCATATCTATATACATATACATGGTTGAATTTTTAAGCAGACATGTCCACACCTTCTTGAATATATATATATATATATATATATATATATATATATATATATATATATATATATATATATATATATATATGTGTGTGTGTGTGTGTGTGTGTGTGTGTATGTATATATATATATATATGTTTATATATATATAGATATATATTGCGTGTATATGTGAGAGAGTGTTGTGTGGAGATGTCAATGTATATAAAAGAAAAATCAAAGGTATGTATATATAGATGTGTGTGAAAATACTCTGCCCATATATGTATATATATAAATCTGTATGGATACGTTTACATATGCATTAGTTAGTCATTTTTTTATATGTATGAACACATCGTAATCATCATTGGTCTGTTCCATAAGATTTGCCATACCTCTCTGTAATGGTTGTTGCAGAGACAATACTTTCTTTACTCCGTCGCTCAATCTTGTATTCTGCCGGCCCATGTTACATATATGATCTTTGACGATCAATGGTGTGAGTCGTGATATCCATTGGTTGTCTGCCATTGAGGCAACATGACCTGCCCACTGCAAGTTGATTTCTTTAATGGATCGTATGATGTCTCCAACTCCTGTATCTTCTTTGATATGTTGTGCCACCTTGTGATCTCTCTATGTGAGGTTTAGCATGACTATTTCATGTGCATGCTGCATGCTTCCCAGTTTTAGGGCCAGTGTCTTGGTTATTTCCCTCATTTCAGCTCTACAGGTGACTATCGGGAGGATGCAATCGTAGTATACTCTTTTATCTAGGACTAAAAGCGTTTTCTTGTTTTTTAAAGTCGTGCGCACTCAGCAAAAGCTTACCCGCTAAGAGTGATTCTCCACTTGTTTTTTTTTTCTTCTATTGAAGATTTTATGAAGATTCAGTATCAAAATGTATGATTCTCTGTGCATCCCTAAACTTTTCAAGAAATGAACCATCTCGTCAATGGATCAAATCTTGTTTCTCTTCATTTTTCCACCTTATGTATACATTTTCCTTAAATTCATTCGTTTTCCATGGGAGACTGAATTGACATTACATACGAGGAGGGACAGGGGAATGAAATTTACCAGTTTTACCTTCAATTTGGTTACAATTGTTCACATGCATACAAACACAGACACACAAGCGCACACAGACACACACACACAAACAAACATACAACCACTCACATACACACACACACGCACACACACACACACACACACACATATATATATATATATATATATATATATATATATATATATATATATATGTGTGTGTGTATATGTATATGTATATGTACATATGTATACACACACATCGTATATTGGTGACTAATATTTCCTTAACCAAAATTTGCTTCTAACTTAGTATTTTATAGACTCCGAGAGAATTCCAACCAATGGCCTAAAAATAAGTGTCCAAAAGTAACTTGACCACAGTCTGTACATAGTATAAGTGAGGCTGACTTCACGTAATCTCTAAAAGACGAATAGGTGTCGGGTCAATTTTTGACTTTTCAGATACGAAGGAGACTATGCAACCTATGTACTGCAGGTTAAAGTACGAGGTAAACGTTCGAAAGGTGAGACGGATTCCTGTTGACATCTATTGGTTAATCAAGGATCGAGTCAATTTTGGCATGTCCAAATTAAAGTTTTGGTTTCATCTTTTTTCGTAATGAATCAGATCCCCCCACCAAGAGAACGTATGTAATTAATCTATCTTTGTGTGTATTTCGTTTTTTATTCATTTTTTTCCTTCCAATGAAGTAAGTACTTTCAATGAAATATGTTTTACAAGGGAAGCATAACCAATCCTTTTCTTCTATTTCAATCATATTTTTTTTATACGACGTGATCTTTCTATATTTATCATATTTTCCCTGGGCAACTTGTGACAACTGTTGTTTTCATATTCTTCCTAGATTATCGTCTAAACATATACTTTTTTCTTGAACAAATTATTAGGCAACTGGTTTGCTCACTGTATAGTTTTTATTTGTAAGCGGTATTTCTCAATTTGTATAAATTGTTTTAATCCACGTACTCTAACGGCAAATCCGTTATAACAGTGATTTAAAAAGGTACCGGAATAACACGTGTGGATTATGATTGAACGAAAGTAAAATTGTCAGTATATGTGTAAGCAGTCTGCGTAATAATTTTAATTTTTGCTCATACTTCAAACGGGTGCACATCAACACATACACGCACTCCACTCTATCTTTCTCTTTCTCTCGCTCTCTTTTCCCCCTCTCTCTCTCACACACTCTCTTCCTCTCTTTCTGTTTATGTATGTTTGGAAGGTGTGCATATCAACTCTAGCCTCGCATAAAAAAACTGAAATGAAAATCTGTTTGTAAATGATTTCTTCAAATGGAATTGTCTCCTTATCTGCTTGCGGAGTACAGAAAAAGAATTACATTCGCTTCCAATTCCAAAACTGTTTCTTCAGCTTGAGTTTTCAATTTTCTGCTTTGAGGTAAAGACAACGCATCTCCTTCCATCTGTATGTGGAATTGCTTCCTGCTTTATTTTACTGCAACAATCTTTAAGAAAAAAATCGACCGCAAGTTTTCCTTGTCAATTTAATTGTCGTGAAAAGGATGCTGATGTTTTCTCGTTTCTGTTCCTTTACAGCTACCTCTCTAATATATGTGAGTAAAACTTAACTGTCAGTCTTTACACGGATGGCATCTATATCTAATTTAGTATACACACAAGTTCCATCATCAAACCAGATAGCAGTACAAAGACGGAAGATGAGGAGGATGCAAATCAATTTGTCACCGTGATACTGCTGATAAGTTATTACCTATCTGAAATAATGAAAATATTATGTAAATATTTTGCTTTTCAAGTTCTGATTGAAAAATATTCTATTACAATATATTGTATACAGTATTCCCATTCTGACATACTAAATATCTTTCATCACAAATTTCGAAGTTTTTTATTAATCAATTACGACGAAAGATGTATTTTAGCTGTGACTGCAAGAATATTTTGACACTATTTTTCTGCTCCATCAGTCAGATTGTCTCTTAACTCAAAGTTTTCTATCGTTTGCAGAACTTCAAATATAAAACGGAAAATTCTGGAAGGATGAACCTTCGAAAATTGCTTAGACGGAAATATTTACCATCATCAGGAACACATTTGAAAATTTCTGGAAGTCCACTGGCAAACATGTAGTAGCTGCCTGCGAGCAAGTTCTCTATACTATTTATTATCTCGGGATTTGGAACTTTTCTGAGTACCCCACACTTGTGTATTTGTGTTAGACTCGGATAGACTAAGTAGATGTTGACTAGAAAAAGTGAATCCAATAATACCTTTTGAAAAAAAAAAACCTCCAAAATTTCCTAAATTTGTCTCAAAAAAGGAGCATACAAAATGTTCATGAATTTTCCAATAGAAATAATCCCATTGGTTAGACATATACACAGAGAAGAAAAACTCAAACTAACATCTCTCCAACTACTGACAGAATAATTTGTCTTTGCACCCCATCAGTCAAGTGTCATGGACAATATATCTTATTCTTTTGCAGGGTGGCATCATCTTGACCAAACCATGGGAATTGGCTTATTTGCTTTGGTTATATGACGACTAATAGATGTCTGGACAATCTTAATCACATGCACAGATTACTATTTCATATCAATAGGTTAGTTTTTCAATCTGTTTGCCGTCGCATTGGGGTTAACCCGTCATACCAAGTCGTCAATCCGGTACCATGTTCGATAAAACTCAGCCTAGGTGTTACAACGTTCGAAATCTTGCTTGAATCGGTAAAAAAAAAAAAGACATCAAATTGGCAATGCCATGCTGTTAAGAAAACAAATCAAAAGCTATCATCCAGGAATATTTTTTTAAAAAGAAAATCAACGATAACACTAAACGGGAGTGCCGCAATGCTTATTTCTTAATCCACAATTTGTATTTACCGGATTTTACAAATCGAAAGAGGGATACACCGTTTGTGCCTGCAAAGGGAATGACAATACTGTAGCAGACAAGGTGAGTTATGGAGAATACGTGGATGATTGATAGGAACGGAGATTCAACAGTATGATATTCAAACGACTAGTTATGCCAGGTACTAGTTTTCATAGAAACATATATTCCTCAATTGAAGACTCCTTTAGAGAAGAGGCAATTCACGTAGGCACTTAGCGAGCAATCAACTCTTTATCTGTAGCTTAATAGATCTTGTTTCTTCCGATTGTAACTGAGGCATCGTTCTTATGAATGTTTATCATTTTGCCATCTAACTGTAAAAGGTTCAATATAGTCCAATGTACGGTTGTGACTGCTAAGACTGCATAACTGAAAATTGTGTGATGGAAGCGTAGATTTCATAAACAAAAGCAAAACTAGCATTGGCAAATATTTCTAACTCGCCTGAATAAAGTCAAATTGAATCTTCATAAAGAAAAACAAAGGGTATTTTTCTGCAGTAGCTATGGAAATTTACATACGTTTCTCCACCTTGTTGAATACGTTACAATAATCAGATTTAAGCACATGCATGTAAATCAATAAATGCATTCGTTGGCTTGTATACCGGGATTAATATATATTTGTCATTACGCTGTTCTACCGAGTGAGCATGCTTCTTGAAATTCTTTTCATATTCATGAGCAGTCACGAATCCCATTTCTGTATATTTTTGTGATGCTATAATTACGCTACAAGTAACGGCGTAGATTCATTAGAAAGGAAGATACCTGCAACTGTCAATATAAGTTACTACATGCTGTGAACATGTGCAGGTTATTTTACGTTTGTCTTCTAATATGTGCTTACTAGATCGAGAAAAATGGGTGAAGTTTTGCAGGTGTGTATGCCTGGGGAAAAAACTTGATGTTGTTAGTGAAAGTGTGGAGCCTATCTAATGATATGGTGGTTATATCCCCTTTTTATACACGTTGCTATTTGAAATAATATCTTTGTGCTTTAATTTGGTGGATTGTCAATTGAGAAGTGTCCAGAAAAAAAACCCATACATATATCTTGGTGTGTATTCTTACGGTAATAATCGTAGTATGTACTTGTATGTATACGTGTGTGGGTTTTCCAAGCCGGAACACTTCAATTTACATTTACAGCGTAAGGTAACGGGCTTGATGCTTTGAATTGTCAATTTCTTAAATGGCATTTAATGTGAAAGCCTTTTCCAATTACTAAGAAAAAAAGCCTGGGGATGGAAATTCTGGAAAGGAAAAATTTGCAAAAAAATCTGAGGAATAAGATTTCCGTAAAACGATGTGTAGGACCGGAAAAAATGCATAATAGTGGTGAGGAAGATGAAAGGGGGAGGTAGGTTGAAGAGGGAATGGGGGCTCTGGGGAGAAGAGAAGAAAATTGAGAAAATAAGAGGGAAAATAGGAAAAAATCGGGTATGGGTTGTGAAAAAGATGAAAAAAGACAAACAGCAAAGATATTAAAAGAATGAAATACAATGAGACATAATGATTACGATGATAAGTAAATAGCGATGGTGGCTGGATGAACCCCATTCTACTTACGATGTTGACAATAATGAAAAAACGAAGAATGAAGATATATAAAATCAGTAACCGAATCAAATGAAAACAATTATATCGGTGGTGATGCTCATTACTTTGATTCATATTTCTTGAAATGCAGATAGAAGAACAAGGAATAACCAGTGAATTGATATTATCATTCCAATAAAATACCGTGATCAAGGGGAAGGGAAAGTTTGGAAGATATAAAGACTGAACCTTAATACTAAAAAGATTATGTAACAATAGGATAACAATATAGACCATCATTAATAGGGTGCTCGGAACAGTCATGAACTGAATCCATACAAACAAGAGCATCATGAGGAAAAAACAGAAAACAATATCGATGTAAATTCCAGTTTATTGAGAAAAATTGAGTTAGTATCCTAGTGACGTACACTACGTGACTATGTATACCTAATATATTGAAGTGGCATAAATTATTTTGACCAATTAAAGCATTAAAACACACAATGCATTTTTTACAAAGGATACAATGAAGTATAATGCTGCACCTGTGAAAAAAAAGGAACAATGCAAAATGTACGGTAACCTCTTTATGATAAATTGAATAGTACAGTCTACGTTGATTCTCTCATCATGAGAATTCATTTATGTCCTGCTTACGGAAACAAACGATGAATCTCAATCCCCACGTCAAATCTGAGAGCGACGGCTTTTGATGTCTCCCCCAGAAGACACGCAGTCGTCTCCCTCGTGACTAACTCTCATTGCCCTTCTTCTATTGACAACGCTATGTTTTGGTCTATCTGATAACTATGTCTCAATCTTTCTGAAAGTGGGTTCCCAAGAACGCATACACACATATATCTATCTGAGTGCCCTCATAACACACAACATAGGCACAGTCCGTAACGCTCAGGAAATGTACTCATAACGTTTGTTCATTTGACGCATCAAGCATGTGATATCGTAGAGTCTTTAAATTCTTAATAAAATACTAACTAACTCTCATACCTTTTGCTAATATCCAGAATGGTCAACCTAGATACTTAACATCTCTGAGTCAAATGATCTTACCAGCTAGTTTCTTATTCTATTTTTCGAAAGCAAAAAAAAATCGCAGTTACTGGCATAATATCTTCAAACTGTCTAATTTTTCGATGTATGAAGACCTAAAAAAATCATTGGACTTCGGAGGCACTTGTTTATAACTTTTTCTGACAAGATGTCAAGTCTGGAGCGAATGGAAGCATCAAAACCTGATAATTTAAACGGTATTCTATTAGATTTAACCCCGAGGGGAAAAACTTTGGGTTAGAGTTAGGCTCAGGCTAAAGGTATTATATGTCATCAAAGGGAAGTAACGAACTTTTTATTGCTGAAATGTCAGTTGAAGCAATTAGATTCAGAGATATATGTTTCAATCAGGGTTGTAAATATACTTAAATGCAACTGTAGCACCAAATATGTCAAAATTAGTTTTCGCTCTCTATAAATAGAAAAAGTGAGTTTACAACATTAAAATCATATATTTACCCTAATTTGTAGCAAGGAACGGAACCATCCAAATAAAAGAGTACAATGCAGGAGTATGTAAGAGAAAATGATTCTTCCATTTGATCCCGATTGAATGCAGACACATGATACTGACGTGAATACGCAAACTACTGTTTCCTGGCGTGATGTTTGAACAGAGTTTGACTGCCATTTCGTTCAGATCAGTTGTAACTCTATCAATTCTCACGCTGGTCATTGGAGCACTCATGTTGTAGATGGAAGATGTTTTTCAGCACATCTGTCCTAAAATCAATCTTAAACCTGAGCTCTTGCTTGGAACAATACATTTGAAAAAAATACTTCAATTATTGATGAATTTTCTCCGATGCAGCGAGGGTAATCTAGTTAATATATGATTTTTAGGCAATTATTACCCTTCCTGTTTTAAAATGATCTCGTTTCCAGGTTGCTGAAGGTTAGGATTATTAGAATCATTGTTAGGGTTTGTCACCAGAGGCTGATATTCCGCAGCTGACATTGCAGACTTTTTTAAAGTAGGCAAGGTAATCAATTCGAAACCGTTAAGAGTGAAACGATGATCTGAAACATCATCATCATCATCATCATCATCATCATCATCATAATAATAATAATAATAATAATAATAATAATAATAATAATAATAATAATAATAATAATGATGATGATGATGATGATAATAATAATAATAATAATAATAATAATAATAATAATAATAATAATAATAATAATAATAATAATAATAATAATGATGATGATGATGATGATATTGCTCCTGATAAAGGTCATACTGATCGTAACAACAAGTGTACGGAATGTAATGATGTACAGTAAGAACAAAACAACGGAAGCACATATCGCATTATAGCTTTCCCGCATCCTGTTTGAGGTGTGTAAAGGCCACAAGAATGATGTCACTCACTTGCCCTTTCATTTTTTTCTATAATTTTAGGGAAATATATGAATATCAAGTATGAGTAGGAGGAAAGATGGAAATTGAAATAATTCCGCATCAGTTAGTTGGATGCCGAATGGCATTTTTTTCATCTCTATTTCGACGATGGAAATGTATATTGAGAGCCCTGTTGTCAAGAAGTTGTGTCACTTCCCCAAGAGTTATGTTCTTGATGAGAATTTTTAAAGCCCTGTGACTACTTATTTACAATTTCCAAGGCGATACCTCGATGATGATCGTAAGGTATGGACATGTACCAACATTTCATTCAGTGTCTGTTTGCTTACGTTGATAAACAATATCGGTAAAAGATAATATAGCAGAAGAAATGACATGGTGTATTTCTAAAATCAACTGTACAGTGTAAATTATCCCCATTTCTTTTTTTCTGGAAGGGTAAACAGAGTTTAAATTGAAAAATAAAGCTCGACGTAAAAATTACTTTGAGTCCTTTGTAAATATTTGAACTACTTTATTGACTGGCACGAAGTCTTAACACTGTTTTTATAGACGAAGAATGGAAAAGCCCCCCTTCACAACTTCTCTGGTGCAAGCCTTTTGTTTGATTACAAGCCAATACGAGGTAGAGCGTGATTTCACATGGAGTTGGTTAATCAATTTTCAGAATAAGAATTTATTGCCTGCAGGTTATCATAACCTCGTGGAACTACGTGCAATTCCACTGCAAATGAATATTCGTTGCAAAAATGGTATGCTTCAGAAAAAAACAGGTTTTCTCTGACTTGAAGATAATTTTCTCACAGTATCTTTGTCAGTGATAGAAATGGGTCCGAGGACCTAGTTATACGGCAGTAGTTCTTAACCTGGGAATCTTCAGGGCCTAGGGGAAGGGGTCCCGAAATGGCGTCCTCTTGGGTTCACAGAGGTGATATTTGGTGTCCATGACCTCGTTGAGTGGGAAAACATTTCAAAAACCTGGGGACAGTGAGGTTGTCGATGAGCTCACATTTTAAAGGCATAGAGACGATGGGGAGAAAGAATTTGCTTGAAAAGGGGTCCCTGGTAAAGGGAAACTCCGGTACACGGCACATCCGTGTCTATTATCTATCCCTGGGGATGGCTAAAGAATTGCATCACGAAAATTTGAATCTAAATCAGAATCGAAATTGATCATATCATGATAGTAACTCTATATTCAAAAATTGATTTAAATTAAAATTTGAAAATTACGTCATAAGAATGGGGAAACGCCTTTTTTCAAATCAACTTGGAACGTGAATGATTGGCCAAGAATTACTTCATCATCTTTGTAAAAGAATCGTTTAGTCATCCTTTTCAAGAGTAAAATCCAAGTATTAAAATCTATTTGGATTAATTTGCATTCATTAGGAAATTTAAAAAGTAATTAGAATATTATCTATCAGTCATGGTAGGGGGTTAGCCTTGATCTTCTTTGATTATATGTACGCCTTAATCAATGCTGTCAAAATGAGGTAGTATCGAATGATTTTGCAATCTCACTGTACTCAAATATTTATCGATAAGATTATTTTGCTCTGAATTTGTTTTAATTCATGTTTAATCACAATGAACCCGGATGCATTTTATGTACTTGTGAGGAATGAATAAGAGCATCTTATCATCAAAATTAAACATTTATACCATCTTGGAAAATTTTACACATAGAAATTATAGGAGTATCGAATGATTGAAATTTTATGACGACATGAGAAAAGTGATAGACCACAAGAAGACAAATACCACAGTACTGATTGGAGACTCTGATGCTGAGGCATGTAGGGGTAAGGTTAGAGCATGTACTGTAATAGATTTTGATTAAGCCCAGGAAATGAGAGCAGGCATGCAACTGAATTTCTTATAGATATACGGAATTGATATGAATGATTTATTTATTTCGGATACGTGAAAGGTGTTCATTGACTTCAAAAAACTAAAACTGCGAAAAAAACAAAATCGACAATTTAATAGCTGATAAGATGAGTGAACTGAAAAGCATTATGGCTATATACGAAAAAGAATTGTAGCAAGCTGAGTTGGATTCTCCGTTAAAACTGATAGAAACCAAAAGAAACTTCAAAACTAATGCCCTTATAAGATAAAAATGGAGAACATTACTGAATATCGATATTTCGGAGTTTTTGGAGTAGCAAAAGTAACACATGCAAAAAGGGGCAGAGTATTACAAGTATAGTATGGGTAAAGTACAGATGGATGGCCATACAAAAATGAATATCTACATCGGGATATATAGGAAAGCAATGTTATAACAAATCAAACAGAGATGAGCTAGGGAAAAAGAACTAGGCGGATAAGACTGAAAAAGCTGAACAAAATAAGCTGAAAAACAAAAGGAAAGGGGAAGAAACTCGGGTAAAAAGTTGAAAAACGTAATACAAGCTATCAGGAAAGAGTTTGAAGCACGCTCAAGCCGGGGGTCATACAGGCAAACACAGATGATTGCATTAGGGGATACAGATGACGAAATTGTTAATGCGATAACTAAACATTAAAAATGAATGGAAAATCTGTATACTTGAAAAGAGTACCACGAACAGAAACTCTGATTGATGTTGATGATATCCCAGAAGAAAAAGAACCGAAGTAGTGGCTGCACTTGAAAATATGACAAGCAGAAGAAGTTCGAGGCGAGAATGGCATAATGTCAGACGTTATGAAACTTGCAAAAGAACAACCCCACGAACAACTAGCGTATATTCATACATTGTATATTGAATAGAAAAGTACCTTAAAAACCTGATGAGGGATAGTACTCCAGAAAAAAACAAAACATATTAGACTGATCTCAGCAACTACCGCTGTACGACTCAATAACTCATAGTATATGGATTATTCACAGAAAACTTAGACACCCCAGATTAGAATCTACCAGATGGCTTCAGGCGTGGCTATTCAATAATAAGCCGCTTACTAACAATACATCAACTGCTGAACAGTTATCAAATATACCCATTTTGTGTGTGTTTTTTCTGGTCATAAAAAAGTATTCAAGTTGATAAAACAAACGACAGTTTTCAATTCAATGAACTAACTAGATGTTCACAAAAAATATGAGAACGATACTGCAATAACTACACTTCATGAAGATATAAACACGGTAAAATATCGGAAAAGGGAATGTGAAAATGGGGGACAATATTACCTAAACTAGTTGGGGGAAGTTATGACAGCCACTTCAAGAAATTTATTCTGACTGAATGGTTCTAACCAGGGAGAAAAATTTGAACCATTTAAGGGTCACTGATCACCTTGAGTCAGAAACATCAGATTAGTCACGAAACATATTGAATCATCGAATACGAAAAAACAAAATGTTTAGAAAGGAACAGAGAAAAGACAAAAGTAATATTCAACAATAAAGTCGGTTGAGGGATCAAAAGATTAGAGAGGGTTGGATTGAGAAAACGGTGACAAATTCGTTCACCTTATCTTTTCACACGTGTTGTACCTGTTGGTTTTAATTGGTGATTGAGTGACATGCAATATTATTATTCAAAATGTTTCCTTTTTGGATGCACCTACTCATTCCATAGTTATCCGAACTTTTTATTTTTCGCAAAGCGATCTGGACTGTTCCAAGTGCTATGTACACGTATAACGGCGTGATCTATCCCACAAGATTCCTTCTATTTCACCATAATTAGATCTGATCTCCAGTCATGAGTCAGGGGATGTATTTGAATTTCAATACTCAATAACTATACAATTCTTGTTAGTATATATACTTTTGCTCTTCCACTATCAAATTAAAGCTGTTCGCGGAGTCATCCATGAACCATCTTCCGTAGTTTGATAGACTTACATTGTTTGTTCTTCAAGTTATGCTGAATTCGCTCATTGAATGATCAATTCTCCCATCCTAATCTCCACATATACATTATTTACTATTACTCTATGTTTTGTGTCCCGTAGCTAAAATGAAATTGGTTCCCAGTATATTAGAGTTACAGGGGATTGTTGATGGTTATTGTTGTTTTCAATGGTGATGTTATTGTTATTGATATTTATCTATGCGCTGATTTCCTTATGAAATTCTGCCAGACTTTAGGTTGTATTGAATCATCTCTGAATTCAAACAGGTTTTCATAGAAAAGCAAAGAAAAATATATTTTTCTAAATTGAGTTGCTTATGCCTTTCAAAAAAAACGTGCCTATTTTCCCAATTATCAAAGGGAGAAATTTACCATCAAGCCATTTATATGTAGGTTTCTTCTGTATATTTTTTTCTAAGAGGGAATCATTCTTGAAATATTTATGCCACGAAACGCATTTCCCTTGAAATATTTTACCCTACAATTATATATTTGGATTTTCCAATTCATTTATGCAGAGCAAAACGTAATAGCTTGATTTTAGAATGATCTGCCACTTTTACTTCGCAGTACACAATCTCCAATCCTTTGTCCAATATGAATGTTTGTTTTGGTCAGTTGGTCGGCCTTTCGGTCGGTCCATTGAACGAACCAGTCTGAAAATGCCAAAGATGACCACTTAAAATTTTATTGAAAGTAATACTCTTAGAATCATCATCATCATCATCATCATCATCATCATCATCATCATCATCATCATCATCCTTTCAATGTCCGTCGTTGGACATAGACCTTCCCCAGGATTCGCAACACTTCTCTATCATGGGTGTCACTTAGCCAGTACTTTCCGAACTTGTCTAGCTTGTCTCTCCATCTAATATTCCACCGGCCTCAGTTTCTCATATGATCTCGGGGATCCATGTCGTGGGTCTTGATGTCCGTCGATTGTCCGCCACTCTTGCATTATGCCCAGCCCAACGCCATTCGAGATTTTTAATGGATTCAATGAATTTTCTGACTCTTGTCTTTTCTCGGATGTACTTTGCTGTCTCGGTTATTGAGCTGAAACATGGAACCCAACCAAGAGACAGATCTGCAAATTGAGAACCATGCTACGCGCACATTCCAAATAGTAATATTTTACAAATACCAGTCAATGGATTCTTTATCCCTCACTTTCATACTACTACTACTACTACTACTACTACTACTACTACTAGTGATAATAATAATAATAATAATAATAATAATAATAATAATAATAATAATAATAATAATAATAATAATAATAATAATAACAACGATAGTAGACACATTATTGGATTTATTACTTTCGCTCTCTGACGAGAGAATGATCCATGACGCAAATATCCATCAGTATATCAAACAGAATATTGTGTTCAGATGGTGATGTCGGCCTATAATAAGTTATAGATATACTTCCCTTCGCAGAAACAGCATGTTATTCCATTCCTGTTCATGTCTTATCTTTATACGATCACAGCTAGATATTTAGCATTTCATTCCGGATTATTCTGTTACGGAGACGCTAAAGAGAATAATCCCTGTTCGAATCAATCTACGTTAATATCCCTTCCAATAAATGTCCATCTTTATATAACACACATTAAATTGACTTCCACCGGACATAAACTTGTCAAGAAAGTACGAATAAAAGTTTGTTCGTTGTTCAATGCATGAGAAACCAGTGATATTTTAATGCAGTTGGAGCCTGCGGGCATTTTTCAGCCGTTCCTCGAATATATTACGATGTTCAATATAGCACACTTTTGTTGCCATATCTACTAACAAATGAATAGCAGATTTGTGTGACGTCAAGATGATGAAGGTTGCATAATAAAGTAAGAGTTTTGAAATTTAAGTCTAGACGACCGTAGGCATTTCTTAATCTTTTATGTGAAGCACTGGTCTTGAAATCAAATGACACTAAGCTGTCATTCTGCATTCATCTTCGTCAGTAAAACTTGTGATGTTTTCCCGAGAAGCCTTGTACATCATATCTGCCTCTAAACTACAAAAAGCCATAAACCCACCAAATGTGGTATGTGTGTGTGTGTGTGTGTGTGTGTGTGTATATATATATATATATATATATATATATATATATATATATATATATATATATATATATATATATATATATATATATATCTTGTGTATTCAGAGATATATACATCAAATGTCATGTCTTTGTGTAGTCGAGATAGAATATACCTTAAAGGAAAGTTTAGTAATCAATGACTGTTGTATTCCAGTGATTTACATAACTAATGTATCATATGTTTTTCTACATAATATCCTACGAATATATACATTGAATAACAACGGGGGAATATTTTCGAATAATTTGCCTCTGACTAGCTTCAATGAACGTCATTATCAGAGTTTTGAATTCAAATTTAAATTAATTAAATTATTTAATCAATTTTCATTCCGAAATAACCGTTGGCTCTCTGTAAGTTGAAAACTGAACTATGTAAGCGAAGGTATAAAAAATAAATCTCATTTGCATTGCTACTTGAGAATCTACGTACATAGTTCTATGCAAAATGTTATGTACTCATTCATCCTGCCCCTCAAAACACTATGCACACCCATGTCTTCCTTCGCTAAATGGAGTTCAGTGAATGCCAAGGGCCGATGGAGCAGTGGGGTTACTCTGGTGTAAATCAGTTGTGATCAATTTACAACATACACACACACACACATATATAAATATATATATATATATATATATATATATATATATATATGTGTGTGTGTGTGTGTGTGTGTGTGTGTGTGTGTGTGTGTGTGTGTGTGTATATATATATTTGTGTGTGTGTGTAAGTGACGAAGCTAGGTATTTGTACACTGCAGACCAGTTTTCAGAACCAAAACATCCTCTTAGACTCAAATGTAAGGATTTACAATCGATGCATCCTCCCGAAAGTCACTTATGGAGCTGAGACATGGGACATAATCAAAAGATAGACATCAAACTGAGTACCATGCAACGTGCACATAAGAGAATCATGCTTAACCATCACGTAGAGATATCACAAAATAGCACAGTTAATTGAGGAAATTACAAGATACATGGATATCATAAAATCCATAAGAAAACTATAATGGCAATGAACTGATCATTTTGTAAGAACGTAAGACAACTGATGATATCATGGCTCACAAAGTGGATCCACAGAGATAACAAGCGACACTCTCAAGTAAATTTAAGATGACCTGACAAACTGGACTAATTCAGAAATTATTCGCTCTACGACGCCAAAAGAGAGAAGTCTGATGAATCTTGGAAATTTCCATGTCAAAAGACGGATGCTAATGAGATGATGTTAATGATGATATGATGATGATATCTTTAAAAAAATCAATACCAGAAGTAACCTTCTCAAGTGAGTAAATCCAAACTAATTTAACATTTGAAAAAAAGATGATAACCCCCTTATGATACAATAATGTACAAACACAAAAATATGTGCATAATTTTACTTCCTATGTTTATCTCATACCATAAAAAAACTGATTAAAGTAGAATATCATGAAAAATCTGATCTGATCTCAATCAAATAAGTCTGGATATTGATTGACTCTGTTGCTTTTGCCTTTATTTAATAAACTGTCTGATTGTGGCAACAGCTAATACAAAGCACATCTTTTTGGTACTCCCAACTTGTGTGGAGTAGGTACAACGGTTAGCTTTAATTTATATTATTGAAGGGAATTTCTCCCCACAGGGGTATGTATTAAGGAATTGGACCATAAATAAAGATTCAACAATCAGTTTGTTTTTGTTTATTTTTTTTCGTTTTGATCGCTCCACTTAACATCAATACCCAGGATTCAATGACAGCTGATTCTGAAAATTCGATCTCCACACCGGTTGAACATTTATCTGCCAAAGGTCCATCATTTTGTATATTCGACTCATCGATAGCTGTATAAATGAATTTAGCGCCCAACTTGATTTTCAAATGATCCGTGCCCTTCTTAGGAAAATTACTTTTTATTATCAGATTTCAAAATAGAAAGATGATCGACGATATTGTCAATGACACTAGAGTAGTAAAATAATCTTCCATCAAAGTTGAACGAGAAATATGCCCTCTTGACATTTTCTTCCCATAGTGCCTGCCTGAATTTTTCGGGTCTTGCTAATCAAGCAAAACATGTTATTGTCCTTTTCTTTGAAGTGATAAATTAAAAGTGTTCAAATGTTCATGTGGGACCCAGGTTACCAAACGTGATTAACCCCTTTGAATCATCGAAAAAAATCCAACTCTCGCTTCGTATCAGTGAAAAATGCAGACGTTTTCTTACGTATTTTGAAAATTAAAACAAGAACCTCCCTTGTACAAAGCCTTTGAACTGGAGAATGCAGCAACAAACCTGTGTATTCGGTATCCATATCTTCACAACGTCTTTAAAACATACGGAAATGGTTTGGAATGCTATAATTTAACATTGCTGACGCTAAATTCGAGTTCACCGGATGTTGGGTACTGACGAGATATTCACCATAAGAATAAGTTTCACTCTTCCGATCTTCGGGCAAATATACAACAAAGACCAGATAATTATCATCACACTTTCTTCGTTCACAAACCTTTCCTGTTGATGGCTTTTTATCACAGCTCAATTTATCAGTTAGACGAGGATGCTTTCCGGAAGATAAATTCCCGCCATTTTCTTTATCTGATAGTCCAGGTTTTGACTGTGTAACGAGGTGCGTGTGCAGAATATCGAAGTTGACATTTCCTTTTTAACCCTCTCTTGTGAAAAAGAATTGTGGTTACTGTCAGTTAAAGGTGTTGTCTTGTTTGGCTGCATTCCTTGGATGTCACTGCTTGTATACCCTTTCTCTTCACAGATATCTGCTTTGGTACTGCCCAACTATCAATTTTGCTGACATACTGACTACTGGCAGTTGTAAAACGGTGATTGAGCAGATGAAAGGAATAAAAAAAAATTGGCTTCTGCAGCCTTTGATTTTTTTTTTTTGTATTAAAGTTTGCAAATAGCTACGAGAAGTGTGTTTTGTAACATTAATAACGGTTGGGAAATGTCTATTGAGAAACAGTTTGTGCTGTTAAACGGTGTAGGGGCGTTAGATTGAATTGTAGCTAAAATTGGATTAATATTGTAGAGCTGGTTATGGTTTCCGTTGTTAACCTTTATTTATTTCTTTGTGGCAGTGCGTTTTCAGATGCCTGGGCGGAAATTTCCGGTCGTTCCAGGAGAAAAAACAAACAAACAATACCATGCATCTATTTCAAGGGAGTCAAAAAACTAACATGTATGTCCGTTCCAGTTATTGTTTGTCGAAACCAAACAGTATGTAACATTGATAATTTTGATTGAGCTTCACCGTCAAATTTCAGTGACGAATCCCGACAGAACCCCTTTATTCACGAGTGCGATCACTTTGGTGAAATGTGAGTGATATGAGAACGTGAGGCAGAAGATCAGCAATTTGAGATGAATACGGTATGTTTGTGTATTTAATGGCAGTGGATGTTGTTGTTCTGTTCCTATCCCTTTCCCATGAGGAGATGGATGGAGCAAAGGGTCATGAGCAGATGATCCTTTTTTCCACCAAGATAGCTGGCCATTGAAAGGGACAATTCAGAGTTTAGTACCAACAGGAGTGACAGGAGACAAAAAATAAAGTGTGTTAACAGATGTATGTGTGTATCTTATAAGTGACACTGATATCTGTGAAGCCTGTATGTGTATACCTCAACTCAAAAAATTAGACGGAAAGACATAGGGATCAGAATAGTAAGGATTTAGAGAGAGATTAAAACAGGTTTTAGAGTGGCAATGTTGGATGGATAGCGGTTCACCTCTGGCCTTGGGGTCCAGCACATTTTTTAGTACTTCGGAAGAAAGGCGCATATTGGTAAAAAAAAAAATGGTATGTTCTCATCATGGCAGATTTTGCGACCATTTTGCAAGATGACGACACATCTCGACAGGGAAAAGACAGAGATTTGAAGGAAAAAAGCATGGAAAAAAAGAACATCTGAAAATTATGGCTACGAAATTATATATTTAAAAAATGTCAGAGACAATTAGAATCAAAAACAATACCCGTTTACAAAAAAAAACTGGGGAGAGCAAATGACAGACTTTTTTTTCGTTTGTTTAAATCAATTTTTGGGATGTGTGATGAGTTTGCATCGTTCTTCAAAGGTTACGTGTATCCGTATTTTTATGTCTTTTTTACATTGTCTTTGATACTTTTGCGTATGTTACCTGTGATTTTGGCTTGGGATTTGAACTTGAAATGCTAAGACCATAAAAGACTATTCAAAATGACTGGTAATTTTGCATATCTAAGACGTACAAACGAAAACTCAGCACGTTCCATTTCTATATTACTGAAACTGGGTGATGTTTTTTTGGTTGAGTGAGAGAACCAGCTGACCATCCGTTCCGACAGACCTACAAGTGGAATCAGAGGTTTGTTTTTCAAAGTCAGAGTATAGATGAAATAACTGTGTCAATAAATAAGGTAAAGGTCCCCTTACTTCTGTGGAACTGCCCATTCTAAGTCTATATGTATTGTTGTAGGACAACATTCAAGGTTTTTGGCTGAACATATTTTTTTAATACCCTTGAAGAGACAAACCTGTTCTCCTCAATTTTTGTTAAACTTAAAATTTATGTTTGACTCGTGTTGTGCGTATTTTGTTACACATGTCATTTTTGTAATCGCATTTGCAAGTTGAACAGGCTTTCTGTAGGCTGAACGAAGGAAAAGAGCAAAAGATTTTTTTCTTGTTTTCCAAACGCTCTTACCTTTTACTGTAAAATAGTTTCTTAAATAGCAACATCTGCCTGTGGCTAGTTGATTATCACAACTATTTTTCCTCGTTGGCATGAAATAACCAAAAAGTAGAGTCTGCAGATTTTGCCAACATTTTTACCGTATCGTATATGTGAGGAATTTTTCCATAGAAAAACCTAATCTCAGTACAGTTTCATTATAATTTTGTTTTGTACATTTTCCATGTACGTTGAACCGTCACTTATACCATTTAGACATTTGTATCAATGACTCATTCGGCATAAAATTGGATTGTAAAGTAAGAACAAAGTGTCTTTACTATAATCCATCACTTTTTCATATTTTTTGTTGATTTTTATATTTTTTTTACTTAATCAATAAAAGGTAATTTTCCATGTGTGTGTTTTTTATCACTTAATGCGTAATGGATTCGGGCGTCTGCATCGAGGCAATTCATGCATGTGCATGTGAATCTTGGTTGCATTGGACGAAAAAAGTCGGAAGATTGTTTCGAAAAAGAAATCGAAATTTTCTTCGTCTTTCCGTCGACCAAAAAGTCAATACAGTAGTAGTTTTTGCATGAAGACCAAACTACTCATAGAAAGAGGGGGGAGAGAAGAGAGAGAAAGAGAGAGAGAGAGAGAGAGAGAGAGAGAGAGAGAGAGAGAGAGAGAGAGGTAGAGCGAGGGGGAGAGAGAGAGCGAGAGAGAAAGTAAGACAGAGATAGAGATTGATCGGTATCAAGTGATAAAAAGAGAGAGGGTCGATAGCCAACTCCTGTACATTGATGGTTCAAGGTCTGTGATCCCCAGCATCTCTCTCCTCTCCCCCTCTCTCTCTGGTCAACCATATCTAATCATCATCAGTCAGTCTTTCAACGTCCGTTGCTGGACATAACTTTCTCGAGGATTCGTCATGGGCGTCACGGAACCAGTACTTTCTTAACTTGTCTAGCTCGTCTTTCAATCTAATACTCAGCCAGCCTCAGTTGCGCAAATGATCTCAAGGGATCCATGTCGTGAGTCACGATGTCCATAGGTTGTCTGCCATCCTTGCAACATGGCCAGCCCACTGCCATTTGGGATTTTTAATGGATTCTGTAATGTCTCTGACTCTTGTCTTTTCCTGGATGTACTGTGCTGTCTTATGGTCTCTCAATGTGAGGCCCTGCATAATCCTTTCATGTTCACGTTGCATGTTTCTCAATTAGGGGATCTGTCTCTCGGTTAAGTTCCATATTTCAGCTCCATGAGTGACACTTCAGAGAATGCATTGGTTATACTCTATTTTTAGGATTAATGGGATGTAAACTTTCTTATTTTCATCACTTTCACCGAATCATCGTACACTCATTCATTCTTCCCCTCAGCATCATCATCATCAGCAGTATTTCATTATCTGTCGCTGGACATGAACCTTTCCAAACATTCACTACATCTCCATATCGTGAGCATCACGGTACCTACGGTTTTTGCCATCTGGCCATGTCATATTTTGCCAGCCTTAGTGCTGCATTTGATCTCCGGTGATCCATGTTGTGAGTCAAGATGTCCATTAGTTATCCGTTATGTGGTGCCTTCATGTGATGTTGAGCATGATCTTCTCATGTGCACGTAGCATGGCCCTGAGTTAAGCTGTCTTTCATTGTTGACAATCAGGAGGATTTATTGGTTGTATACTTTTCTCCCTTGACTGATGAAATTTTTTTTGTTCTTAAGGCTGAGCTTCTTCTGCTGACAGCTGGCTATCTTAGAGTGATTCTTTGCTTGGATTATTATTTTGGAGATCTCATGGAAACTTGTTATCCTAGATAGATGTTGTGTTTTATATCGTCCAGCTTTGCGTTTACAATTTTGATCAGTGAGCGTTTATCTCCGACATGTTCGCTGTACAAGATCTTTGTTTTGCTGAGGTTCATGTGAAGGTCAACTTTATAGCTTTTTCTTCGCTCAGTTTATCTACCATGATTTTAAAATCATGAAAGTTTTCTACCGAAAGTATAATGTCGTCTGCAAATCTGAGATTACTGAAGTATTCACCATCTATTCTGATTTATTTGTTTCCGGTCAAAGTTTGAGAAGATCATATTGAGGTAGGCATTACAGAGTTTCGGTTTGGGAGTATCACCTTTCCTTACCCCTATTTGAAACTAAATGGGCTCTTAGTCTTCATGTAGCCTTATAAAGGAGCTATTGTTACGGTATATATGCTGCAATACTCTGACATATACAGGGTCTACACCTAGCTGATGACCTTGGAAATTTCTACTGAGTCAAAAGTCTTCTTTGAAGTCTATGAATGCTACTTCAAATGGCATTTCATATTCAGCCTATTTTCTCTTTTAGTTGATTTGTCGAATAGAGATGGTCCATAGTTGAATAGCTTCTTTTAAAAGCAGCTCGTTCCCGTGATTGGTCTCCGTCCGGCATGTTTGTTATTCAGTTGGTTTTAACTTTGGTGAAAATTTTGTAGATGCACTCGAGCAGACTTATTGGTCAATCGTCGATGAAGTCTTTCAAGTTTTCTTCACTTTCTACTTATGTTTAGGTTTTCTCTCGTTTTTCACGCAAAGAAACCAAATGTTCCTTTCCCTCATTTTTTGTTGGAATTATTGTATACTTTATTTCTTTCCTTACCGTCTGTTTAAGTTGCTTCCCCCACAAAGTCTTTATTTCGGTTTTTGATTAAGTCTACTGTCACACAAACCTTTTTGTTAAATGAACTAACCAGGATCTCTCTAACAACCCCCACTATATATATATATATATATATATATATATATATATATATATATATATATATATATATACAACTTTTTTTCAAAGTACTATTTTTAAAAAATGAAATATTTCGAAAATAGAACAGAATATTGAATCAAATTGTCCTGCATACCCGAATTATATTACTTATTATCACTGATTGAGTTTATGCTAAACGCTCCCAATACAGTGATCTGAAAAATTAAAGTATGTGGATAAGATATTTTCGTGATGACAAGTGTATCTAGAAGGCAAATCGAAATTAATTATTTTGGATTCAAGGATTCCTAACAACAATCTGTTGCAAAACATATTTTAAAGGTCGAAAAAATCTAGCTTGATAAAAGGGGAATTTAATTTGAACATCAATAATTGTGCATAAGTGTGAAATGATGGCATTGCGGTCTTCAAGATAATATTTGATGGCTCTTAAGTTCATTTTTCTTTTTCTAATATAGAGACGTCATTTTTATTCATTGCTGTGGTTAATTCGCTTCGGTTTCTGTTTCCTGGGGCTCAATTGTAATTCCAAGGCCATAGAACTGTTTGGAACATGCATGATATAAAATAAATAATTTTGCTCTTCTTGTTTTATTACACTGTGTCAAAAAACATTTTCAAAATCAATCGAACTATTCACTCATAGTACATTTTTACATTTTAACATTTTTTAACAGAATTGATGGTGTAGGATGTCAACTGATCAAACTATCAGGATTTATTTAAGCAATAAAAAAGTTATAATGCTTTCCTTTTCATGTACCACATGCTTTTGCTATGTATTTATTAATTACAGTATCAGGTAACGTTAAAACTTTAATACATACATACATATATATATATATATATATATATATATATATATATATATATATATATATATATATATATATATATATATATATATATATATAATCCAAGAGTCGCCTGTGAAAATTATTGAACATCTTACAGTGCAGAGATAAAACAAGTCATTTACTAAATGGGTGCTTTCTTATGTAACTCAACTAGAAGAGCAGGTGCCATTAACCAATAAATTGTTTGATTGTATTCTGTGTAGTAACTGTTAAGTTTCACTAGCAAATCTTGGCATAGGTTTTGCCATCCTTTGAACAGTTTTGCACATTCTCCAGGGCTACCTGTGCAGGCATGCATGCAGCTTTGTTTAGGTAAATGTAGTTCTTGCAGATTTTTTGCGCCACTCTTTTTAAACTGGCCGAAGTGAAAATGAAACCTGTGAAACATAAAATTTAAACATATAAAACGGATAAGCTCATAACATTAATGTGATGTGAAACAAAAAATGAAAGTTGAACGAAATGCATTGAAACGACGACTGTCGCAAATTTTTCTTTGAATAATTGGAGAAGGACCGGCCGAACCAAGACGAAAAATACTAGAACAGTGAGTGTCAAGACCATCAGCCAAACTAGTATTTTTTGCTCCGATTCTGATCACGTTATTTTCATTTTTATCATATTATGAACTAAAGAGCAATGTTGAATGTGCTAACTTCATCTCCTGGCCACAGATTCTCAGTAGGCTCTTCATCAATTGCTGGTTAGAGGTAACCTCGAACTGCGAAGAAACCCCCCCCCCAAAAAAAACAACGGAAAATGACGCTTGATTGCAGTTCTATTAATCTTGATCTTTTTACAGCGTGCCTAATTATTTTATGTTGAATCATGTACGATCACATGAAATTCTGCGACGTAGTTATAAATATGCTATTGGCAGGAGCATACTTCATCAGGGGGGTCACGGGTCTTTCAAAGCGGCGAGGTATTTCAATATGAAACGTCCGATGGAAGACCCAATCAAATGTCTTTCTTGCCTATATTTATGCCTATCTGATTCAAATACGACGTGGATTTTCAATATGACCTTGCAAGTAATATTTTGCATCAGGTAGTGTCATTTCAATTGTATCAATCGACTTTTGAACGAGATTTGTCACCTCATATCCTAATTTTGAAATTTCTTTTTCAATATTGTTTAAAATTAGTCTTGATCAAAATTGGCTTATATCTGTCAAGTTCTATATTTCAACATTTAATCTTTTTTTCAATTATATACAGAATGATGTTCAATTATACTCTTGCGATACTTCCTAATCAAGTTATCGACCTAATCATTGGCATTCACCCTAAAGATACACAAGCAGATTTTGCCTAAAACGTTGGAACAAAACTACCTTCTTCTTAGGATATAAACAGAGAGAGAGAGAGAGAGAGAGGGAGAGAGAGAGAGAGAGAGAGAGTCAGAGTTAGAAATAGATTGACAGGAAAAAAAGTAATCGGAATATGGAAGATCACCATACCACGCAGGGCCCGTCTTTTAAACGTTTATGCAACAGATAATGGACACGCAAAGTTTTCAAGATTTTACAAATGTCAATATAAGAGAGTGAACAATTTTTTCATCTGTGATATTTTGTGTATATTCTATATGTTTGTGTTAGTTCATTGACACTTCACAGTATTCTGTTCCCTTGAGAACTTCTTTAAAAGCTGTCTCTGCCAGTTATGTCATCTGCTTTCTACAGCAACACAATATCAGACGATACAAACTGGACTATAATGAACCAGATGTAAACGGAGAACAGCTTCGCCAAAATATTAGATACGTCTGATTTGTCATATATATATATATATATATATATATATATATATATATATATATATATCTCGAAATGACCTTTTCTCAATTTTACCTTTGCATAGAATTGTTTGCTCAATGACAGTTATGGAGGGAGAGAACAAAGAAAAATTGAAAAAATAAATGAAGTCATGTAATAGAGAAAAATCTTGCAAAGGTGACACGATCTCTCACTTTTTTTTCCATTTTATAACTGGTCACATTGCACACATTTCTTTTTCCATTTTTTTTTACTGCATTACTTAATGCAACGTTGCTTGACCAAATAGGGTGAATAATGGCGTGATCAAACACCTATTCTCTCAGATTGAGTTCCAATGCATCATTGAATAAAAACATACTGCATCACTAATGGCAAGATCATGCAAATACATGCTGGATATCATATGGATGAATAGGTACTCTGAATATCCTGACATTCCTTTGATCATGGAACAGATACATGGAAGAACGATGAGTAAGCATAATCAGGGAGAAATGATGAAAGGACGTCGACATTCACACGAAGTGGGATTTCAAATATCATTGATTCATTACTACTTTCCATGTACTTGGTGCTGTAGGTGTGTAAACCAATCAGTATGACCCAGATTATGAAGATAATCAGAAAATTAAGAAAATACAACGTAGTCCATCTTATGACCGACACAATTTCAATCACGGTAACATTCTCTATTGTCAAATCCTTGACTCTACGCCGAAATACTATTGGTTGTATCAGCCATAGAACAAAAAAAAAAAAAAATAAATAAATAAAAACGCAACGTTTCTCTCCTACCATTAAAAAGAGAATTTATGACTGTTTCACAAACTTTGCGTATATCATATTGTTTCATGACAATCCAAAGCGTCTTGCTGCATTACACCGTGTTTTATAATTTATACTGTTACATTGTTTTTCAGTTCTCAAATAAAATCTTATCTTCAGAAATAATGCCAGAGCCGCCCTCCACTGGGATGATGAATGAAAATATAAAAATATATACTTCAACAAAGTGAATGCAAACCTAAAAAATTGCATGATAGGATTTTGGAGATATATCTGGCATCCTTCCTAACCGGTCAATAATTAGAAGCACTGGTGTAATTCTCCGCCAATTATGAACCCTGTCGTAAATGCATTTGGGCAAGCGTAAATTATCACTTTAATTTGATATCATCGCTCCCACTATTAATGCGACGAATCTTATTACGACTGACGAATTTGATGTCAATTTCCTTTTAAATATTATGTTCGTCTTTCATGAAATAATTGAGACACAGATCAGATATGACAGCAATCACTATGATATTATAAATGATATCATTAGGAGTAATTAATTTCAGATATTATATCAAATTCAATAATCAATTTTTCCCCGGGACTATGTGCTGAATAGCGCAGGGTGAGGTGTGTGATACCACCTCAAGTACCGTTCAGGTTTAAGTCTATATCACATACCATATGGGGGCGGGTAATAAGTAACATTATACTGGGCACCCATGCGTAGCCATCGTAAGAACACTGCTTAGTTATATGAATATGTATTGTGATATATATTTACTTTTTTTTCCAAAAACAGTACGATAACTACATCAAACAAAACGTCCTGATTTGTTAGATTCCTGTTTTTGAAAAGTTTGATAATTGAATTCTCAAATATATACATCGTATATCATATACTACGTCATGTAAATGTGCTTTAAGAAATCAGAATATCCTCATTCAAATTATCACACAGTTTTCAGAGTACTGCAAGTTTAAGCTGTATATGTGCAAAATATATACGAATGAATAAATAAATGAAAATAAATGGTCATAATAATACAAAATAATACGTCTGTTGCCAGTTGTGTTTACTTCAAACCGAATATCACTTAATGAGTCATTAGATTAGTTTTTCTGAATACAAATAATTTTCCTCCTGGCTCATTGCAAATTAATCATAGGAAAATGAAACTAAATTAAACAGAAACTTTGTCATTAATAGGAACACTATTTGTATGAATTTATCCTAAATTTATTTAATCGAAATCATTTACTGCAATACGATACGAAATAATTACTTACAAAACAGAATTCATTACAAATTGAATGTTAAGATATGGGGGAAGCAATTGATTTAAAGATTATTTACTCATGAATCTGCGGAGAAAGCTTCGAAAACTTGTTTCTATCGATTCTATGTATTTGAAATATATTTTTTTCTAACAGTTCCCCCCCAAAAAGGGCCCAAAAAGCATTAATAAAGTATTCCTTAAATAACTCTCTCTGGAGTGTTTTAAGAGGTTTCACAAGTGAAATGAAAGTATCTCTCTGTTGGTTGACAGAAAAATTGAGCAGAACATTTCAAATATGTTGTGTCCAATATTCTCTTAGTTCCTAATTCTAGTCTTGTATCAAATTAAGTTCGCGTTTGTAACTACCTCAACTAAAACCTTACCTATCCGAGATTAGAGCGTTCTTATTAAACTCTTTAGTGAGCCAACATGGCGAAAAGCCGAGGATCAATCGTCAATAACGCATATGAGAAAACTCATTTTCGAGCGTTTTCAGGGCCCCTGCCCCCGCCAAATGGTGATTACTGTGTGTTAAGTAGGGTTGGTAGAATTTAGTGTGACGCAATTCATAAAAAGAAGGAGTATTTTACCGATAATGTAAAAACATAATGAATTCTATGATAATTCTCTGTTCATGTAGAATTATAATTTCAATTGAACAATTTTTGAAATTTTCTGCTCCGGCTAAAACAGTGGGATCTAAACCTTTTGACTGCTAAATGGATGCAGGAAAACCTTTCAATTGCAGATTCTGAGTTATTTGTGACATTCAATTCACTCTGTCAGCAAGGTAAATTTATTTCACATTTTATTAGCACTTCTTCCCGGCGGGGAATGCAAAAAATGCCCATCACAACGACAAACCCATTAAAAAAGGTTTGAATAATTCATTAATTTCCACCGGAGAATCAGCGTCTCCATGGCCACCCTTTTCTGAATTGCTCATTTCTCCGATATGCAAATCACCTTAAAATACAAAGAGGCAAAGACAAATGTAAAACCCTCGAGTCGAGAATCACTAATTATTCATTTGTTTTAAATTTACTCATCTTCAAATAGAATGTAAACTCAAATACACGTTTTGAAGCAAAGACGAACAATTTTTTTAACCTTATCTTACTTAGGAAAGGAGAAGTAGGATGAAATAAAAAAATTCAATCAACAAACATCCGTCTGTCTGTCTCTCTGTGATCGCAAATTTAAAAAAAAATTGTTTGAGTTATGGCCAACGAATATTCTGTGGTTAGTGATGGTTCCTGAAGCAGTTTCCAGGCGTCTTTTTGAAAATTTTCCCCCGTTAAGTGGTTTCTGGTTGAGATTAAGTTTGCAATATTATTTTTTGTTTAATTGCTCACTTTCCTTTGCGTCCAGGAGCTTGCCTATCATTGCCTGTTTATTAGTTTACCAAATGATATCAGAAATGCTGGTAGACGATTGGTTTGCACTGTAAAAAACGGATTTGGCGATTTGTATTCAAGCTCGTCTGAGATAGGCTTTGATATCCTTGGTGGGAATATGAATACGTATCCTCCCAAGGGTAGCAAAAATAGCTAAGAGAGTGACACAATTCATGGCTTTCTTCGCTTCTGAATATATCTTTCAACTTGCCTCAGACTGGCTTTAATAGCCTTCATGGAAATATGAATCTCTCCTTCCTGGATCACGGGAAAAGATGCGTATGGTGAAGTAAATGATAACACTCTCGGTCTTCAGAGCTTCTCTATATATTTTACACATATACAAATGCAACTGAGACCGTGGTAAGCGTAATTACGTTACTTTACTGAATCGAATTAAAGGAGCTATTTTTGATGGGAGTCTCCTTTTTTCTCCACGTAGAGATTCGACCTTGAGTCACATTTTGCTCCGGTGGGAGAGTGAATAAATAAGACAAACACGCACTCATGTGGGATAGTCGATAGCCATACTGAAGGTTGTAATACAACGAAACAACTGTCAATAGATGACTCATTCATCAATCATTATAATAATTAACGCCCTCTTCTTAAGGGTTGAACACTGTTAAGTAAGGCACCTGTCCATTACACCATACCACAATGCCCGTCCAATACTGGAATGGATCATTTCGGTAGATGGGAAATTATCCATAAATAAATAAATACCACTTAATTCTGTCCTGCTGATGGTCCAGTTCCACATAGGGCAGGGTTAAAATGTCTGCTTCTCAGTCTTAAACAATATATATATATATATATATATATATATATATATATATATATATATATATATATAAATATATATATCACCTGATTATGTCTTAATCAACGGCGTCTTGACTGTTTCTCTATTTATCAAGAAAAGACAATCATATATTTCTTTATATCTATCTAAATGATTATCTGTGTCGCTATCTGTAATCAAGCAAATGTTCTCCCGTCCATCAGTGTGAAAATAAGTCTAAGACAAATAGAGCTACAGATTTGATTTTTTTCTGTGGTTCCTAATGGGATCCTAGAAAAATGGCTCTTGCATATCATTACCCCATAAAAACGAAGTTTACATTTGCACTCATTCAGAACAAATTATCTGTTTTATTTATCACCAATATTAAAAACACACCCCCATGAGAGTATGTATCCTTTTGTAGCAAGAATGATGCATAACAGTGAAATTAAGGAAACTCAGTCTGAGTTTATGCCATCATCATCATCATCATCATCATCATCGTGTCAGCGTCTGTTGGACGTATACATCCCTTAAGATTCGCTAGACCTCGCTATCGTGGGCGTTGCAAAGACATAATTTATTTAGCTCTTCACGCTATCTTGTACTCTGTTGACCACAACCTCGCACCTGTTCTCTAGGGATCCACATTATGAGTGGTGATGTCCATCAGTTGTCTGACATTCTGGCAACATAACCAGCCCGTCGTCATTTGAGTTATTAGACAATTTCTATGATGCCTTGAACTCCTGCCTCTATTTATATACTCTGCTGTCTTATGATCTCTCCATGAGTGGTTGAGCTTGATTTCCTCATGGTTACTTTTCATGATCATCAGTTTGAGCAAGTGTAAAATCCTTTTCTTCTAGACAGTGGTATTGTAACATTTACTTTCTTCCAGGTATACAACGGATGAATTCACATATTTCTAATTCATCCTTTTTGAAAACACTTTTGTTTCATGAAAACAATAGCATTATAATCTGATTTTAGATTTTCTTCAATGTAGAACAGAAGTCAGAAGTGAGTTGCTTTTCGATATTCACAATTGCACAGGATCCAAAAATATAATCTTCTGCCGTGCTCTCTTTATATGCTCCTTGATAGCAGCGTTCAAGGTCAAATATATCCTGATGGAAGCGTTTGGATACCTCCCACTAATACATTACCTTTTTCCTCAAAATTATCCGCAAGAGGATATTTACTTTCGATGGAAGTGTGTAGCCCATTTTAATGTGGTTGTTCACCATACTCCAAACCAGGCTAACATAGCTTTTAGCTTTGTGATTATCTTGGAATCCCTTGACCATTGTAATAAATATGGACCAGGCTGTCCCCCCCTGTGGTGAGCTTCTTAGTGAATAATTTGCACTGAGATGTTCTTTGTCTTTGATGCGTAAAATTCATTGGTTTTGGCCATTGCCCCACAGGGTACTCTGTGGTAGTATTCGCTCAGTTGTACAGGCCGAAGAGGCATATTTATCTATAACTATCGGAGATTAACACAAATGTTTGGCAGTTCGTTTACCCTTAAATACACTAATATCAAAACGTTGATAAACACCTTCATGTATGGATATGGCAGGGAGATCATCAAAATCTCCAAAATATTGGCTTTCCTGATGAGCTCGATTGGACAAATTCCCCAATTTTCAATGCCATTTGGAAATCAGGAACACTCTCGCACGATGCCGAAATCTGGAACATTTCGGTACAATACCAAAAGGTGGTCAAAGAAAAGCCGCCCAATTTCTCAGTGAGAATGAATAAACTCACTTTGTAACCAATGGCTGACCGAAAAAAAATATCATCCCCACTCTGCGCACGAACTTGAAACTTATGGAACAACAAGTTACCTTTCCAAACAAAGAGTTTGCAGCCTAAGCTTCAAATATACTCCCTAATCTCCTGGAGGTAAAATAGGAAGATTAAAAATTGTCAATGCTCTGGTCATCAAAACAACGTTTTAGCTGAATAATAAGCATGTTCCATACTTTGGAGGCGTAACAAATCAGATAACAACACTTGTTATCTAAGTATAAAAAGTGGAAAAAAATAGTTGCATATTACAATTTGGAACAAAATTTTGTAGTTAAAACATATTGCATCTCGACAAATTCTTTTTATCAAAACACCTCTTCAACTTATAATGAATTATTTGTTATTTGGACAACGATTTAAATTTTCATTGCACGCAGTCAAGTTGAGTTAATGACTCTTAGAAATTGTGTCTTTCCAAGTTACATGCTTTCCAGAAACTGAAAAAAAAAGTGAAATTTAACACTTCTTCTGATCTTTAGGGCTGTAGATCATACATGAGAATTTTGAACATAATTTCCCATACGTACATGGGTAAGTAATGAGTATTAATTGATATTTAAATGTGTGTGTGTGTATATATATATATATATATATATATATATATATATATATATATGTATATATATATATGTATATATATATATATATTTATATATATATTTATATACATATATAGATATACATATATATGTATACATATATATATATATATATAAGATATGTGTGTGTGTTTATGTATGTATATATATACGTCATATATATATATATACATATATATATAAAATACAAACACACACACACACACACACACACACACATATATATATATATATATATAATAATTCTGCACACCTTGCAACATAAGAAACAGTCTATGTTGCAACCACCTCAAGTACACCAACACATTCACAAGCATTACAACAAAAGAGAGTTACCACATACATCACAATACCAACTGCCGCAGTAAGAACATTATATACCTTCTAGAGTGCAATAGATGTAAGTTACAGTACATACGCAAGTCCGAGTAGCAATTTGATATTTGGCTCAACAATTATAGACATAGGATTAAGTCAAAAAACAATCGTAGCCCACTTCCCGTAGAACTACACTTTTGCACACCTGACCACAATTTTGCCACGGACGCTAGCTTTACCATCATAGAAAAAAAGAAAAACTACACCAATTGAGATAACTAAAGTTCTACAGAAACACGAAGATATGTGGATCAACAAACTTAAAACCCTATATCCTAATGGATTAGACACTAAACTGAACAACCCTCATCATATAGAACCCTATATATGTATAGTAGAACGTGAATTTGCTTCACGAACTAGTTCATATTTTCATCCTTCCTGGGCCTCATCAAGCGAATAGTTGTCAATGTTTCGGGATTTTAGTTTTGGAATTAGATGAGTATGATAGTGGGTTGTAAGGGTTATTTATTTTGTCAAAGGGCGTTACTAGATCCGAGGATCATCTTTGAAAGGATGCTTAGTAGTTTTCTGAGTGATGTTCTTATGCGGACCTTGGTATTTTGGCTTTGGGTTTTATTTCCCATGTTGATATCTTATGTGGCTTTATTTGATATTAATATTCTTAATTTTCAATTTATTCTGGCATGTTTGGAGGTAGAAAATAGTGATAGGAAGTTTCAGGGATGATTGACATTTGAGTAGATAGTCTACATTGTTTATGTTTATTTGTATGGTGTGTTGCTATTATTTTAGGAATTTAAAACGATGCCTGCATTTTAGAATTATTTCATTTTTTCTATTTAATAAATTTTCTTTGGGCTTTTCTGTGATTTTATTGTTTAGGCAGAGATTGTATGAATTTTCTAAAATCTGGCTTGTATTACTTTGTCAAATAATTTTCCATTTGACTGTTGGTTTGTAATTCATATGGTGTAAATTTCCGAAGTGAACTGATAGGATGCGCTATTTTTGTATTGTTGAATATACCGATATGATATTTTATTTCTAGGGTTGATATCTCTGTCTGGTATACTATATTAGATTCTATGGGAATGTCTACTGAAAAGTTTTTTGCGTTCACTTATATCTTTCATTTTAGCAAATTTAGACATTATAGGTTGGTTAAAAACGGAAACAATTCCCAAGAATTTTGAAACAGATTTTATTGCATGCAGTATAATAACGAAACATCGGGATTGTGTAGGTTCAAACATATTTGAGTTAACTAATACTACTAATAAGTATTTGAATGAACATGATTTTTGCTTTGTTTTGTCCAATTGCATGGGTTTGCACAAGGAACTGCATGGAAAATAAACAAAAAAACGAATTATGTTGCAATCAGCACTAAACAAAACAACAGGTATTTACGCCTGGTTCACGATGATAAATGGTTAGAATTTAGAAAAAATGGAATAGAATCGTTAAACGAATTGAGCTATACATTTTTTTATCCTGCTTAAGATTTGTTCTGAATCACTAAGCAAGGAGATTGAAATAGTGATTTGAATGAAATCTTCACCTTTGACTTGAAAAAAAAAATTCGAACCGATATATACACGATGAAAATACAATCATAGACAAGAAACATATATATATATATATATATATATATATATATATATATATATATATATATATATATATATATATATATATATATATATCATGAGAAGTTATTTTGCATATGCATGCATCTTGGTCGGTGTTTCAGTATACATTTGTACTAAAACTAACTTTGCACTTAAGGAAGACAAAATATGACAACTGTAGATTGGGAGTGTTATTTTTCCTACGTCAATATTTGAGTGAAAGGGAAATTTCATCAACACATCATTAGGAATTATAGCTCCAACCATGATTCGGCGCCTATCATTGCCGATGGTGGGAAATCTCATTATCTACGACACAGACCTGACTGATATCTTAATCAAAATAAATTCACTATATGGAAGTAATATTTATGTAATTTGAAAGTTAAGCATGACAATTCAACAGAATCCTTAACATATTCATGGAATGATGTTGAATTATTAGTTTGAGCTGTATTTGCTCAGTTTTCATTATCTAAATTCATGGATCTTCGTCTGTTTTTTCCCTATATAATTTACGAAAAGTGTGCTCAGAAACATACCATTATTTTCGATGAGGATGAAAACAGTTGATGAACAGACACTTTTCAGATGTTGGTAACCTTTGATCTTAGTATCCACTTGTTTTCAATTCTCTTAGGATAGTTTATAAACTAATGGCATGTGCTCGCATTCAATCTTTTTTTCTTTTTTAGCTGCTACTCATTCGGTGAAGTTACGTTCCAAATTATTTTAATGTACCCCTCAGGTTGTGGAGAAAAGATATCAACAAACATCGCATATATGTTTCTACAAGTCTGTAACAAGCACCAACTGACCTCTCTCGGGATGACTGTATTATTACTTTATGTCAATTAGTTCCATTGACTCACAGAAATGATAAGAGGTCTGGGAAAAAAAGCATACAAATTTTTCTTCCAAATACTAATTACATCACTTTTGCAACAGTCCCTAAGAAGATTAGATTAGCATATAACAGACTTAACATGCCCTGAGGTAGGAAGAGGGTATAATCGGGAATGGTGTGAAACTTCTGAAATACTTGCTTAAACGGAAATTAATTTTAAACCGTAAGAGTACAAAATATCTGTTTAGTCTTTCAAAAAGAAACTATCACACTAACCGGCGTTTTTGTCAGCATTCCTCTCGTTGAATCAGAGAATTTTTTGCATTTTCAAAGAAATAAGTAGACAGTTGTGAAAAAACGCCACCTGTCATACATACACACACTAACTCCTACGTCAGGGATGGTTATTTTTTTCTCCGAACTCAATGAAGAGTAAATATTGAGGATTTCAGTCCTCTCGGCCCGTTGGTGAAACCTGTACCCATGACACGTATATACATACACACGCACATACACAGTCAGATGATCAGAAAAAAACAGATAGACTGACTTGAAAGCTGAACAAAACTATTATGACAGTTTTGGTGACTATTTTAAATGACATTTTCTAAAAAACGTCGTTTGCTAATAAGAGCTTGTTATCCACAGAAGTAATTGATGATAATTGCTTAATGTATTAAAATGTACAACACGCATAGACTATATAATCCCCGCTTATTAGCCTATTCATGGAAATTATGTTGTTCTTGGAAGACAATTTCAGGTAACGAACTTATGGAAATGTTAGTTAAGTGAAATAAATTCCAAAATGAATAGTATGGAGCTCCAATTTCGATAATTTTCGACGTCATGTTGATCATTGTTCAATTGACATCAAATTCGATAGGATCTTTTTCTACTTGACAGGTTGTAATGGGGAGGAAATAGGAGATATATGTAGTATATGACAATTATTTCAATGATAAACACCGGGTATCTATTCAGTATTACATAGCCCCCTGAATAATGATCTGATAATCAACATCTTGGCCTCCAATTACATGAGACACTTTAGTGAAAGCAATTTCTAGAGATGACATTGATTTACAGAGATAAAAATGTTCTTTCAAAAGGTTTGAATTTTTTTCATGACAGAGATGTCTTTCTTTTCAGTCATTACTTGATAGATCGATATGTATATATATATATATATATATATATATATATATATATATATATATATATATATATATATATATAAATATATATATATATATATATATATATATATATATATATAAATATATATATATATATATATATATATAAATATATATATATATATGTGTGTGTATCATAAAGGGACACTGATAAATACTCACCAACTAAGACCAACTAAGTAGAATGCAAAATAGCTGGGATATTAATCCGTATAATGATCCAACTGGTATGGTTTCCATGGTTAAAAACACACTTTTCGAAATCTCTCTCTTATTTGGATTCAGGCCACAACAGGCACTACCAACAAATGCTCACAAAGACAATCTATGAGAAACCTTTATAATGAAGAACACTGATTATTTGAGTTTATCGATTTCGATGTTGCTTTCTACTATTTATCGAGTGATAATGTCAAAATATGTGTCCCCTTTGCCCCTGTCTTTTAATTCAAGGAAATTACGATTTCTATGTCGATCAAAGCCATCATTTCTGTACAGAATGATGCTTTCATCGGAAAATATTACTGTTAATAATGGGCATTGTCATCATGAGCCATATCTTTGCATCTCGCAGATTTCAGCACATTAAGATTGAGTGCAGCATTTTAGTAAATAAAAAAGTGAAAATCCACATCCAACAGGAAAGAAAATACACCGAGAAAGTGAAGTAACCAGCAAATGATAAGTAAAGACTCTGTACAATGACCAAAAGATTTCCATTTTGAGAAAAAAAACAAAAACTTAAAACGCTTACATCTAAGATTTTTTGTTTTGAAAATGCTTTTGCATGTAATTTGTGCAATTTTCTTCTGTTTTTTAAAGTGTTTTACACAGCCTTTGAATCCATGGTACAATGTGTAAATTATTTCTCAACTGCGTTGTAATTTGTAGAAATGTAACGTTTCCAGGCATTTAAAAGAAAAACAGCTGTGTAATATTGCTCACTTGGAGTGTAAATCAATCACAATTTCTTTCTCTCTCACTCTCTCTCTCTCTCTCTCTTTCTATCTATCTATCTATCTATCTATCTATCTATCTATCTATCTATATATATATATATATATATATATATATATATATATGTATATATAATTATATGGTGTGTCTGTATGTGTTTATCCATATGCTTTGTCAAATCATGTGATTTTATCACAATTTCACCCCATCTACGAATCGATGGCCCCCGATGGAAGGGATGGTTGGCTGAATAGACCATCAATCATGCATTTAATGACATTTAAGTTGCAGCAGTATGCTCTTTATAGCTATTTATAACTGCTTGCTAGCCGGGCTGTCTCATTGCATGGACGAACTGGACAGTGGTCGATGTGCCTAAGGGTTTTGATGGACCGAAAATTCGATTCAGAAAATAGAATCTAATTTTGATTTTTTGGGAGTAGGGATTATTTTACCCAGTACAATATCTTCAATCCTGTGATGTCTATTGGTGAATCTGCAGTTTGAATAGGATCATCAGTACATGAAATACTAACAGGAATTGAATGATTTGAAAAGATAAAGTCAATATATCATCAAAATTTGAACCTATTTAAAATGAAATAGGAATTGGTTGGCAAACCAAACTCCCTCGTAAATTAGTATTTCTATTCTTTTTTTCAAGCAAATAAATACATTTTCATCGCAAAAAAGCATATTTGTGCACCATGGATCGAACAGCAAAAGTCAATCCATAAACATATGAATAGTAGTACATAATGTTAATATAAAACCAAGAAGCTATTAATGCATTCACTAAAAATGATATATCCCTTCATTTTCTCAAATTATTCAACACTCAACTCAACGGAATTGACGTTTGTCCAAAGTCTTTAATTCTCCATCATCAATCATATTTCATCTTGAAATTAGACAAGCCTTCACTTGAGAAGACTTTCATTAAAGTGAGTCTGGAATGACGCCAATTGATAATTGTGGTCGGAAAAGATTTAATATATATTGGGTAATTAATCAGACGACATATGTCAAGTAGAAACTTGAAACCATCAGTTGCTCCTTTTTACTCCTTTATTTATGCTTGATGCTTGATAGACAGACAGACAATCGTATATATATATATATATATATATATATATATATATATATATATATATATATATGTATGTGTGGGGGGGTGAGTGAGTGAGTGAGTGAGTGAGTGTGTATGAGTGTGTGCGTGTGTGTGTATGTTTATTGATATTGATATTGAATTTATGTACTAAATCTGAAATAAAACATATTGATACCAAGCAAATGATTACGATGAACAATTAGATAACTGTTAAAGGACATTCAAATAATTTCTCAACACTGAAACAGGGAAAAGATTTCAGTTATTAGGCCTGAGGATGCTTGAAAGAACTTCAAATGATTTTTTCTTCTAAGATCGATATTCTTGGGATCGGAGGGTTTTTCATGATAATTATCACTATGGAATAGTTTAAAATCACTTCGTAACCGAATCATGTAACTGATTGATGACATTTCTTATCATTGATACTCTATAGATATACCATTTTAATTTCTGAATGCCTACAATGACCCATGTTCATGCACATATATATATGTAACATTATCATTCAATTTGTCTCATCGTTTTGATACCTTCATCATCCTCATCAGATATTGTCATTGGACATAGACATTAACCGGACCTCTCTGTCATGAGAGAGTTTGTCAAGCCATCCCATATTTCGCCGGCTACAGTTTTGCGCATCATTTCTCGGGATCCATATAAGTTGTAATGTCCAGCAGCTGTCTGACATTCTTGCAAGTTGACAAGCGAATGACTTTTTGAATTTTACAAATGTTTTTGTACCAGTGTTTTTTGTTTGTTTGTTTTTTAATTTATTTTCTTATTTTGGAGCCTACTTTCTTGCTTTCATCATTTAGTTTGTCTGGTGTTCTTGTGAGATCATGAAGGTTTTCAGCAAAAAAATTGTTGTCATCAGCAATTTACTCAGGTATTCGTCATCTATTATGATTTCTTAATTCTCCCAGTGTAGTTTCCACAAAATATTCTGGGGCCGGCGCTGAACAGATCGGATGAGTTAGTCTCTCCTTGTTTTGCCTTTTTTTTTTTAATCTGAAAGAGCTCTGGTTCTTTGTGGCCTCAAAGGAACTAATGTGTCGTAGGAACTGTAGCAATTCTATGTTATGACTGGGACATTGACTTTTCGTATGATAGTATCACTAACCATGGCAGATGGAGGGTAGGATAGACTGCACTTAGTAAGTCATAAATTCGTTTGAATTCTGCTCTTTAAATGTCCATATCGGGTAAAAAAGAGTAGATAGGAATTATAAATCAGCTTCAAATACCTTTTATTTAGTTGTCTTATTTCCTGTTACTTCATTTATGGACAACTACAGTACTACCCTTTGTATTTTCACACCAGATGCCTGGCACTCATCACTGGAGACCAAGTGGCAGCAGGTAGCCTCAAATCTCGACGCCACCTCTCCACATTCTTACAGTTCATGGTATTGCTGTGGTCTATTGCTTCATATCAGTTGCCTTGTAGTAATCACCAAAGGCTGAGTGACAGTGTCTCCTCGGGTCTCCAGCCTCTATCTCATATTGACCACACTTATAGCATCAGCGCTGTGGTTTGTACCATCTCCACCTAATCCTTTTCTTGTCTGTTATTCCTCACATCTGGGGACATACATTTCATATTCCTAAAACTTTCTTCAATATTCATGCTGTCCCCATAGTGCAGTGGTCTGTAAAGTATGAATTCTTCTTCATCCCCACTTCCTCTAATGTCGCTTTCAGCGTCTCAACTACAGTTCCAAATGCAACCTCTCTTGCTAGCATTATACCTCCTTCAGTTTTAGTTTTACTCTATATTTTCCCTCTCTTTTGTATTTACTCTATAATCAACAGCCACGACCACGTTTATCATTTAGCGGATTCTCCTTCCTGTTGTTCATAATTACTGGGTCCAGTCTTCTCGCTTGGATCGGGTCGTCAGTTTGATTGTCAAAATCCCTGAGTTATTTATGTCTTCCATTTTCTAGGGCTGTCCCTGTTTGTGCTGATACCATTTGTTTGAACCCTATTCGTTAGTACAGTTCCCAGTGTATCACCGTTGCTATCCTGACATGTCTAGGCTAGTAAGCAGAATTCACTAGTTGTCTTGTTCATGGTCCCATCCTTCCCTCCTCATAGGCGGCATTTGCTGTATGTTTGGGTTTGCGGAATTCACTCTGCATCTTTTTCAGGCTGCAATGGTGAGCTATTCTGTTTTTTTTTATCTCATGAGGTTTTCTTCGTGTTACTAGGTCGTCGATCTCTTGTCTGCATTTTTTTGGTATCCGTCTTTTGAAATTTCCTAAAATCTTTACTGTTACCATTTTTCTTCTTTCGTTCGCTGTGCTGCTCCTCAGCACTTTTGTGCAATGTTGTCACTCATTCTTCTTCTTCTTCCTCTTCTTTTCTTCTTCTTCTTCTTCTTCTTCTTCTTCTTCTTCTTCTTCTTCTTCTTCTTCTTCTTCTTATTATTATTATTATTATTATTATTATTATTATTATTATTATTATTATTGTTGTTGTTGTTATCATCATCAATATGATCATCATCGTTATTATTAGTATAATTATAATTAATGTTATTATCATTATCATTATTATTATTACTATTCTAAAATGAAATGAATTAAACTTGAAAAGATCATAACAAAATATATCTCTAATCTACAGACTACTAATCAGTAAAACATCGGATGAATCTGTTCATCTTTAAACGTTCAAGGGTAACTACGGATTGCAACGTACGAGACATATGTTTTCGTGTTTGTAAAGACATGTCATTTTTGTAAGCTAGTCTTCATCATTTGATGATTGATTCACTTGCTGTTGACATCAAATTACCTCCCTGCATGAGATTTACAGATATTCATATGTCCAATTATTCATACTATATCCTTGCAAATCAATCTTAGATTTGCTTATCCAATTTATATAACATATTTTGTACAAGGGATAAAACTGATGTAATTATAAAATGTAAGACTTATGCATATAGAAAATAAGCGCCCTTGGAATTTTCATCTTATTCATGGGGAATTTAATCGTTCAAAATGGACAAGTTCAATTCATTTTCATCAGGTTTGCTAACCAGTATGTGTGCAGCTTTTATTTAGTGTATGGTTCAAACTCATGCTTAACATATGGTTCAAATGCATGGAGACACTTTAGGAAACACGTTATACTACGCCGGAATAGTATACCTAATATACATGACCTTTGATGTAATGCTCAACTGACAAACCAATGTTGAAGCATTCGTTTTTATATGATGATTCTATACAAAAAGAATCCTATATTCCCCATACTATTCAAGGTTGATATTTATCCCAGCAAATGTCCCTGAGTTGAACTTGTTGGAATAGGACTGGGCTGGTCTAAATAAGTGGAATGGGTATAAGAGTAAATTATACAAAAGACGATATCCATTTGATGCTTTCAGACGTCCAGATTTGATCCTAGATATCTCTGATTAAATCGGCGCCAAAAAATTGAAAAAACGGGTACATTCGTTGTCTACACGGAATTCGATAAACACTGGGCAGGAATAGTTTACTTGCAGTTTATTCGATTATTGCTATTTATTACATTTTTTTCGTCTCTTATTTCATCCTTTCATTTTCCCTTTATCTTCGCTGTCAATTCGTATATGTGTGTTGGCGCTCTAACATCGATTTGATATATGTCTCATTCAATACAAACAAATAAAACGCATGTAATTCTTTCCTTACAAAAATACAGACTGGAATATGAATGAACTCAGATAACTTTCATTACCAATAATTTGTCTGAGTGGTTGATTTGAAAACAGAAAGGGACAAAAAGATCATATGTGAGTATGCAACTCTGTGAGGTATCCGTACATCTTCACACCTATCACTCAAGGCGTCTGTCTGTATGTCTGTCTGTCTGTCTGTCTGTCTCTCTCAGTCGGTAAGTCTCTGGCTCTATATCACAAAAATGCAGGAATGTGCGGAAGCATAAGCAGAATATAACATCATTATATATTAAATGTACCACTAATTACATGGATAACTGAATTCGTATGATTGCATATGAAAAGATATCCTTACTATATAATGGAGTCAATCATTGCATGATTTAAATGTACTTTGTATGGAACTTAGGAATGCCAGCAAAAATATTGATACCATGTTCATTTCTCCATTTTTTAAAAATTCCCATGAATGACACTGAGATTTGATGGTATTTCAGTGATTTCTTCAAATAAGGTAACTTTCTTGATCTAATTCTCCTGGAGGATTTGCATTAAGATGTCTTGATTTCTCTAAATATAAATCTACCCCAAAATAAAAAAAAACATTAAAAAATCATATTGAGATGAATTTGATTCAGGTTTGAATGATATAACTTTCTTTAAAAACATTCACGTTATATATATATATATATATATATATATATATATATATATATATATATATATATATATATATATATATGTTTATATATATATATATATATGAATAGGGTGTGTGTATGTGTATATGTTTACCTTTATGTGTTTAGGTACTTGTAGAGTTTGGTCAAACTAGCTGGACGATCTCACTAGTACTTGGTAGAGGACTAAAGAATATTCAACCTCATCAAACATGAACGATTATACTTACCCATCAAAGCAATCTCTTTCAATAATAAACTTCACGTAGTATTCCTGTAAAAAGGACGAAAATATGTTTTGAACCTCGTTGTGGGATGATAATAAACAGTTTTCCTTGCAAATAATAACAAGTGAATTCACTAAGTTCATCATGAATGCGGTCTTGATTTCAAACCATGATATGGTTAGCAGATAAGATATAGACAATATATTTCTCTACAGAAAAAAATTGAAAAAAACAAACAAATTCGAACTGAAAAAAAGATCTAACGAAAGGATCCCTCGTCTGTTAAGCTCTCCGTGTCCCTCTGTAAACCATCTCACACACACAGAGACACACAGACATATATATATATATATATATATATATATATATATATATATATATATATATATATATATATATATATATATATATATATGTATATATATATATATATGCATATATATATATATATACATATATATATATATATGTGTGTGTGTGTGTGTGTGTGTGCGTGTGTATATATACACACATATTTATATGTACATATATATATATGTGTGTGTGTGTGTGTCTGTATATACACACACATATTTATATATATATTTATATATAAATATATATATATATATATATATATATATATATATATATATATATATATATATATATATATATATGTAGAGAGAGAGAGAGCGGGAGAGGGAGAGTGAAAGAGAGAAAGAAAGGGATAGTTCAAGTCGAAATTAGATCAAAAACGTGACATTACCGTAAAGGAAAGACAAAGTTATGAATATTGGGGATAAATCAAGCCTCAAAATAAAACAATATAACAGTGACTAAAACAGATACACGAATCCAGGAGTTGTTTGAACAACTAAACTTATTGTTCGTGTCTTTCATGTCGCCCCTAAAATATTTCAACGACTCTCAAATTGTAAAAGAAAAGAATTCTTTTGACGGTTAAAAAAAAAATCAGAAAAGTTCTAGCGAACAGAAAAATTAATCTTTCAGGGAATGTCGTAAAAGTTTTCATTCCATAAACAGTTTCGTTTACTCTACTCAGTGTATAAAACAGTTCCATTTGGCTCCAAATAGTCGGTATATGTGTCTAAAATGCGCATATCAATTCCTCTAAATTTTAGATAATATTTCCGTTCATCGTCTGAAAATGCAGTTATTAGTTTAGTTTTTTTTCGTTCACTGTCTGGTGTAAAATAGCAAGTTTCTTTATCAGTGAAAAATACATAAGAATTGGAAAATTATATTCACTCACAGGAAACCAGGGTTAATTGTTGAAGAAAATGTCTCAAGTGGAGAATTTAATTTTTCCTATCATAAGGTCAAAAGTGAAGGAAAGCTTTTTTACCTTTTGCAGGAATCTGAATTGAAGGGACTCTTTTTTCTCTTTTTTAAAGGATAATATCCACGGGATAATTACCCTCTATTAAAGAATCAAAATAGAAAGAACACACAAAGGTTTATAATTGGAGAAACATTTGAATCTTCCTTTTCTCGGTCAGTAGTGATTAAAATTGAGGAGATTGATTCCCTCCTCTTCTGATATCAATGTCAGGGAGACACTTTCTCTCATTTTTTCGGGGTCAAACTTAAGGAGAAACATATCTTCCCATTTGGGGACAAAATAGATGGTACACACACACACACACACAGACACTGAGCCGAATAGTTTTCTGGTTATGATCTCTTGTGATGAATGCATACAATGAAATAGATATAATCTTGATTGACTTCAAAAAGAATATTCTATACCAGCAAGGATAGCTGGCATTGCCCAGAAGAAAAATACCAAAATATGACTGAACAGGAAAAATATGTTCTTTGATATTTGTCTTTTTGCAAAACACGGCAAATGGAAGACTGATTATCAACACTTTGTACACATTGAAGGTTAGCTATGAAGGAAGCAATGCACACGAAGAAGCGAATAATATTGAGTGGACTCCAGCATACACTACATAACTATTTTTCTTATCATGTGCATATGATTTTTTTTTTTTAGAATGTATATCCTATCTTGAAACGGCCTAAGTGAAAAGCTTGGAGAGATCAGGGAAGGCCATCGATTTTCTGTGATACTCTTTGTGCCTCGTTATAATTCCTGGAAATGACCTTACGTGACGTCTACTAACCTCCAACCTCCAACTTCACATTGCCAAATATTTTTGCCGCGTACAGATAGTTTGGAATGAAAAATCTATGCACTCTACGTGCAATCTTGCAGAAAAGAAAAAAAAAACGAAATTATTGCCAAAAACTATATAATTGAGTGGGAATAACCACACAAAACCTTTGGTTACCATGAAGAGCATCCAAGATCACCAATGCTTAGAATGTTACATTTCACACATTTTACCCAGTTAAAATCCTACCATATTAACAATTTTGACATTGTTGGTACGAAATTATCATCCACAACATAGTCCAGAAATTACCTCAGGAGACATCAAATGACCATAGATATCAATGCTATTAACGATCTTTATCGTAGAGGGATTCCCCATATAACTAATTTCAGTTCCATGGGGTATAAATTATGCCTTAAAACTTAGAAAAAAAAGTTTCAAATGACCAAAGACGATCTCTGGCGATTTTGACTTACATCAGAAGTTAGCGTCACAATAATTTCAAACTTTGCCGTAAGGGGATGTACTCAGATGCTAAATTCTACCATCTTTGGTACAAAATTATTTCCCACAACTTTGACAATAAGCAACAAATTATCAGTAATGGTGGCATTAGAATGATTTCCGTTGTAAACTTCACGCAGCATATGGTATAAATCTTAGAGGAAGAAAGGCATGAATGATCAAATAAAGACAGAGCTCAAATATTAGTAAAGAAATCATGATAATCAGGATCCCTGCCAAATTTGGTTCAGATCAGCCAAGAGGTATCAATCATGAATTTTTGTGGGTGAGGGGTAGCAAATACGCTGGAGGAGTATATCTGCATTAGGGGTCACAAAAATATATATATTTGGAATTCCTGTATCACAGTCACTCTCCTTACCCAATTTGCTTAAAATTTCCAATCACTGGATAATGAATGTTGTGAACAAATGGCATTGACATGAGAAATGTTTTTGTGTATGGTTTGTACACGTAGATATATTTGGGATATCCGTATGATACCGGTATCCTTGTCATGTTTGATTTGTTTCAATCGAGTATTTTCTGAGTGCATTTTTACTAAAAATATAAAATGCATTATTTATTACTCTATTCGGCTCAGGGTAAAGAACTCATAAAACCTTAGATATCTTTAGATTATAGTGCACTCATGATATATTTGCTATCCATTGAGCCTAATGTCAAGTAATTTTCTTTGTATAATTGTGTTATATCGGGGGATGCAAATAAAGCTATAATGAATCACGTCAAATTGTGAATTTTTTTTTGTGTATATATATATATATATATATATATATATATATATATATATATATATATATATGTATGTATATTATATATATATATATCTATCAACATTTTTTTCCATGGAATTTTTTGCTCTCTATAGATACCCAATTCCCAATATCTTCAATGCATTTTACGTAATATTCCAAAGTTTTATTCCCATATACATTGACATTATCAAACGATGTATAAATTATTTCTTGTCAAAATCATCTATTGTTTACGATGTAACCATTTCAGGGATTTTAAAAACACCACAGTTATATTGACACGGCAAGCCAGCAATGTAGCTCAAACACCAGCTCCCTTTATAACAATGTTTATGGTGTACATATAGTTTGTCTTCTACATAATTTTTTTGAGTGCATTGTACATTGACAGTATTTCATACATATTTGTAGAAACAATGTTTACTTTTGTTGGTTAACCAAAAAAAGTTTTCTATGATAACAGATTAGTAAATATAACAGTAAAGGTTCCCTCATTGAAGGGTTCTAAGGGGTGTTTCTTTTTTTTTGGGTGGGGGGGAGCCCCTTCAACGAAATGATGCTCTTACTATTGTGCTAAGCAGCTTTTGGTAACGCAAAGGCACAATTGATTGCTTTCAACTCGATTTATCGTTTATTCTCGGTTCAATCGCACCTTCCAACGCAACTCGCTACATATCAAAATGTTAAAATGTGATCCAAAAGAAAGATCATAAACATCACTATATCATATAGAAACTTCTTTTATTCTATCTCCCATCATTACATGGTAAATGTATCACACTTAAATAGGATAAACAATAGAATAAATTAGGTTGTTGCAGGAATCAAACCATCACTTCATCGGTCCATTCCCAAACAGTCTACAATATTTCACTAAAATCCACAGAAAACCGTTGGACATATTGTTCTAGGTTCGTATAGCTAAAATACAAGGTAAGTAACTGTGAATTACCTTAACCCACCCTAAAATTCGAAGCACATCTTTAGCCATTGCACTAAACTGCAACCAGACTACTAATATGATTATGAGAATAAGAAGAAAAAAAATCCCACTAAATACTTGTCATGAACATTCAAAATTCCTGATACGATTCATGTAACATGAATTTAGGTTCTAGTTCCCCCTCTAATTGTATTGTAAATTGAATCCCACTCATTAAAACTCAACATAACGGATAAAATTGCCCGTATTCATTTTATTCACTAAATTAGAGCACCCTGGAGATAGAGGTTTGAATAGATTCTGTATAATATGCACTGTTTTGGCTTGGTTACTATCCGTACATACATACATACATACATACATACATACATACATACATACATACGTAAAAAAGAAATCATTATTAACTGAAAACTCGAATCATTTATACAAGAGTATTTTTTCTGACTTTCTAATCTGCCTTTATATTTATCTCATGTTCATTTTTAGGTATCTATAGAATCTTGCTATATATATATATATATATATATATATATATATATATATATATATATATATATATATATATATATATATACATAAATGATTTAATGATGACATTATTCTTCTGACTTCAACCCTCGAGCATCACAAAGTATTCAATGAGCGAAATGAAAGTTGTTTTTTTGGGGAGGAGGGGACGTTCAATGAAATATACACTACACCACAAGCCAAATCAGTAACATATAATCGGGGAAGTCTCCCAACCATTTATTTGTGGGACGAACAATTGCTCAGTGTCCCTATTGAACATAAAAACCACAACGTTGAAATCTACTGCATTAATGCCAATGCATCTTGGCGGGAAATCTGTTTATGTTGATAATTCCAATTATCGAACTATCTTGTGGCATTCTTACGTAGACATTATGAGTAAACAAGTTGTACATACCTCCTTCTCTCCAGATATATCTGCCATATCAGATTTTTCCACTTTAACTTTGGGTAGAGCTTTCTTTTTTATTAGCATAATCCTCTCCCCCGAACAAAATTGTATGGATTTGATTATTTGATTGATTTTACACCTAATCCTAAATATATACAAGACTGACTTTTCCGCAGAAAACTAAAATATTTTGATTCCCTTAAGTGAAATGGTTCATAAAATTTGACCCCGAAAAATGCCACAAAATCGGCTTCTGAACAAAAAGAGGGAAAATCCAATTTAAGCTTCATTTTTTTTTTTTTTTCATTTTACACTTCTGTACTCTAGAACTATAGACTTTCTATTTCCTGGGGATTATTAAGAAACAGACTCTGAAGTATTCTCAGTTAGGGCAGGGGCATTTAATCTAGGAATCAAACTTCGATTCGGCTATAAATGATTAAATTGATCGACTTCTTTTATCAAAAACACATTATATTCATGGATACAATGATAACCTGGTAACTGAAACAGACCACCGAGTTGACAGAGACTAAGAGCGCGAATTAGTTTCTATTTCATTCTTGTTAACGATCGATGGAAAAAAAAGCGTCCCCCAAAACGGTATTAATCTTATTCTAGACTACTATTTGATTAATCAGACTATTAATCTAATTGGAGGAGATTTTTACGAAACATCAATACGGAAAATAAGAAGAAAAAAAATACAAACTAAAATTAGAAAAAAAAATATGGAGCTTGAAAATTTGTGCGACTTTTATCTTGAGAAATGACTTTGGTTCATTTTTATTTTCTGGAGCTGATGTAGGAGGCAGCGTTTTCAGTTGCAAGAATCAGCAGTGATCTTTTTAAAAGCGATTAATTTTAGAAGTTAATTCGTGAATAAAAATCTTTAATATGGACAAATTGCTGATCTCTTTAGTTGATACGAAATCAATCACTCGCCTCACAGTCTTGGGTCGTTCGAGCGGAATGAAGTGTGTGTAGTTCTAAAGTTGCTCTTATTGAGAATAGCAGATGCTAGGAAATGATTTAAATTTCATTTATAGAATCGCTAATCAATCATAATCAACATTAAATGCACCTTTAATCCACATGCTCAAGTCGATTCATATGAGTTTAAAGGTTAAATGCCGTTTCTAGAACGAATCCCAGTGTAAAGATTTTGTTTCTAGTTTTGATTTTAAATAGTACTTGAAGATCCATATTGATAAAGTGTAACACATTGTTGCTCCATCATGGCATCCCATTAGTTAATGAGGATCATTGTGATCTTTTGACTGGAAAATTTCACCCTCCTAAAATATATAAATTCGCCTTTTGGGGCATAGTATCTTCAGCCTTCAGAACAATGTACTGTTCTTAATATTTCACGTTAAAATAATTTATTACAGCTGATAAGATGCATAGAAAAATAAGTACAGAATAAAAAACTATTTTGCATTTTAGACGTCAACATCCCGTCGTGGACACCGGGGGTAACACAATTTCACGGATACTGCCTACGCTGTTAACGGAAATGATCGGCTGATGACCCGTAGCCAACAACAAGATAATTTGTCAAGATATTTAGCGGGGGGGGACACAGACCATAGAAGTATGGATTTGAGATCTTTCAAAGGGCATTGATTTGAAGAATTTACCAGCAATCTCAGCTTAAATTCAAACCCAGTCAATCGATTCTGGCTTATATGCTGGTAACCATTATGTTATCCACGATTACTCAAGCGCTTTCCGGATACTGATTATTGAGTTCCACAAATAATGTTTATTTTCCCTATGGTGAAAAGGGCACTGCTATGATTATGTCAAGAAGCAGCGAATAAATATCCTAATGTGTACATTCATTTTTAATCTAATATGGTATGGAATGGAGTTTATGTGTAAGGACCATGTTTGAATATGTAACACCTGCCCTGGAAAGTGAGAAACGCAGGTAGTTCATGCCTTAATACTCTAAAAAGTATCATGGATATGAATTGCATATATTCAGAAAAAATCAACAGCATCAAAATATTTGATCACTTTAATATCTACGAAGAGTCCACAAGAGATACAGGGAATATGATAAGTAGATAGATAACTATATTTAAATGCTACCATTATTATCAGTGAGTACTCGAAGGCAGACAAAGCAACGTTGTAATCTATTCACACAGACGAAAACCATCCCCTAGGTCCATTGAGTAGTCATTCCAAATGTGTTTTGGCTCTGCAAAACGCACAACTAAATACCACCGTAAACGTAGTGGATGTAATGTTAAACATGATTGTCTTCCAAATCGACATCTAGTTCAAAGGGTTGCCCCCCCCCCCACCGAGATAAATCAGCACTATTTACTTTCTATTATAAACTAAATTAGTATTTAATATCAGGATATCTAATAAATAACACACCATATATATATATATATATATATATATATATATATATATATATATATATATATATATATATGTGTGTGTGTGTGTGTGTGTGTGTGTGTGTGTGTGTGTGTGTGTGTGATTTTTTTTCAATTTACGCCCTTCGATGCTCATATGGCCTATATGCTAGGGTGTCTACCTATGGCCAGTTTATCATTTTAAGTAAAGTAAAAAAGGTCCTTTGGTCTTTTGCAGCAGTATATAAGATATAATCATAGGATGAAACAAACTTTTAAATTAGTTTGCTCAAATGAATAGAGAAGATCTATAGGGCAAGTGATCCGTTACCCCATACCTAAAGGAACAATGTATGCATTACAATCCTCGATTTTTTTTAAAAAGTAAGTTTTTCAGTCAAATAATTAGGAATTAGAAACATGTTTGACTTTCAACCAATTTCTTAATCCCGATAAAACATGGTCATAATTGCGTGGATACGTTCCTCCTGATATGACGCACCTTGATATTGGACAGTTTGTAATACACACACACATATATATATATATATATATATATATATATATATATATATATATATATATATATATATATGTGTGTGTGTGTGTGTGTGTGTGTTTGTGTGTGTGTATGTATGTATGTATGTATGCATGTGTGTATTGTCATAAGCACTGTTACAAGTATATAGCAAACTTTTTTTTTCAAAGTTCTTGAAATAATCGTCGCATTTTGTCATTGGAAAAGTTGCTGGATTTTTATTATTATTCTTTCCAGTTATATGATTGGATAAATAATATATTCGACTAATAAATGGAATGATGAAGTGGATTCCAGTAATTAGCTTCCGTAAAGCTGTTCATGGACCAATTTTCAAACTGCTCAAACTACTCGAATTAGAGGAATGTTTGGGTGTCGTATTCTGATGAGATTTACCGAACATCAGATGGTTTAAGACATCCAACAACAGTGCTGTCTGAAAAGAATACGACATCATAAAACTATATAAATATCATAGTTTATACAACCACTCATGAAACTATAAAAGAAAATAATTTTATGTGCCAATACAATGTCATGTACATCTACCAAAGAAACAATAAATTACGTTTGAGTAACTTGATATAAGAGGAAGGGTTGTGATTATACAGTCCATGACGGTACTTGGAACCACACAAATACTGAGGACACTCCTGGAAATATAAGAAGTATCTCACCAAGCAGTTACCAATGGCTTAAAACCAAAGAAATGTATGTTGGAGGGGATAAAAAAAACACGACACTCCAGTGATAGGTGGAGACAATATGACAGGAAGGCTTCTGATCTGAGGAGACTTACTTCCACCCACCTTTCAGCAAGAACCATCTCGCAACTGGTGTGAAAAAGTATTGCTTGACTATAAGACTATTGAGAGGAGGACTTGAGACTGGATGACACTTGCTATCACTCAACCTCCAGCGGTTAACCGACTCGAAAATGGTGTGAAAAAATAATAAGAAGAAAAAAACAATCATGAAAGTACAACCAAATCAATTTAAAACCCCGGCTCGTGTACCCTTAATGGCCTTCAAGAGGTACAAAGTCGTTACCTGGCTACTGATAGCTGCAATCCCAACTCATACCCCTTAATGACACCGAAAAAGGGCACAGCCATCATTGAGTGACTGCTATAAAGAACAAGAGGAGATGGTCAAGAGAGTAGAACAGGCTAGTAATATATTGCTACTTCAAACGCAAACTATCGATGCAGTGTTATTGGGATCGCATGCTCAAAATATGGAGAAGAAACTCCGCCGAAGATGTACGATCCAGCACCTGGCTGACCAAGTGAAAAAGTCTCTGGAAAGCAAATGGTTTAAAGAGATTGAACTACAAGAGATCTACGGTGAAAAAAAAATAGAAGATATTGCTAGTTATAAATAAAAACACAAATTTTTTAGGGGCTTTAACATCCAAACAGAATACCTCACCAGGCGAGGAGACTGGATCTGGTAATCGTTGACAAAAGAAAAAAAACAGCCAAATTGTGAAGGAGCACTGTTTTTTTTTGTTTTTTTTTTATCACAATCGACCCATTACAAACAGGAACGTATCTGCTGCTCTACATCTTTTGTAGTTATTAGTTTATTCATTCACATTCCAAATATAATCAGGTTATGAATTCCTGCTGTGAATTAAAATAATTTGTTCTCTTTCATCTGAAAATTCGTGGTTTTTAGTATGGTGGTCGTATTGCTAGGGAGTGTATACGTACGTTCGTAAGTTGGATATCCACACAATTCACTAGTCTTTAAAAATTGCTAAATGCCATGTTGGGATGCTTATCTTGTGCCAATCATCTACCACTTCGTGGTTTAGTTTGTATCTGATTTTGTTTGAGAGCTTGGATGTCACGAATGTATTCAACAATACAATTTGAATGTTTTACTTGTTCTTTACGGTTGAGATTTTATCCTCGTCCATAAATGATATTCATAGATTCCATCTTAATATGTCGTATATCACATGTTACTTTGTTATTTTATTTGGTTCTGTGAATCACTACTAATGTAACAATTTTGACCGGCGTTGATTCTTGCATATCATAATCCTTTGTTAGACGTGAGTTTACCTAATGGATATCTATGTAAACATTGAAGCAAATATATTGCAAGAATCGAGGATATTTCAACTCCATAAGTCACATTTGAAAATTATACGAACATTACGGTGCTAATATTATGGATATGAAGCTAATCATAAAAGCTACAGAGCTGAGAGTTCAACGTATTTCGGGATGCACAGTGACCATAAAATGCCCTCATGACACATCAGTTTTAAAAGCTGGAAAAAACAATGTACGTACGTGATGAAAATAAATGTTAAATGATTTAGTTCTTTCAAAAACAATCCTATTCAGCTGTATCGGAAAAAATGTTTCCGCTGAAAAAATCAAAAAGATTTCTCTCGCTTACGGTGAATAAGTACATTTCAGAAGCTATCAAGCAAAATTCATTGATACGCCGTCCTCGTTGGGAAAGTTCAATCAGTATAGATTTTTGACACATTTCATAGAAATGCTTATCATATCTTCAGAGGGAAGTTATTATCTCTTGCATTGTTTACAGAAAGATGAAAGATCTTTTCAACTATTATTCCTAAAAGAAAAGAAAAAATACGCCCGGTTATTCATTGAGTGAATACAAAAATGCATTCAAAGCCAAAAGAAGAAAAAATCTTTCTTCCCTAAGTAATGCATTTTTAAATACCCTTCTAGATTCAAAAAGAATAATATCAAAGACATCATTAATGCTTATGTGGCTTGTATATACTCTGCATGAAAACAGGCACATAGTACCCCTCAAAGGTGCTCGAGTGAAGTGGGGTATTGGATAGACTTTTACACCTTTGTTTAATATAGTGATAGATTCAGTTAGCTATACTAAATTTTCGGTCATATCATATCAATAAGATTGCATCAATGTTAACACATAAAGTAAAATGAAAAAACAGTATATAAAAAATTATCACATGATATATAAATGTTCAAATCAACATAAATTCATATCTCAGAGCCGTCGTATCTATGTGCAGTTTTCTTATAAAGTTTTCTAGCTCTAACATAGTTTGTCCGGATGGGTAAGTTTCTATCATAACCCCTTCAGTTTCCTAGTTTCTATCATAACCCCTTTAATAAAAGTTATGTCCTCGTTAGTTATGGTCAAACTACTTACTATTGAATTAATGTGCTTCAAATTTGAACACTTTCTCTAAATGATACCCCATTGACTACCACTAAAAAATAGTTCAAACCACGAGTATCAACCATGGGATACGAGACGGAACATTTAGCTGGTTACATCTATTCATATGGTTGGGTAATGTTTTGATGATGTTTGGTGTGTAAAACCATAGTTATGGATTTATGAGTATGATTTTCATGTTTTTTTGTTTTTTTTTGATAGGATGATGATTCAGACTTGTAGAGTACTCGATTGCCACCTCATGAAGACAGGAATGAATAATGTTCAGTATTTGAAGTAAGAATACAAGCACAACTGCTTAAACAAAAATACTGCCCTTTTCAGCGATCAAAGCATAACCCTAATGTTACCCTCTTAGTGTAGTAGTGATTCCCAGGAGATTTATATCAAAGAAGTAGATTTAAATGTATTTTGCTTTGTTCAAAAATAAGACAAATCTGAGGGCAAACCACTTTCTCTAACTCATGAAACATAACCATCATGTTGATCGAGAGTGTCAATAATTCTACTCAACTGAATTTATTTCTCACTTCGGGGACACAAATTCGATTAGGATCAAGCTCACCAATCAGTATAAATTGTCTGAAAAACAAGCTTGCAAGTCGGGGAACACATAGGGCGCCCTAATCTGAAGCTTTATGTTTATTACCAAGTGTGTAGGTATCACCCTGTTCATACTGCATTTTTCAAATTCTAAGCAACACAAATATGTACTATTCATCAAGTATATTGATGTACTGAACATTGTCTTCCAGATATGCTGCAGGGTTTCAGTGACGTGATCAGTGGTTATAAAGTTTGTCAACAATCTTATCCTTGTTTACAATGGTCCATTATTTATGTGTTGATCTTTTTTTATGAGCAACTTATGCACACATAAAGATGCATGTAATAGTCTTATAATGATACTATTGATTATCTCGTTAGTAGCACTGGATTGAAGTACATCATTCTGTTCGAATAAGTCAAAAGGTTGGAAATACAGCAGCAGCTAAATGTGTCCGAGAGTGATATTCACTTGTTTGATAAAAGGAATTGTAATTGCAGTCACCCGGATACTTGATCAGAAAGAGAGAGAGAAGAAAAAAGATCATCAGAAAAGTGTATTGTATCCATTGACTCGATGTTGAGGTTACAGCTATGTCAAAAATCAGCGCTCAAAAGCCTTGAATATTCCTCGGTACTAGAACCCACCAATAAGGCTAGTGGAAATCAATCAAACATGCTAAACACCCCTATCCACCTTATTTACTCATGTTGAGCAAAGGCTTAACAAGGAAGAATATATTTTGTGTTTGTGTGCTTATTAAACGATTTATATCATCATCAAATGACAAAATTAATGATCGACCAGACAGAAGATGATTGTTTGTTTTATTGCTTACGTGGATTTTATTACAATTACGTCTGCGCTTGGCTGAGATCTAAGATCATGTTCTATATTGGCTGTTCATTTGTTCATATTGATTAAAAGTAAATATTGCTTGCTGGAGAGCTATTTGTAGCAAACTATACTCGTGAGGTTTTGATACTAAGTTCCCTTCTCACTGAATGCCCAGTAAGAGTGGCCCAGTATCAGCCTAAATTATACTGAGATAAATAACACTCCAGCGGAAATTATGGATCAAGGGGCATCCATATATGCGTTTTTTTACACCGTTAATTAAGCAGTGACGGCGGTAAAATTGAGTCACCTCGATGAAAATACTGGTAGTATGGTCTGAACCCTAAAAACATAACTATTTCTTGAACCATGCTCCAAAAAGAGATCGTCACGTGACTAATTCTATTATATAACATAGTGATCAATTAAAGAATAAGAGAAAGAGGGCTTGACCGATAAATTACTCTCGTTGCACTTTATTTGGAAGTGATCACAAAAAAAGTCTGAATTTAGAAAAAAACAAAACAAAACATGACAAATGCTGTTCAACATAAACTAAAGGATGACTCAAGAATAAACTTATAATGCAAATTAAAACCGCTCCACAAAAAACGAGTTATGTTGTACCTTGGAATAAAAAAAAAAGTCTTATCAGTGCGTTCGAAATTTCACATTTTTCACACTGAATGGTTACTGCTACATGAAGCTCGAAATCTTGAGTACATCGATACATTTAGACACCAATGATCAATCAAAACCCAACAACAGTTGTTGTGGGTAGCAGTGAATGACGTATCGATACGTATTAAAGGGGAAAATTAGTGTTAAGACGAAAGCGTCTTAGAGATTTAGGCATATTTATTGAAATTAATAGAAAAAAATCTGCTACCAAGAGTCCTAACGCTGGCTATGGCATCAGTTGACCCAGTCTAGAAATCCCTCAACAAATTTCGTGTCTCGGCTGGCAATGCGCGAAAGACACTTAGATGCGAAAAACATCTGACGTGGAGTCACCCACTCAACAGTACTCACTTACGACAGCTGGTATTTCCAAACAGTCACCAATTCATGTTCAAACCAGACACAAGAACCGGTGTATTTAAAGTGATCTTGGCCTTAAGCCGAATTCCATTACAAATAAGAAACTCAGAGAGAAAATTAGTTGAATAATTCAATAACTAGCTTGAAAGAAATAAAGAGTTAAAAACGCCTAAGAAGGCAATGAGATTGAAAGAAAATAAACTGCAAAATAAAAGGAGCAATGAAATAATTCATCGTTGTCAAGAGGTTGTTTCAGCGAAAACATCTTGCAATTGAAAAGGCGAACAAATTTATGGCATGCTGATGCCAAACATGAAATATTTCATTTCGATTTAACAGCATTAGTTTGACATTTACATTACGTCATATGCCATCGCTGATATTAACAAGTGTTTTTGTCTGTTTTATTAACTGTCATTTCTGCACATCCATTTCCAGGGTTTACGAGGAGACACGGTCAAACTCGACCACCTCAACAAGCTGCAAGCTTTCATTTCTAATTTAAAATTGCTTTCTCATAAAACATTTTCTTTGCAATAATTATAATTCTCTTTGTCATGCACCGGTAAATTCGGGTTTATGATTAAAACGAAAGATGTTGCTCAAGATCATCAGATGATTCACAAAACATGACCACAAGCGAAAAATAATAAAAGTTAGGTAATGATCTGAACAAAGGAATTCAAAGTTTTATAAATTGGTCCGCAATTGTTGAATATGCTAGGAGCTATTATGTATAGTTGATTACTTTTTTTTTTCAGCAAATACGCAACGGCTATTGAGAGCACACTTGGATATATCAATGGTCTTTCAAACATGACACATCATTAATATCTGTTTGTCGGTGTCTTTATTGCCTTCATTATTCCAGAGTTTGTTTTGTTTGTCTCTATGTTTATCTATCTATCTATCTATCTATCTATCTATCTATCTATCTATCTATCTATCTATCTATCTGTTGTGGATGAGTTTGTGTTCATGTTGATATCAATACAGAAAAATAAGAAGCAGATTTATGTATATGAATACAAGAATGAGGATATCATCTTATATGATGTTTGTGTCGTGTTTTTCGGTAAAAAAAATATCTTTTCCGAATGATCATAAAGTTTCATAAACAAAAAATTCTCAAAGGAGATACATTTGCCGTCTATTGTTGGTTTGATTGGAAATTAGAAAAATATCTCCTTGTGTGGGGACATGTTATTCATCAAAAACGTGTGATTTGAATAGGACCCCATGAGGTTGCCATCATTTAATAAAAAGAGGAGGTTTGAAATATGCTACATAGGGTTGATACACACACATACACACATATATATATACATATATATATATATATGTATGTATGTATGTATGTATGTATATCTATATATGTGTGTGTGTATATATATATATATATGAGTATATATATATGTGTGTGTGTATATATATATATATGGATGATGATTTTCATTTTCACTTTCAAAGCAAAACTGTTTATGCTGAATTTGTTTTCGATTGAAATCTCACCTTTTGACATCTGAAAGGTACACACATGCTACTGAAGGTGAGAACCCATGCCACAACATGTATGATATATTATATCATTGATGTGTCAATTATTCAAATAATTAAAACGTCTCCCTACACTCTTAGTCCCGAGTTATTATCATTGCCGAGATTAACCTATATATATTGATATTGAAAGGTGATTCTCAAAGCAAGCTCACTTTCAAATTTTCAACTATTTGTTTGATGCATGCATCTTACAGGAACTTACCTTCATTTGTATTGTACGGCACTAAACTTGGTAAATATCATATATTTATATAATGAAGAGAGTGACCTGTTTCGATGTATATCTGTTCATGACAGTGGCTTCTCACACTTGAAATTTTTCTCATAAAAATATCTCCTCTACTCTGTTAGAAACAATAGACACTTCCAGATAAGAACTGAACCGTTTTTTTTCTCAATTTTCTGAAAGAAATATCCTAAAGAAATCAAGAAAGCATCTTTGATTTTTTCATTGGATTCTTCTAGTTATTAATACAAGCTTTCAGAACTGAAAACATCAAAGATAAAAATGTACTGGTTTGGTGTATGCGTATAACACTCTACTGAGAGATTAAATTTCAATTTTTTTTAATGATAAAGCGATAAAAAACTGTCCTTTGGCAAATCTATCAGCTGGGTTAATGCTGTTCTACTAGACCACATCTAAAAAATGGTCCACTGGTAAGCGATTTTAAATCACTTGAGGAATAGCGTAATATGTCCTTCCAGGTGAAAATAGTAAATGTATTTATCGTTTTTTTTCCCTCGACATTTCACCGTTATGAATCACTGACACTAAAATCTACATATTCTCAATCAAACACTGAACAGAATGTTCTATATTCATCAAGAGAGGTATATAGCAAACACAAGCCAAAAAAGACAACAATAATAATGACAACATTAACCACGCTACCAAAACGCGTATACAAGATCTGACAATGGGAAACAATCTACTAAATCGAGGACATGGTCTTGCCACTGGACCATGAGGTGGAGACTAACAAAAAGGGAAATACTAAAAAAAAATATCAAGGTGAACCTACAAGTTGGGAGTTGTGCTCAAAGTAATTTGAGACTGACTTGATCGTTGCAGTTTTAGGATCAGTGGGTATACTGAGAAAGATTCATTAGATTTGAGGTAACCTGTTGTCATTCAAACTTCAAATGATAATCAACAGATGCTTGGTTTGAATAATAATAATAATGATAATAATAATAATAATAATAATAACAACAACAACAACAGCAATAATAATAATAATAATAATAATAATAATAATAATAATAATAATAATAACAACAATGATGTCAACAGTGACCCAACGGACGAAGGGAAATGAAAGCAGAAATGCAAACCGTAGCACTGACATGATAGGTGAAAGAGAGAAGAGACGTTGGTTGAAAACCTGAGGAGACTTATGGTCACTCAGCTTTTAGCAATGACCACTGGACAACCGGCGTGAAACTGTAAACCGCAGTATTACTGCGACCTATGAGTACTAGAAGAGAAGGGCAGGAGACTTGAGGAGATTTGCTGTCACTCAAACTCCAGTGGTTCCCACCAGGCAAATGGTGTGAGATTGCAAATAATAATAATAAAAATAATAATAATAATAATAATATTAATAATATTAATTATAATTATAAGTGGTAGTTGTAACATTTGGACCGCGGGCCCCTACCCTGAATGAGCCCTGTGATGATTTTCGAAGGTTCAAAAGATATTTTACTTTAGGCTTTAAGAGATTATTCTTGATATTTTGATGATTTTCGAAGGTTCAAAAGATATTTTACTTTAGGCTTTAAGAGATTATTCTTGATATTTTGATGATTTTCGAAGGTTCAAAAGATATTTTACTTTAGGCTTTAAGTGATTATTCTTGATATTTTGATGATTTTCGAAGGTTCAAAAGATATTTTACTTTAGGCTTTAAGTGATTATTCTTGATATTTTGATGATTTTCGAAGGTTCAAAAGATATTTTACTTTAGGCTTTAAGAATGATTATTCTTGACATATTGATATTTCTACTTCTGAGATGGTTTTGTTTGCGATTCCGATAAGTTTTCACCTGGATGAATTGCCCACTGCCAAATTCTGCCTAATGAAAAAGACAAAAAAAAAAAAGTTGAGAGAGTGGTCTGTTGTTTCTTGGAGCTGCACGTGGGTAAGTGGAATTAAATTTATAATTTATAAGTTAAAATTAATAACTCTCCACCCCAGCCCACCGAGATAAGAGGTGTCTTATGGGAAAGTAATGCCTAGCTACCCCTCCCCCGAGTATGAATGAATGGAGTCTGTCCACCACTGACTGTTAGGACCCCTCAGTAGATATAAGCTAGCAGGGGGAAATCCACCGTGGGGGAAGAACACAGATTGCGAGACAGGGGGTAGAAGCAGCATTTTAATCTTTTGGCAAAGAGGTAAATTTCTTTCTTTGAATGATTTCTGGTGATTGACTTTGAAAACTAACTCAGACTAAACTCTTATATGTATATTGTCTCAATAATGATAATAATAATAATAATAATAATAATAATAATAATAATAATAATAATAATAATAATAATAATAATGATAATAATAATATTAATAATATTAATAATTTTAATTATAATTATAAGTGGTAGTTGTAACATTTGGACCGCAGGCCCCTACCCTGAATGAGCCCTGTGATGATTTTCGAAGGTTCAAAAGATATTTTACTTTAGGCTTTAAGAGATTATTCTTGATATTTTGATGATTTTCGAAGGTTCAAAAGATATTTTACTTTAGGTTTTAAGAGATTATTCTTGATATTTTGATGATTTTCGAAGGTTCAAAAGATATTTTACTTTAGGCTTTAAGTGATTATTCTTGATATTTTGATGATTTTCGAAGGTTCAAAAGATATTTTACTTTAGGCTTTAAGTGATTATTCTTGATATTTTGATGATTTTCGAAGGTTCAAAAGATATTTTACTTTAGGCTTTAAGAATGATTATTCTTGACATATTGATATTTCTACTTCTGAGATGGCTTTCTTTGCGATTCCGATAAGTTTTCACCTGGATGAATTGCCCACTGCCAAATTCTGCCTAATGAAAAAGACAAAAAAAAAAAAGTTGAGAGAGTGGTCTGTTGTTTCTTGGAGCTGCACGTGGGTAAGTGGAATTAAATTTATAATTTATAAGTTAAAATTAATAACTCTCCACCCCCCCACCGAGATAAGAGGTGTCTTATGGGAAAGTAATGCCTAGCTACCCCTCCCCCGAGTATGAATGAATGGAGTCTGTCCACCACTGACCGTTAGGACCCCTCAGTAGATATAAGCTAGCAGGGGGAAATCCACCGTGGGGGAAGAACACAGATTGCGAGACAGAGGGTAGAAGCAGCATTTTAATCTTTTGGCAAAGAGGTAAATTTCTTTCTTTGAATGATTTCTGGTGATTGACTTTGGAAACTAACTCAGACTAAACTCTTATATGTATATTGTCTCAATAATGATAATAATAATAATAATAATAATAATGATAATAATGATAATAATAATATTAATAATATTAATAATTTTAATTATAATTATAAGTGGTAGTTGTAACATTTGGACCGCAGGCCCCTACCCTGAATGAGCCCTGTGATGATTTTCGAAGGTTCAAAAGATATTTTACTTTAGGCTTTAAGAGATTATTCTTGATATTTTGATGATTTTCGAAGGTTCAAAAGATATTTTACTTTAGGTTTTAAGAGATTATTCTTGATATTTTGATGATTTTCGAAGGTTCAAAAGATATTTTACTTTAGGCTTTAAGTGATTATTCTTGATATTTTGATGATTTTCGAAGGTTCAAAAGATATTTTACTTTAGGCTTTAAGTGATTATTCTTGATATTTTGATGATTTTCGAAGGTTCAAAAGATATTTTACTTTAGGCTTTAAGTGATTATTCTTGATATTTTGATGATTTTCGAAGGTTCAAAAGATATTTTACTTTAGGCTTTAAGTGATTATTCTTGATATTTTGATGATTTTCGAAGGTTCAAAAGATATTTTACTTCAGGCTTTAAGTGATTATTCTTGATATTTTGATGATTTTCGAAGGTTCAAAAGATATTTTACTTTAGGCTTTAAGAATGATTATTCTTGACATATTGATATTTCTACTTCTGAGATGGCTTTCTTTGCGATTCCGATAAGTTTTCACCTGGATGAATTGCCCACTGCCAAATTCTGCCTAATGAAAAAGACAAAAAAAAAAAAGTTGAGAGAGTGGTCTGTTGTTTCTTGGAGCTGCACGTGGGTAAGTGGAATTAAATTTATAATTTATAAGTTAAAATTAATAACTCTCCACCCCCCCCCCCCACCGAGATAAGAGGTGTCTTATGGGAAAGTAATGCCTAGCTACCCCTCCCCCGACTATGAATGAATGGAGTCTGTCCACCACTGACCGTTAGGACCCCTCAGTAGATATAGGCTAGCAGGGGGAAATCCACAGATTGCGAGACTTATACTAAGTAAAGACTTAGAGGGAGACGTATGATCTCCAAGGTTGTTAATTTCACCCAGACGAAGCTTAGTGCTAATTTTTAGGCCTGAATTTAGGAGGGGATGGTCATACCACCAAATAGATATATCTGTGCAGCAGAATGGCCTATCCATGTAAGGTCGTACCATGGGTTGTAAGAACTGGTGGAACTCTGAGAATGCCACTGAGCTCATTGCCCTCAACGAACCCACCAAGGTCTGGTGCTACCTTAAAAGAACCAAAAAGAGCTGGTGGGGCTCTTTGGTTATTTCTGAACCACATCGGTCTTAACCAACCCACCAAGGTCTGGCGCTACCTCAAAGAACCAAAAACCCCTATCATGACAGTACAACCAAACCATTTTACCGCAAAAAACGGGGCACAAATTCAAGATTTGTGTGTCGTAACCGTCAGGTGATCCCTTGTTAGCCACCAGGAGGGACCCGGTCGTCATCCTGTGACTGCTGGCCAAAACTCCGGCTCGTGTACCCTTAATGGCCTTCAGGAGGGACACAGTCGTCACATAGCTACTGTTGGCCAAGACTCATATACCACTAACGACACCCAGGTAAGGCGCGGTCCTCTCGGAGTGACTGCTATAAAAAACAAGAGAAAGAGATGGACAAGGGAGGAGAATAGGCTAGTTATGTATTGTTACTTTAAAAGCAAGCCTTCAGTGCGATCTTATAGGGAGCGTATGCTCCAAATATGGAGGGAAAAATCTGATGCGGAAGTATCGAACCAACGCCTTGCTGACCAAGTAAAGCAAATTCAAAAGAAGAAATGGCTGTCTGAGACTGAACTACTAGAGATTCGCATTAATGTAGAGAGAGGTTCAGGTGACACATCTGAAGAATGCCCCCCCCCCCCAGCACAATTAGTACCAATAACAAAACTAGAATAACTCCCCATGAGACCCCCACAGTAAGCTATGTATCAGAGGGTGATGACGAGGCACCAACGGAAGAAGAGAACACCAAAATACAAGCTTTGAAAGAGATCATGCGAGGAGAGAAAACAACACTCCCCTCCCTAAGAGACAAAGACAGAAAGAAAGTCGGAGAAGTGACCGAGCAGGTCAACTGCCTCTTACAGCAAATAGAAACAAACACCCTCCTAGAACTTAACAACCTAATTTACGCAGGGGCGAAAATGGTAGCACAAAGCTTTACAACACAAAATACGGAAGGGAAACCCAACTGGGAGAGAAGGTTACAAAGGCAGATCTCCCTACTACAGAGAGATGAAGTACTGCTTAGAAATACACCACACACAGACAGACCACGAGTAAGACTTTATAACAAATACAAGGTAACGCAAAAAGGCATCGCAACTGTAGTCGAAGAGTTACACCAGAAAAGACTAGCCAAAGAGGCAAGACTAAAAAGATACAGACTAAGAACGGCCCAATACACACAAAACCGCACATTCCAAAACAATGAGAAAAAGTTTTACCGAGATTTAAATGGGGAAAGAAGGCAGGACATGAAACCAGATGCCACAGAGGCCAAGAACTATTGGAATAGCATATGGGGGCACCCAAAAAGACATAACGTAACACCGCAATGGTTAGGAAACATGAGAAAAGAACTAGAAGATATAGACAAGGGAGAACCAATAGTACTGAATGAAACCACATTGAAACATACTCTTAGGAAAGTAGCCAACTGGAAAGCACCGGGTCCCGACGGGATCCATGGGTATTGGTTCAAAAAATTTACCACGTTACACGGCAGACTCACTCACCTACTCCAAAATTGTCTGAATGAAGGCAAAGCACCAGAATGGATGACTAAAGGCAGAACCACCCTCATCCAAAAAGACCCGGGAAAGGGGAACATAGCAAGCAACTATAGACCAATCACTTGCCTACCACTTATGTGGAAAATCCTGACCGGGCAAATAGCAGAGAGAATATACATGTCAATGGATAGAAGGAGGCTACTACCAAAAGAACAGAAAGGGTGTAGGATAGGAACCAAAGGGGCAAACGATTTACTCTACATAGACCAGATGATCTTAAAAGAAGTAAGGAAAAGGAGAAAGAATATCACAATGGGATGGATAGATTACAAAAAGGCATACGATATGATTCCACATAGCTGGATACTCGAATGCCTTAGAATGTTCAAAATTAGCGAACCGGTGGTTAAATTCATTGGTAATTCAATGGAAGACTGGAAAGTAGATTTGACAGCCGCAGGGGACAAACTAGCCGAGGTAGGGATAAAAAGGGGGATCTTCCAAGGAGACTCGTTGTCCCCACTATTATTTGTTCTAACAATGATACCGCTTAACAGAATCCTGAAAAACAGCAAAGGATACCACTTCTCTAAAACAAAAGGAAAGGTCAACCACTTAATGTACATGGACGATATTAAATTGTTTGCAAAAAACAGGGGAGAGCTTGAGACTCTGTTCAACGAAGTAAGGGAATATAGTGAGGACATAGGAATGGAGTTTGGGATAGAAAAATGCGCAATCATGGTGATGCACAAAGGAAGGCTTTCAATGACTGAGGGAATTGAACTTCCGGACAACAACAAGATTAGGGCATTGACTGCACAAGACCGATACAAGTACCTAGGTGTCCTTGAATGTGACACGATAAAACGGGAAGAGATGAAGGAGAAAATTAAGAGGGAATACCTTAGAAGGATAAGGAAAATATTAGAAACCAAATTAAATAGCAGAAATCTAATAAAAGGAATGAACACCTGGGCTGTGTCAGTAGTTAGGTATACAGGACCATTCCTAGGATGGACAAAGGAAGAGCTCCAATCAATGGATAGGCGAACAAGGAAACTTATGACGATGCATAAAGCATTACACCCTAGGGATGATACAGATAGACTATACGTTAAGAGAAAAGAAGGTGGTAGGGGGCTCATCAGCATAGAAGATTGTGTCCAGAGAGCTAAAGTAGTCCTAGATAAATATGTGCAAACAAATAGTGAAGAAATCATAAAGAGCGCGAGGGATAGTGCAACAAACAAAGTAGAAAGCAATGGAACGGTACAGCAAACTAGAAAAGAAAAGTGGGAAGAGAAAAAATTGTACGGCGAGTTTAAAAGACGGATAAAAGATATAGCAGACGAGAAATCATGGACGTGGTTACGAAAGGGAAACCTTAAGAGAGAAACAGAATCGCTCATCATGGCAGCCCAAAACAAAAGCATAAGGACAAACTACATAAAAGCAAAAATCGACAGAACACAGGCAAACAGCAAATGCCGCATGTGCGGTGAAAGAGATGAGACAGTAAACCACATAACTAGTGAATGTAGTCAACTCGCCCAGAAGGAGTATAAGCATAGACACGATAGAGTAGCAACGATGATACACTGGGAACTAAGTAAACAAATGGGATTCAACCATGGGGAAAAGTGGTATCAGCACAAGCCAGAGGCAGTTTTGGAGAATGACAACCACAAACTACTGTGGGACTTTGACATCCAAACTGACCACCTCATCCAGGCAAGAAGGCCGGACTTAGTAATAGTAGACAAAAAAAGGAAGGCCTGCCAAATAGTAGACGTGGCTGTGCCTGCAGACCATAGAGTAAAAAAGAAGGAGGGTGAAAAAAGGGAAAAATACCAGGACCTAGCAAGGGAGTTAAAGAAAATGTGGAACATGAAAACTAGGGTAGTACCAGTCATAGTGGGAGCACTAGGAACTGTCCCCAGAACGCTGAGGGAGAGACTGGAGGAGATCGGGATTAGGGGGAGGATAGAGACCGTACAGACCACAGCACTACTGGGAACTGCACGGGTACTGAGGAAAGTGCTAGAGATATAAGTACTGCAACGAATTGTAGCTCTGTCATGATATGCGAAAGAGGGAGAAGACGTTAGCTGAAGACCTGAGGAGACTTATTGTCACTCAGCCCTCAGCGATAACCACTGGGCAACCGGTGTGAAACTGTAAATCGCAGAATTACTGCGACCTGCTAGTACTAGGAGAGGAGGGCTGGAGACTTGAGGAGACTTGCTGTCACTCAAACTCCAGCGGTTACCACCAGGCAACTGGTGTGAGATTCCTAATAATAATAATAATAATAATAATAATAATAATAATAATAATAATAATAATAATAATAATAATAATCATCATCAATGGAAGACTGGAAAGTAGATTTGACAGCCGCAGGGGACAAACTAGCCGAGGTAGGGATAAAAAGGGGAATCTTCTAAGGAGACTCGTTGTCCCCACTATTATTTGTTCTAACAATGATACCGCTTAACAGAATCCTGAAAAACAGCAAAGGATACCACTTCTCTAAAACAAAAGGAAAGGTCAACCACTTAATGTACATGGACGATATTAAATTGTTTGCAAAAAACAGGGGAGAGCTTGAGACTCTGTTCAACGAAGTAAGGGAATATAGTGAGGACATAGGGATGGAGTTTGGGATAGAAAAATGCACAATCATGGTGATGCATAAAGGAAGGCTTTCAATGACTGAGGGAATTGAACTTCCGGACAACAACAAGATTAGGGCATTGACTGCACAAGACCGATACAAGTACCTAGGTGTCCTTGAATGTGACACGATAAAACGGGAAGAGATGAAGGAGAAAATTAAGAGGGAATACCTTAGAAGGATAAGGAAAATATTAGAAACCAAATTAAATAGCAGAAATCTAATAAAAGGAATGAACACCTGGGCTGTGTCAGTAGTTAGGTATACAGGACCATTCCTAGGATGGACAAAGGAAGAGCTCCAATCAATGGATAGGCGAACAAGGAAACTTATGACGATGCATAAAGCATTACACCCTAGGGATGATACAGATAGACTATACGTTAAGAGAAAAGAAGGTGGTAGGGGGCTCATCAGCATAGAAGATTGTGTCCAGAGAGCTAAAGTAGTCCTAGATAAATATGTGCAAACAAATAGTGAACAAATCATAAAGAGCGCGAGGGATAGTGCAACAAACAAAGTAGAAAACAATGGAACAGTACAGCAAACTAGAAAAGAAAAGTGGGAAGGGAAAAAATTGTACGGCGAGTTTAAAAGACAGATAAAAGATATAGCAGACGAGAAATCATGGACGTGGTTACGAAAGGGAAACCTTAAGAGAGAAACAGAATCGCTCATCATGGCAGCCCAAAACAAAAGCATAAGGACAAACTACATAAAAGCAAAAATCGACAGAACACAGACAAACAGCAAATGCCGCATGTGCGGTGAAAGAGATGAGACAGTAAACCAAATAACTAGTGAATGTAGCCAACTCGCCCAGAAGGAGTATAAGCATAGACACGATAGAGTAGCAACGATGATACACTGGGAACTAAATAAACAAATGGGATTCAACCATGGGGAAAAGTGGTATCAGCACAAGCCAGAGGCAGTTTTGGAGAATGACAACCACAAACTACTGTGGGACTTTGACATCCAAACTGACCACCTCATCCAGGCAAGAAGGCCGGACTTAGTAATAGTAGACAAAAAAAGGAAGGCCTGCCAAATAGTAGACGTTGCTGTACCTGCAGACCATAGAGTAAAAAAAAAGGAGGGTGAAAAAAGGGAAAAATACCAGGACCTAGCAAGGGAGTTAAAGAAAATGTGGAACATGAAAACCAGGGTAGTACCGGTCATAGTGGGAGCACTAGGAACTGTCCCCAAAACGCTGAGGGAGAGACTGGAGGAGATCGGGATTAGGGGGAGGGTAGAGACCGTACAGACCACAGCACTGCTGGGAACTGCACGGATACTGAGGAAGGTGCTAGAGATATAAGGACTGCAACGAATCGTAGCTCTGTCATGATATGCGAAAGAGAGAGGAGACGTTAGCTGAAGACCTGAGGAGACTTATTGTCACTCAGCCTTCAGCGATAACCACTGGGCAACCGGTGTGAAACTGTAAATCGCAGAATTACTGCGACCTATGAGTACTAGGAGAGGAGGGCTGGAGACTTGAGGAGACTTGCTGTCACTCAAACTCCAGCGGTTACCACCAGGCAACTGGTGTGAGATTCCAAATAATAATAATAATAATAATAATAATAATAATAATAATAATAATAATAATAATAATAATAATAATAATAATAGAGATCAAACTAAATAGTAGTAATCTGATAAAGCGAATGAACACATGGACTGCATCAGTAATGAGATACTCAGGATCATTCCTTCGATGGACAAAGGAAGAACTCTACACTGTGGAACCATGAACAGCAAAATTTATGACAATGTACCGGGCCTTACATTCAAGGGATAACACGGATATAGTGTACATGAAGAGATCATGAAGCGTTAGTGAACTGATCAGCATAGAAGGATGTGTCCAAAGGGACAAATTAGCTCTACAAAAAGTATGTGGAAGCAAATAGTGGAGACATTATAAGAAACAGCACAACAAACAATGAAAAAAAGAAAACGAAGTAAAGTAGCAGAACAGCAATGAAGAGAAAAAAACATGGCAACAGAAAATGGAGAAGAGACTGAAAATACCAGGACCTTGCAAGGGAGCTGGGTTAACGTGTAGTACAAATAATAGTACGGTACCGAACCAGATACACTGAAAGTGAGATAAGAACTACAGATAAGAGGTAAAATTTGGACTGTACAGTCTACAGCACTACCAGTGACAGCTAAAATCCCGTGGACAGTGCTATGAATATAAGGTCTACAACTTCAGCTCATAAAATTTACTATCACTCAGCCTTTACCGATAAACACCGGACAAATTGTGTGAAACCGTAGATCAAAGCACTGCTATGAACTGCAAAAGAGTAGAAACGAAGGAAGGAGACCCAGGGAGACTCGCTGTTACTCTTGAATAACTCGAATTCCAACGTGTTGTAGCAGGAGGAGGGAATGATTAGCCTAACTACCAACTAACATGTGGAAAGGTAAAAAAAAGTATCTCTCACAAGATGGTATAATGACTGACTTTTTGGCAAAGGATCATTTTTAATACTGCTGATTAATCATATTTTAGATTACATTTTTAGTTCGAAATGTTTTGGCTTCTGAAATGGTTTTCTTGCTGATTTTGACTGATTTTGAATTTTTTGACTTTGAAATGACAACTGCCGATATAAAACACCATTTCAGGTTTTACCCCGGAACTGTAAGCACTCTCTGGGGGTAAGTGAAACTGAATTTACTATTGAATTTACACTTCTCCCTCTCCTGACGAAATTAAGTTCTCTTAAGCAAAAACAAATGCTTTTTCATGTGAATATTCAGATGGCACCCTCGTGTATTAATTGGATAGACTCTTTCGAATTACAACTTGTTGTAGCAGGAGGAGGGGATAAAACGATTCACTTCAAACAAGAATGTGGAAGGATGGAGAGGACTTTTACTAAGCCAGGACTTAGAAGATACAAAGGAAGGCAAAACATTATCAGACGTATTCAATTAGCTCTTGAAGTTAAGCTTAAAGCTTTAAGTATCATGTAGGTGGCGAAGGACAACCACTTTTTACCACACATAGATTTTGCATATACCCATATGACTTCTCCTGGCAAAGGCATACCCTCGGTGCTAAGAGTGGGTGGGGATCTGAGGTTATTCCTTAACCACATCAGTCCTAACCAACCCATCAAGGTCCGGTACTACCTTGAAAAACAAAAAAATAACAATCTTGACAGTACAACCAAATCAATTTACCACAAAAAAAGGGGCACAAATCCAAGATTTGTATGTCCTAATCGGCAGGTCGTCCCTTGTTAGCCACCAGGGGTGACCCAGTCGTCATCCTCTGACTGATGGCCAAAACCCCAGCCCATGTACTCCTAATGTTCTTCAGGAGGAACGTAGTCCTTACGCAGCTACTGTTGGCCGAAATCCTAACCCATACCCAACTAACGACACCAAGAAAGGGCACAGCCATCGTCGAGTGACTGCTATACAGAACAAGATTCTAGATAGGAGAACAGGCTAATAATATATTGCTACTTCAAAAGCAAAACATCGGTGTGGTGTTATAGGGATGTGTGCTCTAAATATGGAGGGAAGAATCCTCCGCTGAGGTATCAAGCCAGTGCCTCGCTAACCAAGGAGAGAGATTCTGAGAGAAAATGGCCCTTCAAGATTGAACTACAAGAGATCTGCAATGAAATAGGAAAGGAAGGTGACCTACCCTAAAAGAACCTTTCGACACAACCAACACCGTAAATGACAAAACTGAAAGAAACCGAAACAAAAACAAAATCCCTGAAGAAAGGCACATACGAGAGAGAGCCAACGACTTTCTAACGGAGGAAGAGAAAACTCAAATACTAACTTTGAAAGAAATCTGGCAAGAAGGAAAAATAAACGATACTCCCCACTTTTGAAGACAACTTAGCCAACTGGAAAGCGCTGGGACCTGACGGGATCAACGGATTAAATGGATTAAAAAACTCACCACAGTCCAGAACAGACTCACTCACCAACGCCAAAATTGAATGAATGAAGGCCACGTACCAGAATGGATGACCAGAGGCAGAACCACTCAAACCCAAAAAGGAGAACGTGGCAAGCAATCATAAGCCAATCACGTACTTACCACTTGTGTGGAAAATCCCGACAGGACAAATAACGGAGAGAATGTACATTTCCCTGGAAAGAATGAACTATTATCAGAAGAACAGGAAGGATGCAGGAAGGACACCGGGGAGACTTGCTTTACATTGACTAGATGATCTTAAAAGAAGGAAGAATAACGAAAAAGAAAAATACAATGGGATTGATAGACTATAAAAGAGCGTACAACATGATTCCAGACTACTGAATACTCGAATGCTTTAGAATGTTAAAGATCTATGAGTCAGTCTTGAGACTCAATCCCAACTCTATGAAAAACTGGGAAGCCGGTTGGACAGCCACAAGACAAACTAAGCAGAGGTAGGTATAAAAAGGGAATTTTCCAAGGAAATTTGTTGTCTCCATGATTATTTGTACTACCTATAATACTGCTCAACAGAATCTTGAAAAACAGCAAAAAAGATTACTCCTCCAAAGCAAAGCAGGAGTAGTTAACCACCTAATGTGTATGGACGATATAAAATTATTTGCAAAAACCGGGGAGAAAGGGATATGCTTTTCAACAAAATGAAAGTACAGTGAAAATATCGGAATAGAATTAGGATTAGAAAAATGGGCAATTATGGTCATGCACAAAGGAATGCTAGCAACAGCAGAAGGAATCGAATTCCTGGACAACAGGGAGATTAGAGCACTGACTGCACAAGACTGATGCAAATACCTGGAAGTGAAAGATATGAGACTGTTAACCACACAACTAGTGAATGTAGTCAATTAGCCTGGAAGGAGTATAAACTCAGACACGATAGGTTAGCAACAGTGATACACTTGGAACTGAATGAACGAATGTGATTCAACCATGCCGATAGGTGGCACCAGCACAGACCGAAGACAGTCCTGTGGAATGGGTACCACGAATTACTTTTGGAATTTGACATCCAAACACAACACTTCATCCCGGCAAGAATACTGGATCTGGTTATCGAGGGCGAGGGGAGAAACCTGCCATATAATAGACGTAGCTGTGCCTGCAGATCATAGAATGAAAAGGAAAGACAGTGAAGAACTGGAATAATACCAAGATCAAGTAAGAGAATTGAAGAAGTGAAACATATAAGACACTGAGGGCGAAACTGGAGAATCTGAGGATGAAACTAAGGATCGCGACTCTACGAACCGCAGCACTCCTAGGAAGGTATGGATACTGAGGAAAGTACTAAAAATATAAGGTGTACGACACTGAATGTATGCATTGGTGTAACAGAAGAGGAAGGAAAATGGAAGTGGAGATATGAACCATTGAAATCGCATGATAGGTGAGTGAGAGATTGAATGTTGCCTGAAGATCATCGGAGAAATAATGTCACTCAGCCTTCAGCAATGACTTTGGGCAACTGATTTTATCTGTAAACCACAGCATTGCAGTGGACTATGATGATGATGGTGATGAGAGGATGGCAGGAGACTCGGAGAGAATTGCTGTCACTCAACCCCAATTGGTAATCTCCGTGCAACTGGAGAGAAATAATAATAATAATAATAGTAATAATAATAATAATAATAGTAATAATAATAATAATAATAATAATAATAATAATAATAATAGACTGGAGGAGATCAGGATTAGAGGAAGGATAGAGACCGTACAGACCACAGCACTACTGGGAACTGCACAGATACTGAGGAAGGTGCTAGAGATATAAGTACTGCAACGAACTGTAGCTCTGTCACGATATGCAAAAGAGAGAAGAGACGTTAGCTGAAAACCTGAGGAGACTTATTGTCACCCAGCCTTCTGCGATAACCACTGGGCAACCGATGTGAAACTGTAAATCGCAGAATTACTGCGACCTACAAGTACTAGGAGGGGAGGGCTGGAGACTTGAGGAGACTTGCTGTCACTCAAACTCCAGCGGTTACCACCAGGCAACTGGTGTGAGATTCCAAATAATAATAATAATAATGATAATAATAATAATAATAATAATAATAATAATAATAAGAAGAAGAAGAAGAAGAAGAAGAAGAAGAAGAAGAAGAAGTCTTGTATGCCACTCAGTTGAAAACCTAACGTGACCGATGTCTATCATCACCATGCTGTGTTGGGAAAGTTGTAACCGATACATAAGTTATTCCTCTAGCTTTTTGCTGGTGGAGTGTCGGTAATCGTAAGATTTTAAAAAATCGAAAAAAAAAGAGCAATCCAAAACAAACGAATATACAAAAGAGACAAATGTCAGAAGACTGCCCCTGGAACTGAGATCCATGGAACGCTCAAAAGAGAGAACAATGCTCAGTCTCACCGGGAGGAATCACAAGACAGTTCAGTATATTATAAGTTAGGAATTCGAAATATTGAAGAATCTATAAGAAAAAAAAGTTTCAATGGGCTGGTCATGTTTTAAAGAATTTCTAGATATCATGACTCACAATGTGGATTCCAAGAGATCACATGAAAACCTGGGACCAAGAAAAATACAAGCTGGCGAGAGATAAAGTCGGAGAGTATTGGCTCCGTAAGGCCCATAATGGAGAGATTCTCCGAAGTCTAACCACAGACGCTGAAGGGGTGATGATAACGATGAGCCACTAAAAAAAGATGGATTGGAGAAAAAAATATGCAGTCAGGGATCTGTTTAGCGAGAACTTATATTGTAAAGTCCAATTGGGAGTTACCTTCTCAAGAAAAAGTTTTTTTTTTCTAAATATAATTAGGAGAATTTTTTTGAATTTTCAGTCCTCTAGCTCCGACAATGAAGACTTCGTGTGAAATATCCATGGCCAGCCAGCCAGCCAAAACAATTTGACGAGAGAGGAAATTTCTGTTAATGATTTTGGTGATAATTTCAATTCACAGTTTGTAATGATGATGATGATGATGATGATGATGGTGATATGTTGACGGACAATATATAAGCAGATGAAGACATTAACATCGGCGATTTTCTCAACTTAACAATCTGATAAATTCAGGTATAATGTCAATACAACTAGAGACTGCAATGTAACACAGGGGCTGAAGAAAATGAGAGTAAGAGTTCCAATTCCATTCAAATTCTTATAATTACGGAAGTCAGCCACGTGTCAAATATGATTGGAAAGTCACAATATTGCTACCATGACATTGAAATCGATTGACATTTTCTATCTTCGAAATTTGTTCTTGTATCAAATGATTCTATCCTAGTTAATCGACCGTCGACTCATATGCTTTTCTATGTATGGTAAGTATCGTAAGTGATGTTGTTTTAACGAATGTTTCGATGGTCAAATATCGACTCATTGCATGAAATGATCCACTAAAACACTGAAACGTACAGGACCGTCGATGGTAAAATAATTAAAATGTCTTTAGATCTATATTTTTCATGCTACGTTTCTAGTTACTTCTTAAAGATCTTGCTTCCGTCCCCTGGGTATTCAAAAGAATTAATCATGAGCAATCGATGATACACTGGACTCAGAGAATTGCATAACCATTTCATTGGAAGATAACATGATGAACATTTTTTAATATAATTTTTATTATCAGTGAGTTTAGAGATCACTGACTTTGAATCTTACCACTCTATCCATGTTATACCAATTTGGCTGTTCTGATTAAAATGTACACCCTTTAACTATGACGGTCTGAGCGTCGATAGATGTTAGCACTAAGTTAACCTGTGATGATATTGCTATTGCCAGAATATTTTTTCAGGGTCAATATTTAGATTGTAAAATAAATGTAAACATTAAATGATATAAGATTGGGTGTTCAAACCAGGATTCCCAAGAAGTGGCTTAGCAAGAACAAAATCAGATCTTGTTCCAAAATAGGTAAATGAGCAAAACAGTTCGAAATGTTTGTTCTGCTGAACTAAACCTGTAAACCTTCGGCGGATTAGCCATAGGAATGATTACTTCAAAAACATGGATCATCATCATCATCATCATCATCATCATCATCATCATCATCATCATCATCATCATCATCATTCTTTTATTGTAAGTTGTTTGACATAGACCTTCCCTAGAATACACCACTTTTCTCTATCATGGGCGTTGCTGGGCCAGTATTTTCTGAATTTATCTCGTTCATCTCTCAATTTCGTATTTTGTTGGCCTCGGTTTTGTGTGTGATCTCTGGAGATCCATGTTGTGAGTCCTGATGTCCATTGGTTGTCCGTCATTTTTGCAACGTAGCCTGTCGAGTTGCTATTTAAGTTTTTTAATAGATTCTATGATGTATCGGACTCCCGTTTCCGTCCTGATGATCCTTGCTGTTTCGTGATCTCACCATGTAAGGTTAGGCATGATTCTATAATGCACATGTTGCATGCTTCTCAGTTTGTGGGTCTGTCGCTTAGATCGTCACTGCAATGCACCTGACTTCCCCATAATCAGTGTTTTCGATGTGTTTTTTTTAAAACGACCTGTGTGCTGCAAAAACAAAAAACAACTAATATCGAGACGAAATTAAACCAAGTGGAGAATCAATAATGATGGTAATGATTTATCTAAAAAAATCAGCTGGGATTAAACATTTGCATTAACATTATTCTGGTTTATAAAACGGACTGCAAATTTAGAAAACAGAATATATGAGAATGTTATAGCAAACGCAAGGGGCTGGTAATGTAACTTGGGGACCTATCAACAGAAAATGCATGTGGGTAAATACAGCACATGGTGATTTGCCGTGAGAGGTAGTCCTAAGATTCGTCTTGCTGTGCATCATATACAATGTTCATTTTAGACCTGGAATTGATAAAAGACACAGTGAATTCATTTTTCATTTTCAATAGAATACTTGACCAAAAAAGTATATGTGCAGCAGCTCACTACAAGCCATTAAAAGGAAAACTTATCTAATTTCATAATGTTATAATCCCATCTGCTAAGTGAGGCGTACGAAGTGTTTTGCTCAATTCAACCCTGCAGAAGTATTCCCTTAATTAAGTGGTTGCTGGATATCGGAGAAAGTGAAGTGGGTATCAAATGACAGAATATCAGAGTACAGATACACTTGGAGGATAAGTGGAACGATGAGAAACGTTGACAACATTGGTACAGTGTTAATCTCTACCTTTGGGATTTGTTTGATTTGATATTTCGCTGTGGGTAGTTCTTCTATATCTGAACAAGCTATTTCAAACGGAATGCTGTGAAACAAATAAACAGGCGTCTGTTATTTGCATTGGCGGTGTTCGATGCACACAGAGCTCGTCCTTCCGATTACAATACCCACACGACGACGATAATGTTACGCGTATCACAGGAAATTCTACTTTCGGCAAATTCAGATCGGTGGTTGTGCATTTCGGAGGCGCTGAACAAGGCCGAACACAGCTAACGACACGTGTATAGGGCTTCGTACAATATGCCATCTTTTTTCTTCATTTATACTGGAAGCCTGACAAGTGCCGGTATGATGTTTCATGTCCACAGTCTTCAACACTTTACCATTAATATCGCTATGTTTCTTGCAGCGCACTGACGTTGAGCTTCCGGAAAACATGACTGAGCAAGTGAAAGGAAAGAAGCCACAAAAATAGATTTCTATCACATTCTGTCTTTCAGGTTGATGGTGATCTTCCCCTCTCCCGAACACCAACCCTGAATATTCGCCGATACAGTTATCCATATGTTAGTAGTCTTAACATCGCCCAGAATTGAAAAAGAACGGATTCTCACCACGTAATACAATTTTCTTGACTAATTTCTGTTTATCTTCATGTCAGGTTACACAAGTGTGAATAGACTGTTCCATTAGCCTCCTTAGGTTCTAGACAGATGTAGAGTAACTTGATACGTCAGATCCAATAGCTACATCGATATTGTTAGTAAATAATGCTGAAGATATCTACTGATTTAGAACTGGAACTATTTATATGCATATATATATATATATATATATATATATATATATATATATATGTGTGTGTGTGTGTGTGTGTGTGTGTATGCATGTATATATATATAGATATATATGTGTTTGTGTGTATATATATACGTATATCTATATGTATATATATGCGTATATGTAACTATATATATATATATATATATATATATATAGTTACATATACGCATATATATATATATATGTACAGATAGATATAGGTATATATATACACACATACACATATATATCTATATATATATACATGCATACATATATATACACATATATGTATGCATGTATATATATATATATATATAGATATATATGTGTGTGTGTATATATATATACGTATATCTATCTGTATATATATATATATATGCGTATATATAACTATATATATATATATATATATATATATATATATATATATATATATATATATATATATAAGTACCTCTCCACAAAGGCAGAATAAAACACTGTCAGCTTTAATGCAAGGACCCACACGCATTTGTGGAAACTTAGCATGCTTAAAATATCAAATTTTCCAAAGCAGTCACCCATCTTCGTATTGATCTGGCTTCATGATGGTCAGCTATCTATGTTGGGTTTCTTTTCCTTCGTAAATAACAACCTCCCCATTTAACTTCAACTCTCAATAGAGTGTCAACTGGGGATCATTTGACCACCTATAATTTTAGTGGCGATGTATTCACATATGGTTCTTAAAGAGAAGGGAAAAATCCTGATCATGAATCAGAAATCTTAACAATCACATCGGTTTCCAACGGTGCGAAAAATGGAGTATCATTGATTCTCCCAACGATAAATCTCTATTGAAAAGAAATCAAAACAAACAAAAACACACACAACAAATTAGTTTTGTATGTTCATCCAATTATGTAGACACTTATAGGCCTGATGATGATTTTAATGACCCCAATATGAACACCAGTGCATATCAATTAAAGAAGTTTCTTAAATACATACATACATACATATATATCAATGTAGATATTCTTATCTAATTTTGAAATTATGTGCTTAGCATTCACTAACATTGTGAATCACGAGCATTTTCTTTACAAATTCCAAATAGGCGTAACACACATATTCTTGAAAATTCAAACCCAGAAAAAAAAATGACATCAAAATTATATACATATATATATATATATATATATATATATATATATATATATATATATATATATATATATATATATATATAAATTATTGTATTGATTTTTTTTATTATTGCAGATAAGCATTAAACAAATTCTCCAATTTTATCCTCATTCATACTATTCCTTTGTGTTTTCCAAGTTTCAATCCTCCACATCTCAACACACGATAACCATCAATTTGGTTTTAGGCGGTCAGGAGCTGAGACAAATCAGTCGTACTAATCATTACGCGGTTAAATATTATTTCATAAATATTCAAAACAATCTCAGAGGTTACTTAGTTACCTAAAACCCTGAAACGATTTTATGAGGATTTTAAAGTATGATTAGGCTATGCACTAACAGAAAGGTTATATTTTCAACTTTTAAAATGTTTTTTTTTTTTTTTTTTGGTATTCTACAGGCCCGATCAAAACATTGGTATGATTCCTATATACTCAAATATAGTTAGAAAATACTTTTTCCTTCATATCAGTTCCTCTCTTTCCACATATCTATAAAGTTCCTTAATGGATGTTGATAAAAGTCTGTGCAAAGGTTAGTTAGGAGGTAACAATGAATTGCTTATATTTGGGGACTAATCCAAAAATCGAAAGATATAATTTTTGTTATGATATTTCAAAAATATATTTGTAACGATAATCCATGTCACAAAGAGCACCTGCTGAATTTTGATCAAATTCAGTGGGAAGGGGGACACATGATAAAAAAGAAGTGTTATCTATCTTTGGACGGATCCAGGAATTTGTCTTTATTAGGATGCAATTCTGCATTCACTTTTGAATCCCTTGCAATATCTCTGAAAGTTCTGAATAAACTTCATTGAAGTTTTGGTGATGTTTAGTTCATGTGGTATGGAAGAAACAACTAAATTTAACGAGTGATCAAATTGAAGTAAAGCTCAGGTACCATTACAGGCCTATTTGTTTGGGCTTATACGTATAGTGAAAAGAGAGAGCATCCCGTACCATCCAAGAGATAAATTCTTGATACTTGTAGCTGGGGTGACCAATGAATTCTTCAATGAGGTAAAAAGAAAAGTCAGACTTTTTTCAACTGTTCAATCGAACTCTCTTAAATGGAACCTAAACCTGACATATTTATCTGAATAGAACATTCCAACGTATGTTACCGGTAAAAAAAAAAAAATGCTGGATCCTCCCATTTTGTTTTAAAGTTAAATGCAGTTAAAATCTTTAAAAAGGAATGAATTCAGTTCATGGCTGCAATGGGTGCTGTAGCCAGAACAATAATTCCAAAAAATCTTTGACATTTTTGATAAATAACATATGGCTGTTAATTTGATATCTCTGAAAGCTCTCAGTGAATGTTAATGGAACTTCGTAGAATATTGGGCTGTTGAGTGAGAAAAATGTGATTTAATATTGAAGTGGATCCAAATATTTGTCCACAAACCGAGTGCTGGTGTTTGAAAATATATCTAACTCATGTATCAAAAGATGATAATAATCAATATCCAAAGCATAAAATTGCGTTGTGTAGTAATGATACGGAAAAAAAAATGATGATTCCATTGACATTTGAATACGTGTCCTCCGAAATCTGATTGGTTAGAGTATTTATCCGTGTTTAAATATATAATTGATAATTAGAAGAAATGCATAATCACAGTCGTTTATTTGAATTTCAAAATGGCCACCTTTGACGTTCAACGTAAGAAAGGCGATAAAAAATTCCTTTTAGCGGAATAAAAAAACACAAAAATGCTCCAGGTGTAATATTATTTTTCGATTATTCTATACATAATTGAATGAGTATTTTTTGTTTGGTTTGCTCGTTTTTATTGTTTTTTTTTTTTTTTTTTCTCATAAATTTCATTATGGAACAAACAATGAATGAATGAAACAAATCTGAATAAATAAATCGATTCTACATAAATACACAAGTAAAAAAAGAAATGAAAATTTAGGAAAAAGCGTATGATTGGGTAGTTGTGTTTAGCGCTCTGTCCATGATATGCATGAGTTGAGTTTTTACACAAATCGACATTTATTTTGTTATAACTAGACCAATTTTAGTTGAAAAAAATTATCATCTTGTAAGGGCCGTTATTGCAAGTATATTTTCCAATAACTTCGACCAACGAAGTTGACGCTCAAAAACGTTTAATACAATTTTTAGGGAATTTTTATCTAAAAGTTAATATAACGCAGTTCACCCTTAAACTGTAGAAGTGAGTCACACCAAAATTCTAATATACACTCAATTCAACCCAGTGTATATTTTGTTCTCGAACAACAATTTTTGGAATTTGTAAATATATAAAATGAGAGGATAGAGTTGGAAAAGAGAAAGACTTTTGCATTCAACCTCAGATGATTCATATAAAAATCAGAATGTCTCTTGTGTACGTGTTTCTGTGGTGCAGTCGGTTGGTGCCTTAATTTTGTAATCGAGAGTGCGGTAGTTTGAATACATCTTAATTTTCAAACGATAATAGTTATTACTGATCATGGCGTTGTTTACAGAGATGTAAATGAATAAAGTCTTAATACAAGCAGGATCAGTAAGAAAAGTGTATTCCTACATTAATGTAATTGCAAGAAAAAACTTAACAATAAAATTTCAATATGAAATAGACGATAGCATATCGTTAGAGTGCAAAATTAAACAATTGTATTTTACATAGTTTGATTCATGCCAGTACACACCCCTAAAAGAGCTATTTTCTCTCGAGTGTGTATGCTTCTTAATTATACCTACTGATTTTTTTTTTACTTTTGAAATCATGATTCCAGTTCTACCTGATATAGTCGTACTTTACTGGTACCAGATGGTAACAGTGCCAGGATGATAACATCAGTACATCATAACCTCTCAAGCATTTTACCCTAATAACTTTTTTTTTACCGATTCTTCAAGATGGCACTTTGCTTGACATTAACACATTGAATAACCGAGTAATCATCCACCTTCGAACAAAGTACAAAGAAAACAATATTACATACATCGTGATCTTTCTATTATTCAGGTTGATAAGGGACAGTTATTATCAGGATATTCATGTTAACTGTCATCAGCCCTTCTGTGATGAAAGGAGAAATGAGATTTGCAAGATGACTTTCATAGCTCATATGAAATTCTAGTTTGTTAAATGCTACATAAAGATTGTACGCACAGTTTGTAGTCTATATCTTCTGATATTTGTAACATCGTATCTCTGTTCTATTCACAAGATTTTAAAGTAAATATAAGCTAGCTTACTACTTAATATTATGTGGCATCGTTGCTTTTTTTTTAGCTTACTACATAGGTTTCTAGTTAACTACAGCAGCTACTTGTTAGCAGCCTGGATAGTGCTTTGTTGGCAAAAATGTATACATGGGTCAAGATTGTGTCACTAGCAACTATATGTTTGAGTGGGGTATTTGGTACGAGGGGCAGTCTAAATAAATTATGCCATGCTTCAGCTAATATAGGGAGGTCAACTGGGGTTTCTCAGGCAATATTTCAGAAATTTTCGCAAACTATCTTGTAGTCAAACTTAAGAAATGTTCCTTTTTTAGCCAGAGTACTTTAGGGAAGCTACATGTCTGTATACACATGGTTCGCTAAACGGGAATTTGCTATTTGAATTTGTATCCCTAAACTATTTGCGTGTATAATACTAGTATTGGATCAAAAAGCTGTCAACAATGATATATAAAATCCTGGAGGAATAAAGGATTCAGTCGGAAGAAAGGAGCTGTGACAAGTTACTACCTCACAAGAGCAAATATCAGAGGTAGATTAGAGACATGGCTGATTGAATGAACTCCAACTTCTCTGATACAGATCAAAATTTACCAAAAATGAGAATCGATGAAGCTAACGTCCTATCATTAGTTCAGCAAATAGCTGGATCATTCTTTTCCGTGTTGGCGATGAAGAACTTATCAACGGACATTGTCGTACCTGTGGATGTTGCAAAAGACTGCATTCAAGCACAGAGCGTAACTGAATGTGTTCATGAATATTACTGGCAATACTGGGTAAAAAGACACTCTAAGCACAAAGTTTGATGATATGGAAGCAGAGAAAAAGTAGAAAGCATTGTCACACGACAGCAAGGAATTACTCAAACATTACACTTTGCAACACAAATGAACAATCCTTCTCGTCGAATCATTTCTGTTCAAGCAGATGATATTTGAAATAAAAAGGAAGCAAGTAGCTACACGGAGCCAAACTGCGTGAACCTAGCCAATAGTGATGGTACAACAAACAAGGCAATTCTTTTCAGAGTGCTGGTAGAAATATATCTCACAAGCGGTAACTATTCTTTAGCCTTCAGCCATTCTGATGAAAAGGTCAAGCCTAGTAAAAATACTGAAAGCTTGAGTTGTCGATGAAAGTGCATTGCTATTATCCCTGATACTTATAGTCAATCAGAAAATCGGAGAGACGAAAGCACATAGATAAGTATTCAGCTCAAAAGCATTGTGCCTGGAGACTATGCATAATTAGTAGAAGCTTCTGTGTACAAAGAAAAAAACGTCTCATCGGCTTTTTGGTGAAATAATGGAAAGGTAATTTTGAGAAAAATCTATCATTATGCACTATATGTTACCAGGACATCGGTTCAGGAACGGTCACGTACCCCAGGGAAAGGGGAGGGCAGCTGTCTACTTCATGTTTTACCTTCAACTGAATCAGGCTTCATGGACATAGTAGTTATGGCAGAGGACAAAGATTTGATGTTTTGAGGATTAAAACTGGCAAATGTTTCCGTATACCCTGTACCAATGTGCACCAAGAACTATACAAGTTTTACTGACATAATCAAGTTGAGTCGTCAACAAAAGGGGTAGTGGCTATGATACTCTGATTCGGATAAATCCATTCACAGGCCGTGATCCAGGCTGTGATTAAGGCAGAGATCTCATTGTGTGTTGGAAGTCTGCAATGTTAAAAAATCCTCCACAAATAAAACCTGTTAGAACACATGTAGAAATGGCCCTGGAAACCATAGATGGCTTTTTGGGAAAATGCAGTGTCATGTCACATTTTTTTGCCTCTCACAAATACAAAAAGAAATTACAGATTTGAGACTGAGAAGTGTGTGTTACTTGGATCTTAGATAACTGCAAATGGAACATTATCATTCATTTGTCCATTCCGTGAAATTGAATAATTATATTCTTGTAAATCTTCTTCTAGTTTAGATTTCCCTGTTCTAATCTGAGATTATTCACACTGTCTTTGCAACTAACATTCCCGGAAAGAGAAAGAAAAAACTTACGAATTTCCACCCGTAATTTATGGAGGGAGCCAGCGATCGTAAATGGGGTCACATAGCATGACCTACAAGGATTCCATATTTGTTACATTGATAATAAATTATGATAGACGCCGGGGATAGAACTGCATCAAACTAAAGGAAATAGTTTGCATAACAATAGTGCAAATTTTTACCGTGAGTGTTTTTCTGTTTATTACTACGAGAAACGCAACCTCATTGTGGAAACATCAACAAATACTATTATTAGTATCAATATTTCACCGAATGGGATCATAACTAATGATAATGAAAACATTGATTATAAAGAGAGCACTTAGAGCCTTGCAAAATGTCCCCAAAATGAGTTATCCTGAAGAAATAGCAAAAGTGAGTTGCTGTAAATAAAATAAAAATTATCATTATAATGTATTCATTGATAGTTTATATATGTTTCCAAGTTTCAAAGTTTCATTTCAAATTTAGTATGACTAAAGATATTATTACGTCACTCTGATTAAAGGGAAACACCGAATACTACAACTGAACAAAATGTTTTGATGAATTTAAGTGTATAAAAGTATTCCAATTACTGCAATATCTGAACTCAAACTATTTTATCAGTGTCTTTATTAATACAGCTGTTATTGATACAATTATGGAAATATTCAAAATGTTGTTGGTGATTTGATGCCGTCTGATTTTATGTAAAGAGAAAAGACAAACGAAGAATAATCATCAACCTCTAGTTCTAACAGGATTTTGGATGAGACACAACAGAATTGAGAATGTTTTACGGTAACTGCTCTGAATAGTGCAAGGACTGCCAAAAAGGCACATACGAAATAACTTTTGGATAAAGTTTTTAAAAAATGAATCAAAATAACAATTGCAAGGGATGTTATAGTCAATTTTCAGGGATGTCATGGCATTCTGTTTCTATTTTTGTTTGTTTTTTTTTGCTAAAGATTGTTTTTTTGTTGAAAATTGTTTGCTTGATCATTACCAGGAACTTTTTGTGTCATAGTTCTCATTTTTTTTTAAACGACCGTACATTATTCCCTTCTAATTTCTCGTTTCCTCATCACGTTTCTTGCTATTCCCTCGTAATCTTTTTATCACTTGCTTCATGATTACAATTGTTTGTCGTTGTTTTTCTCTGTCCCGTCTTGCTTATCTTAAAAATTAAATTCTAACTGATTGAACCGAATTTTCAATAACAATGAATCATTTTGAGTCCATTTGATACGATTTGTGGACAAACGATAAAATTAATACGATGCACTACACCTGAGAGAAATGTAAGAGGTTTTATCCTTAGATTTCTCTTTCAAAATGTGTGTACTGCATTGTATCAATAGCCTTGTTTGTTAATTAATCGAATCAAATCCTTGTATCTTCTTCAGCCAAGGAAGCACTGTGAATTGCTCATAATTGATACTGTTTACTTAATAATCCTATTATCAGTTTATAGTCACTTGTTCTTGTTCGAAATGTCCTTCTTCTTCTGTTTATATTTGTATTGAATTCCATGCAGTACTGAATTGTATGGCCATTGCATTGGTATTATACGTTGACTTGACGGATCGATCGGACAATGCAATTCTTTCTGTTGCCACTGGTTTCCATCAACATTCTTCCACACCGAACCATAATCCTGCTTCTTTTTGTTTATGTTTTTTTTACAAATAAGTGCATTTACTCTATTTGCTATCAACAATGCCCATCAAGTGGTTGACTTTCTTCGCTGCGTTTGTAAATGGATATATTCTATTACGTTTCTTGAGATAATGTTAAGCGGTATTATTAATACGACAAATGCAAATAAAAGACACTTTGTCTCCCTGATTCATTTTTGGTAAGATGCTTATGTTTGTCGGAGCTTCTTCTTTGACGACCAAATCTATGGTCCGATTCTCTATAGTATTAGCCATGGATATTATCACTGTTCTGTTAATTTTGACAAGGTTCGCGTGATCATATATATTTCTCTTCTATATTTCAATCGTATTGCAATAATATCTGCCTTAGATTCATATAATTAAGGATTATGTATTCTGAATAGTATATTGATTAGATGTTTCTTGGGTATTTTTTGAGCAACGATTTCATTTTTATCATGGTCATTTTTCTCTCAATTATTTGGTGAGTACTTTCTACATTATGTTTACAGAAACCATCGTTCTGTAATTTCATGCTATAATCTATTTCTAAATTTTCTTTTTGGTGATGACCAGTCTGTCTCAGGACATCAATTCTTGAACTTTATCAAATATTCTTTTAAAATTTTCATGATTAATTCGTGCTTCATTTCCGTAGAAGAATTTAACAGAACGCATCCAGGTTCAATCTAATCCGTATAGTTTGAAATCGTTTAATTTCAAGATGGTATCTTGCTCTGGACTGATAAATTTATTTCGATGTGTCCTATTTTAAATTATTTAAAAAAAAATTATGATTGCAAACCAGGCCATCATTTGATTCAATATTTTTTCCAGCACTATATTTCTATTCAGTGTTCACTCGTATTCTTTATTAATTATTTGTATGCAATGCTGCACATAGCATGTTCATGCTGTGTAATGAGTCATAAGATTTTGCTCATATCTGTAGCTTCGTGATCTATCTAATTTCTTTACTAAGTTCATTATTCTGGATCCCTGTGGTCTTTACATTGTTCAAGCACTTTTTCCTCTCACCAAACCTACATAAGAGTAGAACAAATTATTTAGTTCTATGTTACGTGTTGCAAGAGTTGATGACAGTCACCCTGTTGGATCATTATTTTTTTCAGCCTTTGCTCCTGAAAAGTGGTTTTATCGTCTACTGTATTTCTTTAATAGTTTCTCTATTTGTTCTTTTTTCATCTTTAGCTGTCAGGGAATCTGTTTATGCTTTTTCGAGAGTTTTCAATTAAAGTCTGATATTAGAAAATGTCAACCGAATCTGTCAATCTCGTCAAGAACCATAGATAGCAGGCTGTCTAGATAGCTAGCATGCATCTGTGCTGAACTAGCAGTGTTGGATGGTTGGAAATTCTACCATATCTAGCAGGGTCAGTTTACTTATTTTGTTACCCGTACCCCACTGAAAATATTGTGGATTCACTCACGATGTAAACATTCTTTTGTTTGCGTCTGGCAGTGTTCACACTTGTCTTTATCTCATTTTGATTCAGACCTTTTTTAGTGATCACTGAATAACTAAATGCTAAGAATCTTAGTCAATCACCCGATTTTTAATTAATCCCTTCAACATGCTGCCAAAATATGCTGTCTCCATCTCAGTATCTATTGAGTGATAAACCAGACCATTTCATGATTTTCTTTCATCTGTTAGTCTATACACTGTGTTGTGTGTATGGTTTCTCCAAATTGGATTTAGTTGTTCACATCTTATGTACTTCTTATCTCCTAACACTCTAGGTCAGATAATCACCAATTTTTTGAAGATGTTTTTACAGTATACATCCGATTCAATACAACTGACAGCATTTATCCTTTTTTAGTAGTACTCATCGAGATTCCTCAAGAATAATTTACTTATTAGTTAATGCATATCCCTCTGTTTTCTTACCCCTATAGAAATAACAATCAAACTTCTAAACAATAACGTCATAAGTAAGGAAGCACGGAAAGTATTGTGCCAAAAGAAGTTCCAAGACTGAACTCTCCTTCGAGATATTTTCATTGACCAGGCGTGAAATATTCCTTCACGCATTGCATTGAAGCAGAATTGAGATTCTTGGATTCTAATTGTTGGGTTTCAATATGCATGTGAGTATATTAAACTGATCTATTATCTTGCAAATGCATGCATTTATTGAGAGGCATAGGGATGACGGCGTGTATTTCATGGCCACGGCTGTGATAATGTAGTTTCTCATCAATCATGATTATAGCTCAATGCTTTTGCTCGTACGCTTTAACCCTTTTCACACAAATGGTTTATTGAAAGATTCCCTGAGCAAACAGGAATGACAACTTTGAATTTGCCATGCAAATAATATCAATCAATTATTTATATGTCCGTGTCATGCCTGTATTCATTCAGGAATTCTCGTTCCTTTTAATGTATATATATATATATATATATATATATATATATATATATATATATATATATATATACATAGATAGATAGATAGATAGATAGATAGATAGATATAGATATAGATATAGATAGATTGATATATATATATATATATATATATATATATATATAACTTTACCTTTTAGAATGAGGCAAAGTCAGGTGTAAATACGATATACCAATGTTATCAATTAGTTAATTAAATAATCAATTATTGACCGTACGTGTTTGTGGAACTGATTCCATCTTCAGTAGCATAAATGTATTTTTTAATAGTTGAAATGGAGAACTTGATGTTAAAGACAGTAGCAGCAGTTGTTGGTTTGAGACGTCTGATCAAACGGTTTGGTATCCTAAAAAATGGTTGCCATTGTTATGAGGAATCTTCTGGGTCTCCTTCCACTGGAATGCTGATGAGATGCACCCTAGCACACACATTTTGAGAGGAATACTATAAATTGAGACCTCGCAGACTTATGAAAAAAAAATTAAAGTTTAATCATAAAGTTTAATCATACGTATATTTGAGACTAGATTTAGACCGTAACAGCATATTCGGCGCAAAGATGTTGGTATACTATTCAAACATTTGAAATGGTATTTAGACGTAATACTAATATTTCATCCTTACCAACAATGACCAGCTTCAACCATATACTAACCTAACCAGTAAAGAATGAGAATACCCCAACAAACTTATATGTCATATTTATCTTATCATTACAAGAGCTGATGAAGTAGGAGCTTTATATTTTTGGTATTAAAGAAAATCAATGAGAGACTTACATCGTATAAGTAAGAGAAAAAATACAAATATGCCTAATGACAACTACCAATGGACCCTTCCATTGAATATGGGAATATTGTAAATAGTTCCTTATCAGCATAATGTATCATCGATAGAAGAACATCAGTTATGCTCAAATCTATTTGCACGAAACCTGCACAAGTCTACATCCTTCCGAAAATCCATGAAATAAACAAACCAGGAAGACAGGTAATTTCCTTGATCCGGCCAACGGTTGTACAACGAAATTATCTGAATATGTATATGTAACCCCTTGGCTACACAGGTTGAATATCATATCCAAGATACCAAGACCTTCCTAACACATTCAAAGATTTCAAAACTATCCCGGGAGAAAAGCTTTTCTTTCAAAAAAACGATTGGAACTGGAGATGTTCAAAAACAAAAACTATTTCTCCCCCTATGTGGCACATACTCTGGAAGAAAACCTCGATTAAAAGCTGCGCACAGTTGCAATGCCTTCTAATGCAAACATTTCCATTGGTTAAAGAAACTTACATATTTTCTGATATTCACAATGACTGCATCTACGTAGAACACATCGGAGATATGCACTTCGTGAACATTAGAGGAGACAGTGATCTAGATAAATTCTTCAGACAGGTATACTCTTTACATAGTTCTATCAAATTTGTCGATTACAGGTCTTCAAACTCCATAGCCTTCCCAAATACCCGCATATATAGTGAAGGGAAACAAGTATTTGGAAACTCACAAACTACCCAACATAATACTTATGATGCTTACACGTACTTCAAATCTATAGGCATGATATAATCAGATATAAAATCAACAATTATCAAAACTAAAATGTATAATTCCAAACAAACTGTGAAGAAAAATATTTGCTATTCAAAGTTGCTTCAAATGTGAAGTCGATATCCTGCCCTGAATCCTATCGAAAATTTACGGTGATGTTCGAAAGATCCTATTCATCTGAGGGACCCTAAGCCTTTTGCGAGGGAGGGTTGGCTAACATTTCAAAGAAATCTTGCAGAGGGCTTATAAATGGATTTCTAAAACGTGTTATAGCAATGTTTTTAAAACAGGATTATGCAAGTAAGTATTTGAATTTTAAATCAATATGTCCATTTATGTGTTTTGTGTAAGGGGCACAACACCGATATTCTTAAAAAGCAATCAGGCAATTTCAAACGTAGCACTTCATGTTGATCAGCTTATTAGGTAGCTTATTCTTTTTTTGGTCCTCCCTCTCTCATGTATATCTCATGGTAAATAAAGAGTTCCACTCCAAAAATCCTATACATATTATAAAATGAAGTTGTGTGAGCCTGCTTTAACAACTGCAGAAATCAACAAACAGAAATAAATCATTTACGATTATTCACTTTGCACTAAAATGGATGGAGCTCCGTGAAACATTCCAGTATTTAATTTAAAACCACATCTAAGTAAGATTCAAGAGACCATTACTGTGTTGTAAATATCCTTTTTCTCTCGAAAAACACAGTGGGACTATCAACCAATATGGGCGTCTGTCGACATTAACGTTCTTGTGCCCATTATTTTTCAATTTGTTAAATCAGGTATCCCTAAATACATTTCATTGAAATGTTGTATGTTTGCTCGTAGAGAGATCCTTCCAGAGAGGATATTGAGTTATTGCTGACCTGACATATTTTTTGGTCATGATTTCAAAAATGTCTTAAATTCTAACCGATTTTGCTGAAATTTGGATATCATTTTTACAGAACACCCGTAACTTGAAGAGAAAAAAAAAGAATGACAATTGATGGTATTAGCATTTTATATACAAATAACAATACTCTAACAAGCCGGGCATACTGAACATAGGGAACTGCTAAACCGATCTACATAACACTTCAACACGGTTTCTGGCACATAATTATTAAGATATGTAACATTTTATTCTATTTTTCGCTTAAAAAACAGAAATGGGTATCGTAGAGTTTGTAGTTTTCTCTCTCTCTCTCCCCCCTCTCTCTCTCTTTATCTATCTATCTATCTATCTATCTATCTTTCTGCTGAACCTTTATATCAATAAGGCTTTTGTAACTACTAAGTATTTTCAGGAATTAAGATAATAGTTGATCGTAATCCTTACCGTAATGAACCAATTTCAGTGCTGCAACCACCTATGTATAGTTCCACACCTTAGTTGATTTGAAGAAAAAATAGTAGATACAGTTTTGTCTCCTTGAATTCAATCAAATAGAAGCATATGTCCATTAAACACAGTGAGTTTCGTACTTTGCAAAGAGTGGAAAGACGCTGTTGCCTGAAGAGGAGAAAAATAGCTGTAGTCAGGTGTTTAACACAAATATAAAACAACTTAATTCGTTTATCAGACGTTACTCTTTAGGTCAACTAAGAATACTTGCAAAAAAAAAAGAAAACATAACAGTTGAGAGAGGGAGAGACAAAGAGTGAAAGAAAAAGACAAAGAGAGAGGGAGAGAGAGAGAGGAGTTGACTGAGATAGGTATGACCATAAATTGCGTTATATTATTTTGAAATTCTGTCTGAAATGAATTCCCATTATTACTGGGTAGTTGTATTATTTGGCCTTGACAATTTAATCTGCAACTGATGGGGTAGTTGCTTCAATGTCACGTTGTTCTTATCACTGAGCTAAATAGCCGCCTGAAATAGCAGAGCCCCCTACTGTTTCGACTCCAAGATCCCATTTCGTCTTTTCACGGTCCATGTGATAACAGGAGATAGTTTTAAATTGTTTCAATATATTACAACGCAAATTATAACCATCTTGTCGGACTATGTATCAATTTCCTAATAACGTGATTGTTTTGCATCAAGTCATTCTAGAAGTCACTTGCAATCTTTATAGTTCTATCACCTAAAACCTGATTTTCAATAGCCCTCCATCCAGTAGGACTTATATAATGCATTCTTTATTGGTTTTATTGAGAGATTGTAACTAGAACAACCTGGAATATGAGCCTGAAATCTTAATTGTTCGTTTGAAGATAAAATGAAATTTGCAATTTCCAATAGCTAAATGTTTTGTGATTTATTTATTGTATTTCTTTTTAGAGGGAATAAATGAATTATTTGAGACGCTACGTGTTAAATTCGATTCATTCAATATAAAATATATGATTTAAAAATGACATTACAGTCTTGACTTCTATATTGACAAACTTGTTAACAATGAATATGTTCAGTGGAGTGGGGTAGTCGCAAAAAAAGTTCTTTTATCAATTGATGAATTTGCTTTTTGTTTTTCTCCCTTTTTAATCCATCAATATATCGAAAAAAGAAACAATGTCATATTAAGATAAGCTTCCAAGAATTCACTTCGATAAATCAAATACGGCTTAATGCTGACAAGCATAACCGCTAATTGAATTTCAAAACATATGATAATTCTTGGGTTATTAAAGTGGCAAAATGAATCAATAAGTTAGTTTTCCGGAGCTGTCAACATATCACCACATTTGCACTCCAAAGGTGTCACGAAAAAATACTTGTCTCCCCATTGTAGCTAAAGACAAACTCGATCATAGAACGAACGGAGGAGGGGCTATTGATTTTAGCAGGAGTTGCTTGGGGGGTCAGCCAACCAAAAGTGAGTTTGTCAGGAACTACGCAACAGCAAAAAAACTGTTAAATTTACTTCCAGCTTGTTGGCCATAATTTGAACACGTTTTCAACATCACCACACTACATAACTTCAAAGCTGGAACTTTTGTTTATCATGATTTTATCTGAATTGTATTCACGTGTAATTTCTTGGTACTGGTTTCCATGGAATAAAGAGTAATATCATCCTTGGAACTTCCAAATGAATGATTTCATCAAGAAAATATATACTGACATCATAGCAGACCAATAGCCGTCCCTTAGTTGATACATCATGCATGGATGTACACTTTACCAAAGGATTACTCAGCCGTTAGACGCAATAGAGTGTGTTGGCTCTTGTGGCGATATGCTTATCTAACGGAGTTTGACAGCTTGAAATGTAACTATGTAATCTTTATTATACGTTTTGTTCTTGGATTCCCTCACATAGCCGTTATACAAGAGGTCAATTTGCAACGTGATTTCATGCTAATTTTATCACTTAGTTTTTGTAAATCTGTTTTTTCATAAATTCAGACTGTTTCAATGACCATCATCATCGTCAGATTTTTCGCACCTGTCATTGATTATAGACTTTCCATAAGTTTTACCAGATCTCTCCATTCTTGTTGTCAATGAGCCAATTCTTTCTGAACTTTAATATTTTTTCGATTGCGTTAAAGCCTTTATCTTCCCTCATCTTTTTGGTTCTCTGGATTGATTAGCTTGATTGGGTTACTTCAATATTCTCTCTCTGTGTTGTCCGTTGCTTGAGATTTCTGTATTTTCTCATGATATTCTTTGTTTCATCTGAGTGATTCAGTTGCTTCTTGGACTCTACTCATTGATGCCTGTTTTCAGAGTGTTTGTTATTTTGCTTTTGAGAACGTACATGTTCCCTTTTAGTGTGAGCTTAATGATCCAGTTTGTCCTTTTTGTTCGTTAATTGGTTGAAATTTGGGGGCGAAATTATTTCTTGCATTTTTTCTTGGTATTGATTTCTTTTCATTCTATGGCCACTTCCTGTATTGACTTGGTCCTAGACTTGGGCATCGTCCACTGTGTTGCTTTGGTCCTTACAGCGTAGTCGATTTCGTTCTTGCTCTGTAGATTGGTTAATCCAAGTCCATTTTCTATTGGGTTTCATGATTTTGAACCGAGTTCTTGTTGCGAAATATGAAAGACCACCACTCCTTTCCTCCCGTATTTTATAACTTGAGTTCAAGTCATCGTAGAATTTGTTCACATATTCTTTGGTTGACCGTCAAGTGGGGGCGTGGACTTGAATGATTTTCAGTTTTTGCCTTCTTGAGACACTACCTAAGTGAGCTTGGAATCCCATAACGCTATATTTGATTTATTTTCATTATTAAGGAAGCTGGCTCACCTTTGATTTTCTTTTTTCAATCATGCGTCTGTATGGGATATTTTTCCTCTTCAGTTTTCTTTCTCTGAGTCTTTGAATATTGCTGATACTGATGATATTCCATTCGGAATGTTTGATCGCAACTCCAAGGTTATATTGACATCTGCAGAGATATTGCTGACGTTGCAGGTGTCTATGTGAAGAGTTGTTTCCTTAATAACGTTCTCGGAGTTATGTTTAGGTAATTCTCTTGGAACAAAACAATTACACCCCAAGCAAATGTCGGTTGGCCTTTGAAAGAGCTGACCAAGAATGAACGACTAAATGTTGGCCCTTGGAATGCATTAACACTACTCAAAGCAAGTGATGTTGCCAAACGTTTTGGGACAGCTAGCCCAGCAGGAATGGCCAGTATACTCATGGTAGTTCAAACCATGGCGAGTGCTTGGCCATACCCTACCTCGCTGGCTCATGACGTGTGGTTGGGTGTTTTACTGAACGACCAACCAGACCTATCTTTTATGTATTGACTCACAACAGACCCCTATTCAAAATCTGCGCTACATTTTAGAATCGACACCAGAGGTCATACTAATATACAGCCATTGGGGTGCTTTAATGTTTCACCTGCATGTGCCGCTCAGTTGGGGTTTGTTTTAATTGGAAAGCTTTGGTTATGTCATAGTGTTGCTGATTTAATGATCAGCCGCATTGCATATTTCTGAAACGGATTATTTGACCAATCATACCTGACAGCAATGCCTTCAACATCCTCAATATGCCTACAGATTTGAAGAAATTGATAATTATATCCAATTCAAACTTTCAATCGTTGGAAATTCTTATCAATTCGCACACCAGACGTAAATTCTTCCTGAAAAAAAATTACACCAGAGAAATTTTCAAAGTTCACTACCGTCGTATCGATTATCTTCAATATCTTTGCCCTGTTTTTATTCCCTAATTCAAAATTCTACAGCAGCAACCCAGGGACTGTATTTAAACCCTGGGGCCGCCACCTGATATCCTCGAAACTAATGATACCACACAGTTAATTATGCACGTTCAAAAAAATTATTCAAAGCCGGTATTTTAATAGTTGTAATCCTCATATTCATACAAATGGGTAAGATTTTATCAAACACTGATAAGCCTTATGAAAATAAAGGTATAACATAACTCATAGGGGGTAATTGACGTGTATGAAGATTTTCAGTAATTACTGTCCTAGGGCGCTGTAAAAAAATCCTTTTACACAAAGGGTGCTGTGATTTGGGAACGTTTTGGTACCAAGCCTTAACTCATTCGTGAGTTTTATAACTTTCATGTTTATGAAATATTGCTGTCTGATCACATGAATCTGAATGATGCTGAAAATGGCCGCTCAAAAGTAGCCAATAAACCCATTTTACTCATGGAAATGTCGACTTTTTTGTGCCAATATCTTCAGAAGCAAAATGCATCGTTTCTCAGACAAGGGATACATGCATTGTAGGTTCAGAAAAACATAATTTACTACGACATTATCCACTTTGTTTTCTTGATCCTGGTGTGTAAACTCTACCTATTTACCCTATCCTATCTATTTCTTTGTCAAATCTGATCCAACACCAAATGTTTCATTTGAAAATCCTTTTTCAATGCTTTTTTTACTTTTTTTTACATGATATCACTTCCAACATCATAGGGGTTTACCATCTCAACATGAGTTATATATGAAATACATATTTTGTAAAGAAAAAATATGTTGGCTAGTGATCGAAATCCAAGTCAGATCTTATTATGGAAACGGATATATTCTGTATTTTTTTTTAGATAAAATGGCCCTGAAAAGTAACAAAATAAACGCTTAGTGATATTTGCATTTTATATTTCCCAGAATCATGAATTGAATTAAAGTACTGATGTATTAACAGTACTTTATAGATTTCTGGAACCGATTCTCAACAGCCAAATCAATAAAATTTCCATAGGAAGCCCATGTAGACCTCATGGAATTTACGAAGGAAATTATCGTAAAGGATAATTTCATTGTTAAGACCTTTACAGGGGAGAATATGTGTCGATATACATGATTCTTTTCGGCTGACATAAGCTATCGAGTATCCGAATGTTAAATATGTTTTTATATTCGGTGCTTTTTACCAAATGTATGTGATATAGCAATAGAAAAAATGTTTCTCTATCTAAATGTATATGATTGCTTAGATATATAATACATTTCAATATGGTCGACATTTACCAGTGGCTTTCAACAAAAATAAATCGAAGAAACAAATGTGAACATTGCATTGTGCATTTTCTCCTATTTCTTTTAACATTAGAAAGTGACAACTTGCCTACTTTGCATAAAAACACGTACGCATGCAAATACACACAAACATACACACACACACACCCACACACACACACACACACAAACACACAAAGCCCTTCTCTTTTTCTGTCTTTTTAAGTATGGATTTATTAAAAAATGGATATATATATATGATCAGACAAAATGATTATAACTTTCGTTATCTTATCTAAAACTTATTTTTCATAAGATTTCTCGTCATTAAACAGTGAATGTATCACTCAGTATAGACAAAGTCAATATGATAAACTATTGAAGACAATGGGGCTGAAACCTATAAACCAAGAATGCTCTAGATGAGAATATTGCGAGAAAATAGATATTTGAGTCTTTGTATGACTGGCAGCCGTTTACCTAAATGGTTAAAGCGACGCTATTTTGAAGCAGATACCCCCTCTCTTTCTCTCTCTCTCTCTCTCTCTCTCTCTCTCTCTCTCTCTCTCTCTCTCTCTCTCTCTCTCTCTCTCTCTCTCTCTCTCTATCTATCTATCTATCTATCTCTCTGTCTCTTTCTTTATATGTACATATACAAAAAGAAAGAGAAAGACAAACAGACAGAGAAAAACAGACGGACAGATCGGGTTGTGTTTTGTCTATATTCATGGCAACTTAAGTCAATGTTGGAACATGATGGTTTTTGTGTCGCATTATTTACAGCTTCATGGATAAAAAAATCAAAATAGTATCGCAACAACCTTATGACATTATCATCGGTAATTGCATAACACTGGACATACTCAACTTTTGAGAAATCAGAAAATATCATCGTAGCATGTAATTGATACACACTACCTGGAAAGATATAACATAAAAGTTTTCTCTTTTTTCTATTATACTCGATGGATCTACACCCCGTTAGATTATCACATGCTTAGATCATTTACATACAGCCATTATAGAAAAATAAAAAGAACAGAAAAAGTCAATCAAGGCCCTCAGCTATATTAATCAAAGGTTTGAAATGTTGATGAAGAGAGAGAGAAGAAATCTGTATCAGTCGTGTTGCAATTTAGGGATTGATTATTACGAGCGGTGAATGTTTCCTGCAAAAGAGTGATTTCCAATTTAGTTCGGTCTCTGGCTTTCAAAAATGTGCCTTGAATACTTTCATCCACCTAATTGTTTTATTCACTTTCCTCTCCTTAAGGTTTGATTACGTTTTTTTTACAAATATAAAAAGATGGGAAGATAGGTAGATAGATTTTGATTACCATCAAATGGTACCCAAGATGATTTTATTAGAAAAGATTATGTTTTCATGTGTGTACGATAAAGATAAAAACCTTTTTGAATATATACTTGCAAAATGCACATCAGTAAAGATACATACTAATTTGCAATACCCATCAGGTAGCCATCAGTAAAATCATCTGGTCATATTGAGTATTCATCTATGCAAGAGAACATTTTGGACATTTAACGAAATGAAATAAAAATGAAAAACAACATATACAATGTTTAAGGTATTGCTAAAGATCACAGACTAGACAGGTTGCACACACTGATATTAATGGTAACCAAAGAGAGGGAGAACATATTTTACAACTGAAAATGATCCTGTATTTTATTAAAGCATGTGGGGGATAACTATTAAAGTAGACTGTCAATGATAACATTGCCGGCAAAATGGTAAGCTCTGGCAACATATCTGATATAATAGCATGGATTGTTGGTGGATTACGCAAAAAAATATTTTTTTCAAAGTAATCTGAATATATGCACCTACTCTGGAGAGATTCGACCCTGAAACTGTGGAGTTTTACAATTAGTTAGGGATAGTCAAACTAGACGATGAGCGACTCCAATTCTGAGATAAGTAAATGAAAAATCGCACAATGTAGCATGGTAAATTTGGAATAGACCAGTGGAACGGAAGAGGAGCCATACTTGTCAGTTTTCAAAAAAGTAAATAATACATTCTTTCAAAAACCACTCAGTCGTGGGCTTTGAAAAGCTCAAATTGTGAAAAAAAAAAAACTTGACATTAACTTCATTATAGCTAAAAAAGATTAATAACGTTAAGGTCGTAACTGCAAAAAAACAGTATAGATATGGGAGACAGCCTTGAAATGGTTGCGCTTAAAATCAAATTTAACCTGAAGGAACAGAATGATTCTTTAGAAGACATGCCTTAATCAATACAATAGAAATTATCAACAACTGTAAGATAGCAGACAGATCTCAGGCTTCGTTGAATAGCTAAAGTGTTATAGGAGGAAAGAGTAAACGTTTGAAAATATGATTAAGGAAGCATCAAAGATTATAGACAAAAACGAAATGAAAATAAAAGAAGAGGAATACTCAAAGTAACTTGCCGAAAGGAGTAGGAATGTGGGAGTTAAAGCAGAAGTTAACAAAGAAGTTAAAAAAGCAACTCTAAACAAATTGATAAATGCATGATCGGGAGTAGAGGAAAGGAAGAAAAAGCATGGCTAGGATAGTGAAAGCTATCAGAAAGAGAAAAGACTTTCAACGATGCTACATATCAAACCAGCAAATAGGAAATGCTTGCACCAAATGATCGAAATGGCAAAGTTATAAAGTGTGAAGGATAACTGAGGACTACTATGAAGTTTTTTGTACGATTAAAAATAAATAATACCACAAACTAATAAATTGATAATTATAGATTATGTTTGATCCATTAAAAACAAACTAATAGACACTTTAAATCAAAACCAATCATGTGAACCAGCGGGTTTTTTCAGGTAACTTTTCCAAAATAAACTATACAATGATTCAACTGATGGAAAAGGCATTAGAATACAAAACCTGACTTGTTTTTTTAATGGATCATGAAAACATGTTCTACAGAAACACAGGACAATTTTCAACACACAGAAGACACAGTGTACTAGTGAAAATTACAACGGAATAATTTAGAACATGCTAGAATTGCTGTGCAATAATTTGGCTACATAATGTTTCAAAGATGATTAAAGTTTGAAAAAGGGTAAAGATATTGGAATCATTATCACTTACCCAACGAGACTTAAGAATGACTTCTGGGAAACTAATGGAAGAGAATTGAAGTAAATATAGGCTGATAAATCATGAACTATTTAAGATTTGCAAAACATGATAAAAATCAAACTAAATAGAGGGGACATTTCTAAAAAGATCTGAACAAATACAAAGAAATATTCTGTAATAAATAAACGAAAAAGGTAATCAGAAAAGAAGTTGAGGCTTCACAAGATAATATAGAACACTCTACTGCAGTCAGTTGATTAAGTTGAAAAAAAAGGACACAAATGTGAAATAAGACGACTATTAAAGATCTACTGTTATTAAAGATTTACTGGAAAGCATTTGGTGTAAATAACGAAACATGAAAATATAATGTAATTGTAAAATATGCAATAGATGCATAGCACCCGATGAGAGGTACGGAAAGGGGAACATTGAAACTGACAAATCGTACTGAAAATCAACTTGGAAAGCAATGGAAAGAGCAAAGTTAGGAACAAGGCTAGGAGATTGAAAATGTCAACATTGGTCCAGGGGTGACCTAGATTAGAAATGGAAAGGGTACTTAGCTAGAATAAAGAAACAGGGCATGTGGAGTATAAGGTTGAAGATCAGTGTCTATTAAATAGTAAATGTTGAATGAAAAAGACTAGACACAAAATGGAGGTATTGGATAGAGAGTTTCACTGGTACAACAGTGCAGAGATTATTGCAATAAAAATCATCATGGAAGGAGTCGAGAAAGGGGTCTTCTTAATATCATCAGTACATAAATGGATAAACAGTTCAAGGATGACCTTTTTTCCTTTCAAAACTTTTGCTAATTGAACATGCATTAAAAAATTATCATATTTTACAAATCTTTGTAATTGTTTCTTACGTTGGAGAAAAAGTGCGTGCCAAATATATTACCTGCACAGTTCATGGGTAAGATAATGTGCATGACCGAACGTGAAAAATACATATAAATTCCATGCCAAAGACGTCTTGCTAAATGATGCTTTACAATCGTTTCGGCTCGTTGAGTTGATAGTGATAAAGTCAACCTATCAATTCAAAATGATTGGGGTTATGCAACAGGCTCAAAACATGTGGATCCATTCAGAAAATAATATGTGATATGTCATATCGATTTGTTGTTTCGATACAAATCAAACATAAACAGGACACTCGACCGTCTTTGAATGTTCAGTTCTTGTAGAAATGTGTAATCAGCAACGAGAAGCAAAACAGCTGTGAGTGCAAAAGATCATGTAAAAAACGAAATGATTCTTAACTTCCCGCATTAAATGCTGGTATTCATCTAAATAAAATGATGTTGTGAATTATAAAGTCCCCTACCCTAAGCCCATTTTTGAGAACAAAATAATTAATTGGCACAAGCGCTACACTTAATTAGATCGATTGGAGGTATCAATTAAGGAAAAGCATGTGACTGATATTAGTTATTAGAAAGGGCGTGCTATTCAAACAAGATGGCACTAAACAGCGGGTTTATTCGGTGATCTGTCAAAAATGTTATAGTATGTTGACTAACCGTCTGTATTCTGCAGAAATTGCACCTTCAGATAATAATTATTTCAATTCTTTACAGAAATAAAAGTGAAAGTTCCGTTGGAAGCTGATAAAGCACTTGGGGTTCTTCTTTGCTTAGAAAGGTGAAATATCGCAGAAAATGGAATTATGAAATTACATGAAAGATGACAGAAGTAGGAGCAAAACTGTGAGTATGCTTTCCAATAAAGTTAATGTGAAAATGAAAAAGAAATGTCTTTTATTTTTACGTTAAATACTGAACTAACTTTTTTACATCACACAACGCGTTTTAGCAACAACACCTAAAAGGCGTATTATTTCACGCTTCCAACACAACGCAGATGTTTAAGATATAATGTGAGATAATAAGAATACCTTTATAATCGAGGAATTCAACTTCTCTCTTCGTACCTTGCTAATTTTAATTGATGTATTTTTCCAAGATACATAAGCACCTATTCTTATGAAGTGAAAACTGGCCACACATCTTAATCAAATTATTTGCCACTTATAAAGTTGCTTTTTATGTTTCTAACATCTCATTTATGCCTTATTTCTGTAATGAAATCCCATCTCCACTCTTACTGCAATTTCCTGTCTCAGAGATAAAGCACATACATTCACAGTACACATTTCCCAAACAAAATTGCTCATTCAAATATAAGAGAATAAGACACCATGTTCAAATTATAAACATTTTAGCAATCAACTTGTGTATTGTCGAATTCCACTTGGATGCAATCTGAATATTGCATGATGGATCGTGCAATGATCTAAAATTCTACGTCTTTTGTTTAGGTAGGGTTCAATGTGTTAGTAACCATTTTAAAAAAATCAACAGTAATATCTCCGAATTCAAAAGAAAACAGGTCTGGTTAGTCACTGAATAGAAACGTCACATGGCCGACATCTTTTGGCAGAATACTGTATTGGTGGAGATCAACGAACAAGCTACTTCTTTTGACTTTAGATTGCTGATTAAATAAAACGTACTCTTTTGGGTTAGGCAATAGGAAGAAGACCTAATTGTAACTTTCACCATACATAATAAGGAGTTAGTATTTACATTTTCAGTCCTCTAGCTCTATGCCTGGGGCATCCACGCGTGGTGCATGGATAGCAATTAGGACCATTGAGTCTGATCAACTTGACAGTATTGGTGACGGTTTGGGCTGATTTTTTTTCTTTTTAATTCTCTAAATGAAATATTCTTTCATAGGTATACATTTTTATCCCCCCAAATACATGCCATCAACACATTACGTAAAAATTAAATGAATATTAGTTGCAACACGAAATTACGAGATAAAAATAATTCATATAAGCGAGTCAGAATATTCATGTTTTGGAGCAAAATATCGTTGATATACATGAACCATATATTACTGTGTAATATTTGCATATAGAATCACCCAAAATGATAATATAATAACACATTGCATGAAATATTCACACAAATGAAAAAGCACACAACCCAATCTTGTGAGATGCTCTAAACGTTTTCATGTTGACGTTAACATCTATAGCTCTCTGTAGAATTGATAAATTCAATATTGAAATAATCTGTAACTCAGAAAGCTGTAGGGGGAATATGGTGTCGTAAATATTCTGAGTGCTTTGGCGTAGAAATTGAAAAGAAATTTTTTATCGCTTATTCTGTCCTTTGTTATGTTACTTGCCTGTAAGATTCAATTTTCCAGGCTCCCAATGGAATCTTTTTTTTCTCAATCGCTGTGTACTCCAAAAGAAATACAATCCCAAATGATGTCTCTGTTTTCTTTGTTGATTACAAATCTTCTTGTTTGTAGCTCAATAGGTCTCACACTGCAGACTACATTGTCATAATTGATTTCGAAGAAAAAATGATGCAATTGCATGAATTGGAAAATGTTTAATATTTGGCTGAAGATTAAATCAAACTGAGTGGGCCTCACTTCTGCTTATAAACCCACTACTGTTATCATTGCGTCATTTTGCTCAAAAGATACACAATGAATTGGAATAAATTATTAATAAATAAAAGAAAGCGGTTAAAATACTTTCCTTTTTTCCATGCATTTATGTATACGGTCATGGCTGTCCACTTATTATCCAAAAAGTAATTCATAAATATTGATAATTCGTTAAAAAAAATCGGGAATACGTTACGTAGAGAATGATTGATAGGGGGGGGGGGTTCCATGTCAAATACCTCCTGACCTAGCCGAGGTATACTCTCTGTGTCTCCTGTTTTATACTGGGATATGTTCGTTTATAGAGTGATTGCTATCATAAGAATACGAAATAGGCAGAGTTAACAAACTAAAATTCTTAGATAATACAGAAATACAACCCTGGTCTAGTAGACATGTACTCTTCATAGCCATGCGTAATAAAGTTTTTATACTTTGCAAAACGAGGAAAGTGATTCAATTGATAAAACAAACTTGTGCGGAAAGTTGGGTCCGCAAATTTCCAGAACCAAAATGGTGAGAGATATACATCAACAGACATGCAAAGTAGGTCATATGGCAGTGTTGATTTCTAGTTGAACACCACATCGGTTTACATCTTGGTGGGGAAAGTTACTTCATCTTTTTTTTCTTTTGACCAAAAAAGAAATTGCCATTTCGATTCCTTGATATTTTCATTGGCAGGCTTGTTCAAAGCCCCTTTTTCAAATTTTCCGTGACAAAATGACTTGCAAATTTATTTATGGATTTAGAAACATCATGGGACAATTATTCGCAGAGAAAGTCCCTCACAATCTTTTCATTTTTTCTGTATGATGGAGACACGTTCACAACAGAAGCAGAACACTCACTTTGAAAGATATCTCCATTAAGAGGGAAGGATCTATTTGAATAGATATTCAAAATAATATCTTTTTAGTTTTCTTTGTGAGGCCATATTCCCCGTCTGCCTTTATTTTGTGTCATCACACTGCCCCACCCACAACCCTACTGAAGCTGCCCTCCTTTTTATGTCTGTCCATCTTCTTCTTGTTTTTTTTTAGGGGGGGGGGAGATTCTTCATCAGCATGGTCATTTAAGACTCGACAGACTTCTGTATCATTGGCTCAGCTAAGCCAGGAGTTTCTGACTTACCACACCATCTTACTTACTATTGGCAAGTATTTTCTACCTGCGATCTCTTAGGATCCATGATGTGAGTTGTAATGTCCTGCATTTGCCTGACAGTGTCTCTATGTAGCCAGCCAATTGGTATTTGCGGTTTACAATTGTGTTTTTGATATCTCGAACTCGGATCTTCATTCTAATACTCTGTGTTTGTCTTGTAATCATTCAATGTGAGATTAAGCATGATTTTTAAAAAATAAATGCATGCTTTATGGTTGTCACTTTAAGGGTCAATCTTTTAGTCAGATTCCATTCTTCAGCTATCATATTTCGCCAAAACAAGATGTTTCATAATTCCTGTATTTATGTGTATATCATGATTTTATCCAATTTTCTATTGCCATTGTTGCATGCAAATGTATATCTGTTTCTTCTTTCATTTCAAATCTTTCGATATTTCGTTTTTCGATTTTCTCAACAGAATCGAAATATTCCACTCAAAGAGCACATAACCCAAGCAAGAACCGAGAGTTATGTCGCTTCAATTAGAAAACCCCACAATTTATTGTGCATTTATGTGGGAAAATTAAACTATCGATCTTTTCAATGTGTTTTCTATTAGTGTAGTCATTATGTTGGCTATTTTTTCCAAACCTTTCTTATACTAGCATAATCAGCCAACATACGATCACCATGTGTTTTTATCAATTCATCACATGATCGATCCAGTAGTTTTGATCAATATTTGTTCCTGTTTACGTTGACTTCAGTTTTCCTTGAGAAAAAAATGTACCCTCCATCAACTTGGGTACTTATTGCTGTTCCTAATAATCATTTTTTTTCTGATTTTTAACCATCTCATCCTTATTTGAGGGGTTCATATTGATACCCAGAATCCTAACAATGACCCTGGGCATTGATGTCTTTTCCCTTGTTAGAACATACCCTATGTCACCATTGGACTGAAAATGATTATTTCCAAATTCTTAGCTGTAGTCCTCTGATACAGCTATCGACTATTCCATACACTTTTTTGTTTGTTTGTTTGTTTGTTTGTTTGTTTTGTTTTGTTATTTGTTTTGGACTGACAGTCATCTCTTTCCACAACCACTAGTATAATTTCTGAAATCTTCTCTGCAGCCACACACAACTTGGGATTTTTCCCAACTGGTGCTTTCTCGAAATGATGCTGTTGTTTCCCTCCCCTGGTTTGTGCCCCACTACGAGTACATATCTTGATGAATCGTCTTCAGCTCCCCATTGAGCCCGACAGACTGTCTCCATAGCTTGTTAGAGCCGGAGGCCATTCGTCTCGCTATGAAGAATAACGATGTTTCCCTTTCAGCAATCCTGTGTGGACACCTTTATCCCAACACATACGTGGGAAAATCTTCATTTTGACCCCAGTGAAGCAGCAAAGACAATTATTTTTCGGTTATTCTTTCTGGGAGAGGTCAAATCCTATGTCTGCGTTTCTTCCGTGTCTCTCCCAAGCTGCTGCTTCTATCCCTCCTATTTCTTTTCACTGTCTCAAATTACAAATCTCGTCGATTCTGCTTTTTGTTTATTTTGAATTCGTCAGTTTCACTATCTCAATTATTGCTTGTGTATATGTGTTTGCATGAACAAATATTAGATGTATTAACAGGTTAGAAAACTATTGATTAATGTCCCAACCGACTCAACTCATCTTCCACTATACTAACCATTGGATACAAAGGTGATTCTGCATTTACGCACATAAATGCAAAGAAAAAAACGAAATTACACCGCGTCAAAATTTAAAATGACTTACACCTAAGTACGACAGCTTCACATTAGATTCGCTGCAATGAATTATAAAGCCTGCATATGCAATTATGTGGCTGGATACTATATCAACGAAAATATTGCATAGATAGAAAGAATAAATATCGAGAACAAATTCCAGATATTTGGTGCAATAGATTCCAACGTTATATATATATATATATATATATATATATATATATATATACATATATACATGTGTGTGTGTGTGTGTGTGTGTGTGTGTGTGTGTGTGAGTGTGTGTTTTACTTTTTTTGCAGTAACATCCTACAAAAATTTATTCATTTATAGCCTTGACATTGCAAAAATATTAACTCTGTCTGACGTATGGTAAAGAGTCATGTTTAGATATGATATGATGCAAACTAACCCTGCAATAAGAACTCATATTACTAACTTCTCAGATAATTGGTGGTAATGTTAGCATGATTTAGCGATACTAACAAGTGAAAATGTTGCTCTTACACATTTATGACTGGAAAGAAAAAAATACTCATGATGTGGTCGCTATTTTTGTAGCCATAATTCGAGTCAACAGAACTAGTATAACTCCGAAAATTAATTAATTACCATTCTAAGCTTGAGTTTACTCTAAAGAGCATAGCTGGCACCGATGGAAAAGTCATTTATCAGATGCATTTTTCAGAAATTGAAGTTTTACTTCTGTTTTATTTGATAACAGTCTTGGGAATGCTAAGTTTTGAAATTTATCTAAACATTTTTAGAGTTTTTCTATGAATCATTTGTATCTCAAAAGAAAGTATAAAAGTAAAAAAAAAAGGTACGACATTATTCTCAGAATTACAATGATGCTATGATTTTCAAAGTTGCAATTAAGTTAATTACAGCTGGAATATATATATATATATATATATATATATATATATATATATATATATATATATATTTAAATATATATATATATAAACATATATATAAACACACATATATAAAAACATAGTATTATAAATAGTTATTCCTTTCAGATTTTTGTGTGTTGCTGACTGTTCTTTTCTTGTTTACTACTTTGTTGAGAATTAATGTCCCAGACATGTTACAGATAGAGACGAAAGAAAATAAGTTTGGGCAATTCAATAAAGAGATACAAACGGGATACCACATACTGATAAAAAAAATAATGACCTGCTCGATCCATGTATATGATTGTACTATAGGCAGTTATTGGTCAAGCTTTGTTTTTCACACTTTCTTTTTTTATTGACATATCGAGTAAACAGTATATTTACATGTAGTACACATCTCAGATGAATGTATATATCAGCCATAAATAAAAAGATGCAGTGTTACTGAACCGGCGATCATCTTGCTGGGTGTATGGTCATTTAAAGACTATTATTGTTACTTAAATGATGTATCCTCACCATTAACCAAACTATCGCCAACGGTATATTTTCCTTTCAAATTGTCTGAGATTGAGTAATCATAATCTCTTTGACCTCTAACATTAATGCTGATTGTGATGGATTAGGATTTAAAGATCTTATCTACATTAAACTTATATTTCATATCATTAAGCAAATTAAGTGTCTGTTTTTCTGATTTTTCAAACAATCATCATCCATAGTGACACTTGCTCTTAAAAGTATTGTCAATCCAAAGACAATATCCTCAAACCAAATATCAATCATCCTTAAGAATAGGGAAAATATACTTCATAGCTTTCCTTTTAACCGTATGGCTCAGTGATGAATAGTTCTATTCTATATCGTCATCTACTGTCAACGACGTGAAACGCATTCTCATCAATACCTTTAGAATTCCGTAGATTAAATCTGTTTAAATAACTTCTTAATTGTACGGGAATTAAAGACTTTGAATATTCTCACAAATCGAACAATGTAACTATTTACATAGCTCATCGGATAATTTGATTCATTTTTGAAATACTCATGAACCAATCCTGATAGAGTTTGATAATAATTCGTGCAAAATAGAGGAAAAGTTTCTTTGCAAAGGCCAGCATTCGAGTTCCTCCGTGAAGAATCAATTTCAACACTGCAACAATGGATCAATTAAAGTAAATTATTTATTGAGACATTGCGCGAGACTTAGGAAAATTATCGTGCATTTAAGTCATGAAGGTACTCATGATAGATGGAGAAGAGGAAAATATTTCAGAGCAACGAGTTTGTATGAATTACACTCCCGATAAAACAATTAAAATGCCTCGCAAAGGCCGTAAGTTGCAATAATCTAGATTTCGCTAATGTAATGGTGGGGATATTAATGACCATAGGAATTTCTGCAGAGTTTAATGCCTTCTCAAAATCTATAAATGCTACGGCGAGTAGCGTTTTGCATTTTGCTGCTTTTTCCTCCGGCTGATTTATTGAATGAAGATGGTCCATAGTCGGCTAACTTCTTCTAAATTCAGTTTGTTTCCGTGGTTGGTTTTCATGTAGTGTTCTAGTAATCCGGTTTGTGATGACTTTTATGAAGAATTTGTATATGCCCATGAGTAAGCTTATAGCTCTGAAGTTGTAGAGGTTTTTTGGGTTCCATTTTTTTATGTTGGAATATTATGATTGCAGTGCTCTAGTCTTTCGGGTCTCTACTCTGTCTTATACTTAGGTTGAATAAAATAGTTATAACCAATGCGTTTCCCCTATAGTCAGTTATGGAGCTGAATTATGGATTAAGACGACTAAAAATAATCACACGTCGTCATGCGTTTTGGTATGCATATCCAGACATTACAATTGTAAAAATCTCTAATATAAGAAGAAAAACAGGAGCTTCAACTACGTCACTCTTCAAATATTCATTCATGTATAAAATCATAACTTATCTCAAATATTTCAAGGATCTGATGAATTGCATTGGATCTATTTTTTTCTAGAAAAATGCTCACTTTTAACGAGAGAATGTCCCATTTATACAATTTTGTTGCAGCCTATATTGTTAATGCAATAAAATATGTTCAAACAATTTGCAACATATGAAGAAGTTCCTCTAAAAGATAACATATTGAATCAATTCTGTTTCACACACACGAAATGCTTTCTTTTAACATACATCGTTGAATCAATCAAAAATATTCAAGCTTTTACTCAATATAGACATGGTCTAGCTTGAAATATACCCTGAGAGAATATTGACAAATTAACATTTCATCTCAGCATATGTTCATTAGATAAAATGTCAGGAATTCATCATATTTATCTTATAATGACATCAAACAGTAATGTAATGGTCTAACGATTTACAACACATAAATTTATGAAACCTGAAGGCAGTCAGTGAATATGTGGAAAGTTTGATCGTATCTAATTCAATAACAAATGCACAACACATTAAAAAATTGCACATAGGTCCATTTGGAAAAAAAGATTAATTCTTGCTACATAGAATCAAATAAACATCACAGATATGGAAAAGAAATATGTTATCCTTTCTATAAAAGTGACGAATAACTATATAAGCATGCAAATTTATAATAATCCTGTCGGCATTTAAACAAATCCACGTGATTTTGAAAAGACATTTTGCATTTCACTATGAATTTTTAATAGGATGATTTATGAAAACCCAATTAGAGGAACATTTGTTTAGAAATATTTTTAAGAATAGCTTTTAACTCCTACTCTGTATATAGAACATTTTGTCATTACTAATGTCTGTGTGGCTTACTTAAAGCCTGTTACAATCCCTTCGATAGATCTCATTGACATAAAATTAAGATACAATGTGGTATTGCATCTATGCATATCCTGAGATATTGCAACAAAGTTTGCATTTCTGTCCTTTCACCTGCGTAAGTTTCATAAAATTAAAGTTAGTTTGATTCGTTTATAAAGTGAACTGACTCGTTCCAATATTCCAAGAATATAGGACACAACCCAAAAGAACGCTCTCTGCTGGAATAATTAAAATCATATTTGTTTTTACTCAATAATTCCCTAAGAAACAAATAGACGTGAATGCAAATTAATTTTGACGAGTCATTGCCGACAAATCTTTAGAAATAGACATATAGAAGTCGCTGTACTGTATTTAGAGGGAAGCCTGCCAACTTACAAACACGATGAGAAGCTACATCATTTGTTTTTCAACGTGGGTTGGCCCAATTCCTTAGCACGATGACACATGAGATGTAACAATTTTTCTGATGATAGGAATTGCTTTTCTTGAAATGGAAACAAAATGACTTACTCAAACGTGATTGATCCAATTTATTCAAAGTATCAAGCATGCAATAGGTGGCGCCGTTGTCAGATACGGTAAGTCGACCATTGTAGCAAACAATGATTCATGAAATATCAAGACATAAGCGCTGCTTCCACTTCACTGAAACTCTAATTCTCGATTTTTGGACAGGGTATATTTTGTTGCAATGCGTAGCTGTGCAGTAAGCAATAATGCAAATATCTGGGTATGATGCTATTGAACTACCGATTGCTGCTAGACTGATAAAAGTCCTGGTGATATTTGGGCTTTATAAGTTATACATCATTAGCTTGTTCTTAGTTGAGATATTATGATATATATGCACCATTTTCTGCAGTAAGTTTCTAATGGAGTCACGCCTCAATCTGCTTTACTCCTAAATCTGTCTTCTTAATACTTGTTTCAGATTTTACGAACGCTGCACTTCACCCGGAGTAAGCACAAAAAAAAGGAGAAAAAAAGGAAAAAATATCTGACTTTTTGTAAAACTTTGATAATTTCATTCAGAAATGATCAGTCTAATGAAATTCGCTGATTTTACTTTGCTTTCGGTCAAGAAATTCTAGATTCATACCTGATTTACATACGCACGCTCCAGACTTTAGGTTCTAATTAGTTCCACGTATAGTTCAAGAAAAAGTGAAATGCTACCTTTGACTTATAATCAGAAGGCAGACACGCAGTCTGGAAATGAGTATCATTATCAATAACTTAGGCGTTTCCACGTTCACTTCCCACATGGTAACTATTCTCCTGAATTTGGCCTCGGAAAAATACCTGCCATCTCAGCATACACACGCAGGCACGCATACACAGAGATGAATTTCTTTCCTTCTCTCACACGTACCTTACCACACACACACACACACACACACACATATATATATATACATATATCAATCATGTACATATTTCAAACACTCGTAAGTACACTTGTTCAAACGGCTTAACATTTACTACTTGAAAGCTATCCCAAAAAGTGCCCATGTTAGTTTGTTTGAGGACACTTTAAGGTATCGATATTTACATTATGTCAATAATTCCATGAAAGAAAATTTAGGTAAAATATTTACTCTTTGGATGAAGATCGTAAATATTTTCTGAAAAGCAAACATGAATGAGAGACATCTTGTCTCAGCAATCGAACACGATTAATTCTGAAACAAGTTTACAAGTGTTGGTAAATATATATACTTACAGTATAAATATTAGCATAAATCAAAAAATGAATGAATGAGCTCGCATGAATCTATTCTAAAATCGAACTGATTATTGAAAATAAAATGAACTTGAATCATAACTTACTTGGTATGTCTATCTTTCGGAAAATCACTTGATCACAAATCTTGCATGAAAAGCTATGAATATGAATATGATCCAGAAAATACATTTTATTCGTTACCAATATATTACCAAGTGGTTAGATTTTGTTGCTTTAAAAGTCCAATGTTTATCAAAAACGATGCATAAATAATTTTAACATTATGTCTACGAAATCGATGACAGCTCTTGCTAGTTATCAAGAACGAATGAACTGAGGTTTTTTTTTTTTTCATTTTTGAGGTGTTTGCTCAGTTTTGTAATTATCATTGTCAGGCACAATGTCATAAATGATGGAGAAAGTTCGTATTGTGTGAGCCTTTCAGTGGGAAAACGTGTACCTGCTCTGAAAACATAGCATTTCAAATCATATTTCTTTTACGTAAACAGAAAGAACTTTAGGACCAGGAAGAAATACCAAAAGCAGAACCTGGTCATGACATCAATGACACTACCTTTTCCCCAATGGCACAGTGGCATCTGAAGACAAGTCCCAGAACACATTTTTTGGCCGAGTTGGCAATTTGGTATGTTTGCTAAATCCAAGCTGAATTGGTTGAAAGGACTTAGGGAAACATCATATATTAACTGTACGAGGAATAAACGGTCAAACTGAATGAAAAGAATCATTTATTGTCGATACACTTTTGAAAGGGCTGTACAATTCCTCCCCGTCTTTCAAGATTTAATTAAATCTGAATGTTAAAAAAAAAACGCCATTCAAGTTGCTCACAATTGACGTGTCATCTGCCAACTGTACGTACACGAAATCAATGATAATTTTTATTTGAAGAATGCATGAATATTCACTCACAAAAGTAAAATAGGATTATTGTTTTCAGCATTTGCACATAGGAATTAACCCCTTTGACCTTAAGTAAAGAATAGGTGTCTATTATTCCTTTAGGATATAATCGAAATACATTAATATACTGAGTGTTCTGTAGTGCCTACAATTACAATATTTCAATTTTTAACAAGGTCTGTGTTTGCAAATATCACGTAAAGTATGCATTCAAATGAATCGGAACACTCAGAATCAGAGAAAAAGTTCAAGTACAAGCTTACTTGGGGGAAAACATAGGTAGAACATCATTTCTACTAGGATCATCATCTGCATTTGAGCATCAGTCGTTGGACATTGAATTTCCTCGAGATTCGTCAATATTTTTCTGAATTTGTCACATTTATCACATCATTTCACTTTCTGACGCTCACAGTTTCGTGAATGATAATTAAGGGTCCATGTTGTGAGTCTTAATGTCCAACAGTTGTCTGAAATTCTAGTGATATGTCTGATCAATTGACATTTGACTTTTTTAAATTGATTTTATTATATCTTAGATTCCTGTTCTTTCTCAATTATATTGTATCCTCTTGTGATCTCTACAGGTGATGCTGAGCATGACCAATGCACCCTCTATGAATACTTATTAACTTATTCATGGCTTCAACTAAATGGAGTGAATGAAGTAGACTGTAGTCAGTAGAAAGGGGTCATTGATTTGTGACAGCAATTTCTAATACTTAGTATGATAACCGATCACATTGTTAACATGAGAATTTTTCGCTTTAATTATAAAGCATTTATTAATCCTTTGTCTTTCAAATGTTCCATACCCTATGAGAAAGTAGCATGAAACGGAAATAAAGTATTCAAAATTGCCAATGTGAGATTTGATATGAAAGAAATGGTATCAAAGGATAATTATAACCATGCTTTACCTAAAAAGTTTAAAGACCATTACAAATTTGATTCAGTTTGTCTGAAGGTGGGAACATGATTTTTAGGTGCATGTCTGTGCTAACAGATTTGTCAACGGTTACCTCAATATTCAACTCAATCCAAGCTTTGCGCGTTATGATTGATCAGGTTAGATCAACACCAGATTAAAGCATAATGTTGCTGTTGATAGCAGATTTTCTACATTTGTACTGCGAATGTCTGTTGATTCTCGTGTGTTTGTGACTGCATCAGAGAGATTGACACTTCCATATTAAAAAAAAATGTTCCAAACATCCGAAGTTGGATATTTAAGAGAAACCCGTAGTTCAACTATGATAAATAATGTGTGATATTTGCCAGCACACTATTGATCGAGTTTCCAAGTTGTGAAAATCGAATATGCTTCCACATTTATTTGAATATCAGGAGTTTTTTTTTTATCAATCTTCAAAGTCAAACTGAGATGGATTAGTTCTCTCTTGAATTAGCCACATATAGTTGTGTTAATATGTAGTGCTCTGTAGTGTTTCACTCTTCAATTGTGACCATATCTCTCAGCAAGAGAGTAATTATTCAAGCAAATAAGAGTGTTTCTCAAAAAAATAGCGGACAAAAATTATATTGATTGATTTGCTGATAAATTGATTTGGAGTAATTCTCTTTCTTGTTATTAATTAAGATTTAAAAACACTTGATAACTCTATTTAATTTGAAATATCTCCCACCGGCAAAGTAGCAGAACACCCCAGCAATACATTCAACTAATGGTACAGGTTACAAAGCTTCAGAAACAAGAAGGGATTTGAGTTCAAGGCTCGCTGAGACCCTTTCGTTTATTTTTAACTTTCCCTGTTTACTAAGTGCCGGGACCTGACAGTCAAATCTGTTGCTTTGATAAGCAACTGAAATCAAGATGTGAGAATAACCGATCAAATATTATAATTGGTTGACAATGTTCCTTAATGAAAAGTAGAATCAAGATTACAACCGTTCAAAATGGAAACAGAATCTGTGGAGGAGGAATCCCCTGAAAAATAATTAGATAAAATTAAATAATAATAAATTTAAATTCAGAATATCACAGCTTGAAATGTCCGGAGATGAACGCACATCGCTTGGGTTTTCGAAACGATAATATCACAACTCCCATTCATGGCCTGGTAATTGCAATACGTACATTATACAAGGAAATCAATAATAGCAATTTTTAAAAATACGTTTGTGTTAATATTGCAGATGGTCTTTCGGAGAGTGGCGCGTTGATTCCCTTTAATAAATCCAATAAAACGCTCATCGATTTATATAAATATCATTTTTATCCACATCCTTTCCACCAAATGAAAAATACTTCAGTAATTTGGTAATTAATATGATTTTTATTTAGCAAAAAGCGAACAAGCCTGATGATATTTGAAGGAGTGTGTATAGCGTGCCAAAAGGGCTTTTAATTTAAATCTATCTGACTAATAGAATAAGGGTGTGAGAGATTAGAAGGGATTATACTACAGTAGGTGTATAAATTTAAATCGTCCACCATGCTCTCCATTACTTATTGGCCTGATCTTACATTCACCCAATGCATGTGTTGGCTTGGAAACACACATTGCCGTCGACTGAGATAGTCTTTTTTTATCATCATTACGGTATTTGACATAACACAGGAGCTTGTGTTGAAAGAATAGCATTAAAAGCTCTCTATTGTTTGAAACGCGTGATGATGGTGTGAAACACGTGGAAATAAATGACGACAGTGTGAACCTTTGCCTAAATATTTGGATATCAGGCAAGTACAGTCTCTGGCTGGTGATATATCTGTAAGTTATGTCTCTTGTTAAAAATTACATTTGCGCTGTGTATGTATCTGTGGCTACACTTTTACCCACATGTGTGCTATCGAACGATAGGGGGTTGGCAAATTGCTGCAGCCTAATAGGATAAAATGCCATTTTTATTAAAGCTGATCTGGGAGAGAACATAATTTCTCCCCGCGAAATCTGTATTTGACACCCAAGCCTTATTTGTGAACACACCAGGGCTGTACCCTACTGAGCCCATACCAAGTGAATCTGGGCGGCAGCAAGGGAAATCAGTACAATGAAAGAAAGAACGAAGAGAGTGATGAGAAGAGAAAGGAGGTGCAAAGAATGGAGGAATGAAAACAATGAGAAAAACAATGAAGGGGTGAGAGAGAAAATGAAAAGATCGAGAGAAAGAAATGATAAGAATTGAAGAAGAAATGAATGATAGAATGTGTGGAAGAAGATGCAAAATGAATACTCAAAGCAAATTTGATTATCTTTATATCCTTAATATTTTCCCCTTTTTGTCAAGAAAGAAAGCCCGATTGAATCTGAATCTTAACAATAACCATTTTACTGAACTATTATAATGGTTATAGTGTTTGCATAACAAATCATTGTATAAACACTATGGCCATTATATTGAATAGATCACCATCTATATTTTGCGGACGTATAAAATTCAATCAGATTCGTTTTCGAGAACAAAATACATTCCTTTTGATATGCTTTCAGAATTCTGCATTTTCAGTAGATGACGAGTCGTTAACTTCTCTTTTCTAGTATAGTGGGCAAAATTTCATTCTTTCATTCTAATTAGCAAGAAATCAAGCCCAAACCAAATACATCTTTCATTATTCAGTTTCATCTTGTGTTTCTGAAGAAGATATCAATTTCATGGACACTGTAAATACAGTAATACGTGACGTTTTCAAAGTTCCCATGCAGTTTTAACATTTCTAACATGTAGACAACTGCAGTGTGAGTGCAATGTGAAATGCTGGGAGTTAAGACATAAGTCTTTTCCAGTTATTTTTCAACGAATCCAAGTGATAGAAAATTGAGAAACTTGAGTGTGTGTAAAGACTAGGATAAGAGAAAATGCTGTAAGGGCAAATTTTGCACCAAGTAAGACGATCGAAAACTCCTCACGACTGAATAGATGTAATACATAATATATATATATATATATATATATATATATATATATATATATATATATATATATATATATACATATATATATATATATATATATATATATATATATATTTATTTATTTATTTATATTTATATTTTTTGTTTTCTTATAATTCAAGATTCAAACTTTTGCAAATGTACAAGTTCAATGAATCGAACCTCTGAGAGAGATAGCCATTTTAGCTGCAAAATAATCTCAAGCTTTCTGCATTGCTATATAAATCTCTAAATCATTGAATGGAAGATATTGTGATTGCTGCCATGATTGACCAGATTGAAAAAAAACAAAACAAAGCTTGCGTTTATCAAAACGTGCACATCCTAAGGAACACAATTCTATTCTGATTTTAAAATCGTAGGCATTATGGCCAGACAGTTTTTTCTAAATTTCCACAAAAAGTCTTCCAAGTTTGAGTTGACTTTGTTTTACCCCGAAAAAAAAACAATAATGATCCTCACCTTCCTCAGAGGAATAAACTTTTCAATATTTGCCTATCAAGTATCGTTTTAACGATTTACTAATTATTCGTGGTCTGGTCTGTAGAAATTGATTGAATCAAAATGAATATCACCCTTCAAATTTCTGAACTAAGCAAAAGATTGCCGAAACAAGTTTTTTCAAGAGAAAAATAATCGTATTAAGAACAGTTTCCACTAAAAAAAAAAGATTATTGCTTTATTTTATTGAT
>OY735199.1:32033121-32065621 GCA_963457665.1 Thysanoteuthis rhombus | reverse complement strand
AGGAAGCCTCAGATCTGTATTTCTCAGAGGATGTGTCTTTTTCATCTAAATATCCTTTGTTTCAATACATATAATTCTGCAGTAACAATTTATAACACAGGTCCTGCATAATACAATCAAAAATATCCAGATAGAAATGTATAATTATCACTTGTTCTGCCAGTGTCATTCATGTCGTATAATCCATTGGGTACGCCCATTTCTCTTTTTCAGGTGCAACACACTCTTTCTACATCGGCTACGTTGTTTTTCTGATGCATGTGAATTTATCTTCGATCCACGGCAGTGTGGATGCATCGATACCATCCTTCTATGTGGAAATTATTGTGTAAAGATCAGTGAAAATGCAGCTAATATCTATAGATGATAACCTAACATGTACATGTTTACTGTTTTATGAAATGATTGATATTTTTATCATCATCATACTTTTATCGCCCGTTGGTAGACATAAACCTTCCTTGGGATTCAACACACCTCTCAATTATGGGTGTTGCAGGGCCGATATTATCTGAACTTGTCCATTTCCTCTTGTTATATCATTTTCCCTGTCTCGTTCCCACATTTGATCTCCGGGGATCCATGTTGTGAGTCATGATGGCCATCGGTTGTCTTCCATACTTGTAACTTGACTAGCCAACGGAAATCCAATTTTCCTAATCATTTCTTTAATATATAGGACTTTTTTCTCTAACAAACTACGCTGTCATGTGATCTATCCATGTGATGTTGAGAATTTAACAATTAACTCTCCAAACCAGAGCAAAATGCGACACAAGGTCAAGGCTTTATCTAAAATTGCTGCAGCCGATACAACTTTCGTTGTCAAGCAACCATAGTTGCTAAAGCAACTGCTGTCACGGAAGTGTCAGGACTAGCCAAACCTGTCCCTTTTAGCGCAATGGGACAGCAATGCCCCGGGGCAGCAGATCCCTGCAGCTAGGGCAAGTAATAGTGGGGGATCCGAAGGACAAATCAAAAGGCTCCCAATTCGCTTAGCAATGCACAGCCTCAGTATATCCTTATTGACTGACATATTGCACCAGTCTACTCAGTCTTTGCTGATCGTCACTACACAGTTTCCGGCACATTTGGCAGCTAGTGTCAGTACTGGTGCCTTGGAACAGATACTACACTTTAATCCATAGATACATGCAAGCAGAGTCCACACGGAAAGATTTTCACGGAGTTCTAATTTTTCTTATTTTTTCAGAAATAATTGGTAATCAAAACAGCAATTACGTTGTTATTTGTGACATCATCTAGATCAAATAATCCTTGGTTAATCGTTGAGGCAGGGGTCGATATTCCGAAGATTACATTTATAAAAAAACAATGGGAAAAAAAAGTGGGGAAAAGGGACAAGGACCAAAAAATGCACAAAGATACAGACAGACATACAGATAAAGGGGAGACGTAAGTTATAGTTATAGTATCCGGTTTCCAAATGACTTCAGAAAGTGCACATCATTAACCAAACAGAAAGAGAATTATCATCACACCAGAATATATGAATCACCGTCACTCATATATTGTCATTTTTTATCACCTAAATCGAGACAGAACCTAAACAGCAAATTGAATCCCTGATTGAAAACTGCAGATGATTTTCCTTTGAAAATGCATTCCACATTGAGGAAAGTTCGTGCTTGCTGAGTTTTAAGTTTTTACTTTTAACGGTTAGAGCTGGGCAAATCATATGCACACACACATACATACATACACACACACACACACACATATATGCACATATATATATATATATATATATATATATATATATATATATATATATATATATATATATATATGTATACACACACATGTATATATATATATATATATATATATATATATATATATATATATGTATGTATGTATATATATGAATGAATAAAAGCATGACATGAAGAATATAAGCACGACATATGGAGTAAAAATGAAAAATTGTTTTATCCTCAACCTTCAATATATTTTGGTTGCATATTATATCATTAAAACATATTATTCATTTATATTTAGAAAAAGAGTACAGTTGAATGATTCAAAGAGTAAGTTGAGGAAAAGTCTCTTTGATTAAAAAAATACAAAGAATGGAAAAGGAAAAAACATAATCGTTTACTAAGGAGGTACGGAGATTGTCAAATATGAATCTCTCCTTGTTTGTGTAAAAAATGATAAAACATGGACCAGCAACAAGGTTTCGAATATATTACGGAGACTCTGAGGAAATACAGGCATAAATCGAAGGACGTATAAAGGTATGATATAATGTTTGAGCTAAATTTTAGTTTAGGTGTTAACAATAGAAGAATATCCCCGAAAGCGTAACTAGTGTATATAAATGTTAGAACACTTAAATCACTTAAACCTAGCAAAAGTGTTTAAACCGGTCTGTTGCAGGTGGAGATGACCAAAAACAACAACAACTATAGTGCGTTCATGCATAACCATGTGATATACGTGAAAGAGTGTTTTTCAGTCAATCACTTCGTTACTTATATTTTTTATAATAATTTTATGTTTAGGTGATCAGATGAAAGGCTACCTAAATAGGCGAGCAATGAATAAGTTTAAGCCCACCGTCATGTCTTTATTTAGAAAAAAAAGAACAAAGCTAGGCACAGGCTAAAGGAATTAGTTTCAGATTTGAACCCCCTGAAAAAAAAACATTTTGGAAGAAGCAAAGAAACATTTCTCCGACTCACCTTAGGTGTGTGTGTGTGTGTGTGTGCATATGAGTGTGTGAATGTGTCAGAGTGTATGAGTGTGTGTGTGTGTGTGTAAGTGTGTATGCGTGTGAGTGTGTGGAAATGTGTGCTTGCGTGTGTGTGTGTGCGCGCGCATGCATGTATGAGTGAGCGTTTCTGAATGTGTGTGAGTGTGTGTGTGCGTGTATGAGTGTGTGTGTGTGTGTGTGTGATGAATCACGTAAACTTATCAATACTATCTGAACCAGTGTTATTGCTAGCAGTGATTAAAAACGGCATTGAGGACGGAACTTTTTTTATGCCACACGCCGTTGTCGGGGAGTTGTTTTTTTTTTTTTTTCCAACAAACTGATACCGTATCGTGCATAAACATCGGCAAAATCGTAGAAATTTTCGAAACTCTATTTCTTCATAAGAAAATATCAAACGATATCTATTCAGACTGTGTATGCTTCATCTTAAAAAAAGAAAGTTGTTTCACAATGCGTATCTATTTTTTTCTTAATTCAAGCTGGTGGAATCGAATCTGACAATGGATCGATGGAAAATATACATACAAATATTCTATTACCACGTATCTTTGCCGGCAACAAAAAACCGCGAGCATTGTATCATTTCAAAAAGATCTGTAAGCCTTACAATATGCATTGTTTGTTTGCATATAATATATTTTAGTTATCCAAGAAGTATGGAAATTCAAAGCTTGATTATAACAATTGTGCATTTTGTGTTGGGGGAGAGGGACACATATTACAGTAGAAAGCATGTTTTCCATTTGAAAAAGCCGGAAGAAACATATGAGATATAACATGTAAGTTAATTGTTTCATATTATTTAATCGTGTTGATGCAAAATTATTGAATGGCAGTAAATAAAAATCACTATTATTGTGCTGATGAAAACATGCTTAATCTCAAAGAAATGATTAAGATAATCTCATTCATATCAGCACCTACAAGTTCAACAAAACACACACACACACACACACACACACACACACACACACATACACACACACACACTCATACATTATCATTCATTCATCGCTAATAACGTTATAATCAAAGTCTCTGAAGTGAATAAGTATCAACACCTTGCTCGAGAGCCCCGGAAACTGTGGAGTATAAGGATAACAATGATTACTCCAGATACTACTTCAGAGGATCAGTTTCTTATTTTCATGCCGAAAATTTATCCGATCTCTTTCACATACCTTCAATACAAATACATTCACATAAAAACATACATGAATGATTAAAAATTGTGTTGTATCATATTGAAATTTATTTGAGATGATCCCCTGCCATTACGTTATTGATGTATTACTTGTCCTACACAACATAGATATGATAAACAATGCAGAAAATTGGGCTGTTGAAGAAATTAACCCTGCAAATGATAAATTATCGGCTTCAACAAAATGATGCTCTTTCAATAGAGGCAAACAGCCAACGGTAATGCTGAGTCTGGAATACCTGTTTTCACACCAAATTCTCCCTTTGTTTATTCTCCTTCAATTTGTCTCTTTCAAGACGACAGTTATGAACGAAGACATGGATGTACGTTTTCCAACAATGATTTTGATGCAAAATGCATAGCTGTTGCGTTGGAAAAGCGAACAGCCTGCTTTGTTCTTTACATTTCTTGGTAATCTACTACCAAACGCTTTCCCCAGCATAAATCTACCTCTCGTTCTCAATTTCTATGGTAACTCGATGCTTCCAATCAAGTGGAGCGGAGGACGAAAAAAAAAACTCTGTTATTATGTTCTCTTACCTCAATATGTCAAATTCTTTTTCCAATTACGACACTTCCCCTTTCTGAACTGCATCTAACCTGAGGGCACCATTAAGGAAGCAGTCTGTGAAGCAGTCACTCAACACACCCCTATGCACATGCACAATCTGTACATGTTCTTACCTAAAATCTATGTAAATTTGAGCAGTGGCCTGGGACTGAAGGTAGCACAGTCTATCGCAACTACTCTTTTATAGGCAGTACACTTGTTGATCATGGGTGTGTGAGTAAAGCATGATGATTACTCCATATAGGACACTATAAAACTCGCTTCGCGAAAACCATGAGAAGAGCATGCAATTTATATAACACACACACACACGCTCACACATACACATGCACAGACGCACGCACGCACACACACACACACACATGCACGTATATATATATATATATACATGAATGAATGTCGTACAAAATGTATGATCTGATAACATTTTTAACTAGCTGTCTGGATAAGAGAATAATTTTAAGAAGAGAAGGAATATATGAATAGATATGAGCACTTAGATCGGAAACTCCGAAAATTGTGATATATGAGGCTACCGATCTTCATTTTGAATATTACTTTAGATGATTACAGCCTTTTATTTTCATGCTGAAAATGTATCCAATCACTTCTATATATCTTCGATACAAAGATTCCTATGTGCGTGTGCGTTTGCACTTGTATTCATGTATTACCACTAATTGTGTGTGTGTATGTATATATATATATATATATATATATATATATATATATATATATATATATATATATGTGTATATATATATATACATACATACATATATATGTATATATATGTATGTATGTATGTATATATGTATACGATATAAAAATATCAAATAAATGATAAGTATAAAGATAAAGGTTACGATAAGTACATATAGTACAATGTGCACTTGACTGAACTGCAGGTGTGTGGAATGCTTATTTTTCGCTCTTTTCAATGCACTCCATTCAGAGATGAATATCACACAGATCCATTATTATTTAGCAATATATTTAGGCTTTTAGCAGAATTAAAATCATTTCAACAGTGGGTTCAGAGATAAATAATTTACAAGGTTTATAACTGTTGTAAGTTTCATTCTCTTAAAAATTTCTGAATGTCCTATAGGATGCATGTTGGTTTTAGATGTATATGAATTAATAAAAGTACCCAGCAGTGTGGGATAATAAAGAAATACCTTATACAATAACACATCATTACAATCAGGGATCTGTGAGAAGTATTTAATAAATCGGCAAGAACATTACAACCGACAAGCACTTAGTTTAAAACACGCAGTGATTACTCCTTGAGGAATACAGTGGTTCAGCTTGTTGTCAGTCTCAGATAACTGTCAGGATAATGGCGGGGGCCTTCTGACCCAATCTCTTTTCTCACGTTGGTAGGTCTTTATGTCCCCAAATGTCGGTTCCATAGATTCTTGATGTGTGCATATCATATGTTAGATGATGGGGGGGGGGAATGTTATCTCAAATATGTTCACAGCAGATTTCAAAATCACCAACAAGTAATAAAGGAAATTTATCACTGAACAAATACGTCAAATCTTGTAATTACGTTAAATTTAGTTGGGACACATCTTGCTTTGTTAAAGGAAAACATTTTAATGAATACTCCTTGAAGACCACTACCATGTATAAATGAAAAAATGTCATCATCATCATCATCATCATCATCATCATCATTGTCAGCTGCAACTGCTGCAGCAGCAGCTTTTTAGTGTCTGTCGTTGAACATATATCTTTACCGGTATTCAGGAGCCCGCTATTTCATCACCGTCGCAGAGCCAATCTCTCTGATCTTGTTTAGTTATCCTTGACTTGTCTATTTTTTAGCTTTTATTTTACTGTGCACAGTTTTGAATATAATCAATGGGGATCCTCTTAAGAGTCTTGATGATCTGGAATCCTTGCAATAAACTCGTATCCCTACGAATAAAATATCACATAAATAATTAAGTTGACTGCCTCCTCCTTAGAGAAAACGATAGCCCTTTGCAAATGCACATTTGCAAGTCACTCAATCTTGATAGAAAAACCACGTCCTTCAGAGATGTCTTCAAAATTTGGTAATTTTGTCATTATTGACTTTTGGGAACCGTCATCTTCAATGTATATATATATTTTTTTCAATTTTTCAATTCACGGATTTTGTCTAAATTTTTTTTCTATACCTGTCTATCTAAGGATGGTCGTCAGAGATTTTCTAGGATCATTTCCAGTATTTATATCAAGTCATTTCGAGAGTTCGATCTTTCAGTATTGAACCAGGGTCAAGGGGTTTATCCAGGTATTTTTATACAGTTTTGCAGTCAGATTTGTTCTTAGCCTTCTTCTAATTAGTTTTATGCCCGCAAAACGTATATATTTATTTGTACGGATGTTTTTGTCTTCTCCTGTGTTCAGTGAAGCAAATGATGTGGATTCAGGTTCAAATACAGGAAGTATAAAATCAACTATTTTTTACATATAACCAGGAATGAGGATACTTTTTAAAATGAACTACCAAATAAGGTAGCACAGAGAGACGATATTGACTTCGGTAGTCTGAAAAACCGTAAAGTCAATGAACTCATGAAGCACTTGATGAAATGTAATCTTAAGGTTAATCAGGATTTCAAGTAAATTAATTATTTCTCCAACGATAAACTCCCGATTGATTCATTGCACGTTTTATATTTTGATAGAAATAGTAATGCACTAACGAAATCTGTGTCATTTTCATCAAGGAGCATTCACAAAAAACCAGGAGTGTCAAGCTGAAGCTTGATCAGTATGAATGTCTGTTATCTAATTAAGATAATAATAGAAAGTTTTTCCCCTGAAGTATTTACTGGATGGAAATAGAAATGGTGTAGAAAAAGTTACTAGAATTCTAAATATTGAAATAGTAAAATGATTAAAAAAAAGGTGTAACAAATTGTAATCAAAATGAGGGAAACACTAGAAGGGGAGATCAAATCAATGAGTATTATCAATGTATTTCTTTGCCAAAACAAATACTAATCAGTTAGGAATATGTTGACGATTGTTAGAAAACAGTCCGACAAAAATGAAGCAATCTTCTTTGATTACCATTCTATTCGTTATATCTTGCGAATAATTAACAGAGAAAGCATTCGCTGGTCGTAAAACTGTTTCTAAAAGCGTTAATTGTTTGTTCACAGCTCAGTTGTGCTTTGTACAGAAGATAATTTCATTGAATCTACTTTGAAATATGTAATGGTTGTATTCTTCTGCTCTTGATATCGCTGTAAAGTCTTCCATCACAATGTTTTTGTCAGGAATATATTTCCAATTTGATCATCATAATCGAGTTAGTCTTTAAAGCACTCATACGTATTCATTGTGTGTGTCAGGAATCTTACAAACTGCAGACCGATCAGATAATGGTTCTCTGAGTTTTTGTGGTATTCGAATACATTTTGAATACATTTTTCCACAACTATTCCTCAGAAATAACACAATTCAAAGGCATGCTAGAAGAAAATAACAGACATTTCTTTACTGACTGAGCGATATTTGTATTGAATTCTATTCAAAGAAAATACATATTTGTTCATTTGACGCAGCAAATATTTATAAAAAAAATTATACCAGTGAGACAGCATTTGTTATTGAGTTTAGAACTTACTACTTTTTTAAACTTGAGCTTGAATTATTGCTATATATATTGACTTCTATCGGCTAAAACCGAAAATATATTTAGTGGATATGTTCTTGAAGCCCCACGGGGACTGCAATGTCCTTTTAATTTTCAGTAGTCATTGAATGCAAAAAAGTTTGTTTAAAATAAATTTTACATAACCTATCATCCGTTACCAATAAAGATGTATTATCAATTTTTAGTATGATACAATTATGATTTTATTGTACGAAATGTATATATTTGAGATTTAATTTTTTTTCCTTTGAAAATTCTGTTCAGTCAATCCTCCCATAGAATAAAAGATCAATGTTTTTTTTCCATGTGTATATCAGCAATATAAAAACTGACCGCAACATTTTGATTTAGCAGCGCTCTACAAACTAGCGCAGGAAATAAGTCATATACAAAAGTCACTTTGAAAAACTGAACAAGGTTTGAAACTTTTTTATCAACACACTTTAAGCATACCGAATGAACAACACAAAATCAGATAACTAGTATGTTACCAAGCGAACAAATTGCATTCAAACAATCAAAATAACGTTTTGACATATTTTTTATTATTTTCAAAAGTAACACTTGCAGTCTCACATGCATATGTACTTACAGATATATTTCAACATCAATAAGAATTTCCGTTCCAATTTATTCTTCTAACGAGGTCAGACTTTACTAACTTTTTGGATGCTCTATATTGTATAGCGATGTATTTGCAATCTATAGTTTGAAACACGCAATGATTACCAGCTTGTCGTCAGTCTTAGATAACTGTATGGACAATGGCAGGGGACTTCTCATCCGAAATTTTTCTTACGTTGGCAGGCCAATATGTCCCCAAATGTCGGTTGCATAGATTTTTAATGTGAGCATATCATATATTAGCTCAAACACCGTCGATGCAATCTTCCGGAAAGCCCATTGTGATCGGATCTGGTGGCTGGGAAACATGATGCCGAATTTGCAATAAGAAAAACGCTGCATCTGTGGAAAGATGCAAAGTGATTACATATTGAGAGTGAAAGGTCTGAATATGAGAATAAGCCTTGTTTTCTTTTGGCTTGATGGTGTAAACAGCTAAAATACCACAAAAATTTTTGTACATCAAGCCCCTTTTTGCCAAAGACAAAAGTGCTATCCATCTCAACTTGCTATTAAAAAATCTATTCCCATCTCTCTAAATGCCCACCTTTCCGTTCTTTTCCCCTCTCTGAATTATTGAGCCGATATATAAACATATGCCCTTCTACAAATATCTTTGTGTAACTTGAAGCATACACACTGATACAGAAATAGTTAGAATTTCTCAGGTGTAGTATCACTAGTCTCTGTTTCGCAAATTATTACTTTGGATCCATGTTGTGAGACATGATGTCTTTTGGTCGTCTTATATATTTGAAACCTGAATAGCTCATTGCCATTTGATTTTTTTAATGGATTCTTCTATCTTCTTGATTCCTGCTTTTTCTCCTTAACATGATGCGCTGTTTTGTGATCTCTCCATGTGACGATTATCTCATGAACGCATTGAAAGTTTTTCAGCCCGTAGTTAAATCTCTTAGCCATTTGATTTTTCTAATGGATTCCGACGTATCATTCCTCTAATAGACTGTGCTTTTGCGCATGATTTCTTCGTGTGCACGTTGCATGGTTCCAAATATGAGGGTTAATCTTTTGGTCAAGTTGCATGTTTCTCAACCAAAGGTGACAATCAGGAAGATCCATCGGTGGTAGACCCTTCTTCTTGAAACAAATCGAATTTTGGTTTTCTTAGAAGTTGAGCTTGCTCTACCGAAACTTTGACATGCTAACGTGATTTTTCTGTCAGTGGAGGGTTTTCGTAGAGATCCGTTGCCCTAAGTCAATGCTTCTACACTGAGGGGTATGGCTATCCTTTTTTCTTGCAGGGGGGGGGGCTCTATAACATCGCCATATATGTTGAAATAACTCCGTTAGTAACGTGTAAAGAAGAGTGAGTGCTTAAAAGACCTAATCTGTAGCAGAAGCTACAAAGATATGTTGCTCATATTTCCAACTTTAGGAAGACCCAACCATATACTGTCGCTTACTTTATAGTGACTATTTAATTATATTGATATGTCCTAAGTACTAATGAATTCGTCCCGATGAGAGAAGCAACTAATCTAAAGTGACCTCAAGTAGATAACTGCGTGATAGTGTAGAGTTTCATGTTTTGATTATGTATTAAAAAGCCTCATTGGAAAGATGTACAAAAGTACTGATATAAGAGCAAGTATATCAAGTTAGTCTGCGCCAGGATCGAATTCCTTCGCTTCATTTAAAATCAAAAGTTAAAAAAAACTGAATCGATTTCCCAATAAACTAGTGTTCGAAATGTATGTGTCTCTAATCAACTCCTTCATTTGTAGTTCCTGCAAATGCGATCTTGAAACTTAAGGAAAACAAGTTGCATAGATTTTCAGTTCTTATAATTTTCATCTGTCAATGTTGTGATATACAGAAGTCAAAGCTCAATCGTAGTGGGTAGATAAAATTAAAAAAAAGAGAAAAAACCTAACAACCCTAGTGAGTAAAGCACAACTCGTCCTGATAGTGAGTTGATGGGAAAGAAAACGTTTTTTCAGCCTAATGATTAATCCATCACTGACCTTGAAATCACATAGGGAAAGGAAGAAAAATGTCACCCCCTGTTGGATTCGAGCCCATTGGCGACTACTGTCCAGCTGAAAGCCTCTAAACACAGATGCACAAGAAGATTGAAATCAATTTCCAAGCAATTATATTGTTTACAAAAGGTTATTATATGAACTGTATCGATGGGATCATTTGTATTACGGCGATTTCCTATCGAAAAAAAGAGAAAAAAAACTGATACATGTACTTTTTATGGATCTTTTTGAAAAAATGCATCGAGTAGACGTTTTGATATTGGTCATTTTTATTGTCAATTTTAGATGGGCAAAATGTATTGAGATAAAAAAAACTGCATATTAGGTACATTTATTTGCAGCGTAACTGATGAGTTTTCCATCTACTCAGAGTCATCTTTAATTTTGAATTTTAAAAGCGACCAATAAAATCTATTTGATCGTTTGAATCTTTTTCGATACATTATATAAACTGATTAAAACAATAATTTGTTGCGTAGGGTGAACTTTATTCGGTCATACCTTGACAGATTTATGGTGCAGAGACATTAAAAAAACAGGTAATTGATTTTTTATTCCCTTATCGGTATAATTCCAGTTTAATATCTTGTTGTATGAAAAACTGTGAGCTGCAGTCAGTCATATTTGAAAATCCCTTAGTGAGCTTTCAATCCACCCATCTCCCAGTTGAATTCATCTTATTCGATTCTTTATTAAAAAAAAACAAAACCAAAAAACGAAAAAAACAAAACAACAACGACAAAAAAAACAACAAAAAAAAACAGATGATGGGTTTTGGATACAATATTTTGTTTTGACCAGAAGATTTTAAAGAATGGTATTCAAGTAAAGTTAGGGTTAAGTTTAGCCGTTTTTAGCTATTTAAAATTGCCAATACAAAACTACCCTTATCAAATGTCTTACCAAAGCGTTTTTCCAAAGATAACCACCGATTATTTGATTTAAAAAGAAACAAGTTATTTTTTTCCTAATAAAATGCAATATTTACGAAAAAAGACAGCTTTTCTTATTTGAATATTTGAAGCAAAAAGTAAAGAAAAAAGAGCATTGCGCAAAAAGTTGGGCATTCCTTTAATTTCAAATTGAAATAAAATTCACTTTAAGGTTCAATCCGTTCAAAACAGAAATGACAAAATACTAGTTTAAAAATTAATTATCTTCTCTTAAATCTATAAATTTTCTTCCTAGGAATAGAAATGCGAAGATAAATTGTTTTTGTTAGTTTTATAGAACAAACTTGAAAGGTGAAACATCAATTCTAATTAATAAACAAATATTAATCCCCTCAGCCTATGTTTAAAAAAAAAAAAAACGTTCAAGACAAAAACACCTAAACGTAATTAGTATCCAGTAAGACTCGCTGTGAACTTTCCACGAAATTCATTAAAATCATAAGGAATGGGCGTGTTTTATTCAATTTTATTCATCATATCAAAACTATCTGCCTCTGCAATGTTGCTGTTGCTTGACTCGTCATCAGTTTTTGGAAATTTTGCACGAATATGAAATGAAATGTTTATCCTTATAATTTTCATAATCTGTTGTTTTTTTGTTGTTTTTTTACAGCACGGGTGAACTGGTATGATCATGAAGGAAATTACCTTAATAGAATGTGGCAGTGTGATGTTAATTCATATGCAACTTGTCTCCGTAATAGATGGTCAATACAATTCGAGAGTTTCGATTTCACAATCAACATCTAACAGGAGGAGTAAATGAAAAGTTCGACAGAAACTTATTCAAAACGTTCAATAATTCAGGTTCAAACGATTTCTACAACAGCAGACGTTTAGTTATCAATCAGCACGATGTCTTTTTATTGCGTAGTTTATTTTTTTTTGTTTTTTTATGTATTTCCCGAATCATTGATAATTTGAATACGGCCTGTCACTCAAATTATTTACAAAATTCTTTGAATGAACGTTGCATCGGGTCTTCATCAGCAACCTACTATTACAGTTATTTATTTGTTCCAGCATTTCCCTGACGGATTAGTTCGTTCATGTAAATTCATAGCCTCATTATTCAAGGATCGATGTATATTCCTTGATTGTATACGACCCTACTCAACCCTAGGCAGTGACTTTCAATAAAATTTCTGGTCACATTGCTTGTCTAGGAGCATTTAATCTCCAACCCGTATTCATCATTCAAACGAACCAATAGCTCACGAAATTGTTATGCATCAATGAGTGTCAATATATCAGTCATTCATAACGGATTATTCCTTTCGATCATCACTAGACACATAGAATCTAATTCTCCAATAGATTTTGTTTAAGGTGAAATGATGGAGGCCGTGCAGTATTTAGCCAGCATTCTCTTTGTTTTGGCATTTTGTATAATTCTGCTTTCCAGCCAAAGTAATCTTTTGTCAATAAATGATTCGTCCATAATGAGTAGAAACAGATGTTTAAACGATGAAAAATTTTAATCTGTTTGAGTTAATCACGAATATGGTAATTCAGTTTTTTAAAAATTATCTTAATAGTAAACAATGCACAGCATTTAAGACTTTCCTCGCTTTTTATACACAATAACAGCAGAAAATTTGCATCAACGTAACATTTTTCTTTTTTTTTTCCATTGTCTATTGTCACTTAACAGTTAAGTCCAGTTTAGGTGAATAAATCGCCAAGATGGAAAATATACCCTTATTTCTCCCCTTGAACTTGTCCCTCTGTTATCCACAACTAATTTATGCAATATGTTTTTTCCATCCCTTACTTAAATTTTTTACAATAGAATCGGGTTAAGGAGAATGATTAGCTAAAAAGAGATCCTCCAAGCCAATGAGGTGGAATTAATAATTACCTCTCATGCATTCATTTCTGTCTAATATTTTCAGTTGACTCAAAATACCTATAACATTGTTTAACGACGGGATTCTAAAGCGTAAATGATGATAAATGTCTACATAGGCTAGCTAAAAATGTTGATCCAAAGATACAAAAAAAAATGGACACGATTTATACAACAAAAATAACACTTATCAGAACATACACTTTGTTTTTATCTTCTGAAAACAAATAAATACAGCTTACAGGAGTGAAACACAATTTGTACAGTTGGAAAAAATGTGCAAAATGATGTCAGCAGAAACATTGAATATCGGAATATTTTTTATACGATTCAAACCGAAAAAGGTGATAATCAGCAGTCTAATACTCCAGCATATTAGTATTGAATCATAATCTCATGAAAACGTTGTTATTTTTTCTATGACCCCCAATGAGAAACAAAAAGTAAGAATATAGTATCTACAATGAAATATTTATCATCATAGTGTTGCTTTTCGTGTCGTATTGGGAGAATTATGAACAATGACTCCTTTTCAAAGATTCATGTGTGTTTTTTCTTAACTATCGTGTTCAGATACATCATAATGCGAGGTTGTGTTTGTCTGGTGTTTAATTTGAAGAACTTTCTTTTTTTTTTCGTAAATTTTTAACTCGCATGTTTTCTTCATTTTTTGCCTTTTTTATTTATTATTGGTGCCTGGATACATTATTTTAGTCCGTTTCACTGTCTTAAAGAGGAGTTTCGTATAGAGTTTTGGTGATCAACAAACCAATACACCGTTGGAATCTTCAGAGCTTGAGAAAATCAGTATATCGAAATTGGCGTTTGCACGAACACCTGCATGGTAGCCAATTTCGATTCATAAATGGCTGCCATGGAATGTATATTTTGCACTCTTAGTCAGTTTTGCTATTTACTTCCATGCAAAGTTTGTTTAGATAAGCCAAATCAAACCACTGTGAACGATGTTCGCATTTGCATCGTCACATTCAAGGCCATTATTTTTTTTTCAAGAAATGCTCGTCGTAAAATACTTAAATAGCACTATCTCAGCAGTAAAACTAACCTGTAAGAGAAATTGTATAACCAAAAAGGGAGAAATACTCAACGAATGAATTATCTGCTGGGTTGACAAAAATCGGAATGATTGTAACGAAACTTGGAGCATGATTATTCCATGTGGTTCTCGGCAGGCATGTAAGTCTTTTGCTAAAGTTCAATATTTTAACTCAATTGGCAACTATTTGAAAGATGAATGATTTCCTTTGTGGTTTGTTATACCTTCAGCTCTCCATCGTGACTAAATTCGTGTATTTACCATAAAAATACATCTTTTTGATTTCATGTATTATGTGCTGTTTTTGTATGTTTTCTTATACATTATGGTAGCAATCCTGTCATGTATCCCTCAGGCACTGGCTATTTGTATATTTATTGATGTCATTTATATTTGGGGCTTCAAATGCCACAAAAGTGTCCACTGATTCAGTAAGTGTGTGTCTGTGTATCATTCCCAATGAATGATTATTATAACAGGGTCAACAAAAATCAATATCGATTAGTCTGTACATCCCAACGTCTTTTTATTGGCGTGTTCTTGTTATTTTCTTCAGTCTGGTCTAAAACGTGGATGGATTAATGTTATATTTTTGTTTGAAATGTCTAAATACTTGGAAGATCTTTCCGGAATCTCAGTTAGAAACAAGTTATAGGTTATTAGTCTTATCAGAGGTCACTATCATTGTTTTCCTCTTGAATGTGTGTGGCTGAGACTGGAGAAAATTTATTACTTTTTTCTGCTCTCGCTATTGTTCTTTGATATATACAATCAAACATATTGAGAATTAAAAATCTGCTCAGGACTTGCACTCTAGAAAACTTTGTAGAGTATGAGTATGTTTGTTTATACAATTTCCCTTATCTCCTCATCCAGTCCCTCCGTGTGCATATTTCTTTATGTCAGAAATTTCACGTATACGTATCTATCATCATCATCTTCGTCATCAGTCTTTTAACGTACGTCGTTGAGAATAATCATTCCCCATAATCTGTCATATTTCTCTCTCATGGGCGTCACAGAGCCAGTATTTTCTGAATTTTTCTAGTTTATGACTCCATCTTGTTTTTTGCCGACATCACTTTCGCACATGGTCTCTTGGGATCCACGCTGTGAGTCGTGATGTACATTGGTTGTTTTTCATTCTGGCAACATGACCAGCCCATTGCCATTTGAGTTTAGTAATGGATTCTATGATATATATATATATATATATATATATATATATATATATATATATATATATATATATATATATATTTACCTATATCACTATCTTTTTCTTTGTTTAATTGTTACTCCAGCGATCTTTGCCAAGTACAATCGATTCAGCAGCTGTTACAATTTTCATAAGTCTCTTATTAATCACATTCAAATCTCCAGCCACCTTTTTCCATCTCCCTCTCTCTCAATATATATATATATATATATATATATATATATATATATATATATATATATATATATATATATATATATATATATATACATATAAAAATATATATATATATATATGTATATATATATATATATATATATATACATATATATATATATAATTTTATATTTATATATATATATATATATATATATATATATATATATATATATATATATATATATATATATATATATATATATATATATTTCAAAGTGATCCATGATTTTCATCTCAAAGATCTAGCACAGATTTAAATGATATTCCCTAAGAATAACTCACATACCTTGACGGAAGAAACATTTGAAATTAGAGCATAAATTAGGACTGAAAGCTCTCATGTTCATGGCGTTTTTAGATATTCAAGAGAGTGTAATAAAAACAAATGTCATAAATTATAAACAGCTACATTTCAACCAAGACGGATGATCTGAAACCATTTGTTGCCTGATATCACCGTGTGAACTCTACAATTTACATCCAAGCAATATATATTGATGATTTTAATTAAAGTAAGAAATTAATTCAAGTTCATCTCATGTATAATTTAATGGCTCACCTGGAAGTCGTTATATCTTTTAGAAGAAAAGTAATTATGGAGTCTGAGTGAAATGTACCGATTTCGAGTTTTAATTATGGAAAAAAGCTCATAGCGAGCTTAAAATTATCAAATTGATGAAATATTCCATTATTATGTTTCGAGTCACCTTTTTCTGTTGATTAATTTCTTGATGAGACTGGAAGTGATATAAAAAATCGTTTTTCATCTTCAAATTAATAGTTGAAACTTCACTTAAACAGGTTTGGTTAGTCACTCAATATGAACCGTCATGAGTCCTACGTATTTTAGCAGCATGTTCTCTTGGAAAGATCAATTGAAGCATTGGAAGATATCTTTTATTTCACTTTCTATTCGGGCAGATGTATCTAAAGAGATTGAATGAAAAGAAATGTAAGCGTCACAACCTAAGGGTTAAGTATAGTAAAAACGTACATTGCAAATTGAGACCAAACTAAAAATCTACTCAGGGGTATCTCGAAGAAAATCATCGTTTTTGCCAGACATAATAAGGAGTAAATATTGAATACCACAGCGCAGTAATATCATTGGTGTAGCCTGTACACTTTATACGTACAAACAATTCCATCCACTAAGTAAGCCTACGATACCATGTACCAACCTATGTTGACAGCTTTCGTTGATAGTTTTTTATTTGAAAGTATCATGATTGCCTACCCCCCAGCCCATTTAGAATTTATTGTAATCTGCTAATGAATTATAAGATATTTTGGGGTAGAGATGAAATCTAATTGGAAGATTTTTTTAAAAGGTACTCAATAAAACCTATGATGGCATACTGAAGTTCAGAAATATTGGCTCTGTAACTCCCAAGACAGAGAAGTCTGGCGAATCCAGGGATACGTGTTCGTCCAAATTGGCGGTTTTTTTCTTTCAGTTGATTTATCGAATGGATGTTGTCAATGATTGAGCATTTTCTGAACACAATCTGTTCATGTGGTCGGTTTTCATCTTGTATTTTGTTGATTTTGTTGATGATCACTCTGGTGCAGAGTTTATATAGATGGTTGAATAGGGATTTCGGTGTGTATTCATTGAAATCTGCTGAGTTACAGCAAGATTGCAGTATTCCAATCTCCCAGGACATCACTTTTTTTGAAGCATAAGTTGGTTAGCTTTTTGGTAATGAGTTTATCAGCCTCTTTGAGTAGGTTGATGGTAATATTATCTGGTCCAGGGGTCTTTCCATTTTTTTTTTTCGATGGCTTCCTTCACTGCGTACAGAATAACTTCTGGGAAATATGTGGACTTATTTCCTATGATTTGTATATTCTATTCATATTTCTGCGCTACTTGTTTAGAAGGATAGAGGTTTCTGTAATCCTAGCATTGAAATGGATACCATATGGGAACCTTTAATAATGAAAGACGGAAAACAATAACATCAAATACCAAGGACTGTCATTTGAGGTTTAAGGCTCCTAAAAATTAGCACTGGTTGTCCACATGGACACATAGCGTAGTGGTTACAGAACCAGACAAAAAAAAAGCAGGGGGTGTTAGGCTATGTCCAACCACGCTGGCCAATGACTTGTTAGCAGACATAGCATTGGGCTAAGATACGTATGTGCTGCAGGCATGAATTTATATATGCACGTGTGTGTGTGTGTGTGTGTGTGTGTGTATGTGCGCTAACTTAAAATAAGCATAAAGTGTTGAGAAGAAATAGTTTACTTTACAGAGGAAATCTCTTACAGTGTAACTATAACACTGATCTTGAAACTTGATCCGTCAATCTGGATATGATTTAAAAGAGAAAAATCAAAAAGTGAATTAATCACATCGGGAGTAACATACATGCTTCACATACTTCCGTACTGAAGTAAGATAATGGTTAAGGCTAGTTAGACATAAATGGTCCCCCACATTAGCTGCATATTCAGAAGGAAAAATAATGAATATGTGTTCTTCAAAATCTCACAATTTTAAAAACATAGCAGGGATCCCATCGAATTAATACACAAAATATCTATTTACAATGAATCACAACTTAATTCAGGCTGTGAATTTATGACAATCTGTAACCAACTCTGACTATAATTGAACAAGCAAATGTTATGGAGATTATTGCCTTTTTTCTTTTCCTTTTTTTTTTTCAAAATGTCAATGTATGTACAAAGAAATGTATGAGAAGAACATACTGTTTTATTATATTTGGAATTTCCCTTTTTTCCAGGCAACACTAATATATATATATATATATATATATATATATATATATATATATATATATATATATATATATATATATATATGTGTGTGTGTGTGTGTGTGTGTGTGTGTGTGAGTATATGTGTGTGTGTGTGTGTGAGTATATGTGTGTGTGTGTGAGTATATGTGTGTGTGTGTGTGTGTGTGTGAGGATGGATGTGATGTGATCCGACGGAACATTGATGAAAGGGAGAATTGGAAGAGGAGAAAAAAAAGCTTACGCAAAAGCAGGTTGGCACCTGCTCAGTGTTTTTTTTTTTCTATTATCACGTTAGCATGTTCCATGTATTGCGACGGGCACCAGATTTCTTTTTCAGAGGAAAGCTTGCAGCGGTACAGAAAAAATGCTGTTTACACGTTTGAGGTTGAGTAAAGAGATGATGATATTGCTCACTGTCCTTTCTCAAGATAATATACGGAGACACATACCCTCTGATTCCTGTCTCACAGGCCATTCTAATTACAGACAACACAACTCTCTCACTAACAGATATACAAACACCTCGACCTCTTTCTTAACAACTAAACAACAGAGAAATAATCCCATTCCTTTCCTCAACCAAAACATGTATACAAGATCATCTTCTTACCACAACGAGTATTTCTCTGATAGAGACGGCTTCAGCCTTCGAAATGCTTTAGAAAATTCCCTAATCGTAATAAAATTATTTTGAGATATCACATCAGCTTCAAATCTCAACTTGCATCAGCACACACTTAGACTCGTAAATATCTTACTGGTCTGTTTGAACTTAGTCCAAAAAATAGAAGAATTCCGGTAGACGGGTTATTTTCTCAATTACCTGCTGTACGAACTAACTATCAACAAATATTGAGCACCATGTAACACAAATTGACCAATACGTGAAATCGTACATACTAGATAAAACATATTGAACAAAGTATTTATCATTGAAATAATGCAACGAAATGTAATTTTTGTCACAATAGATATGGGATCACTTGTACAGCCCAATCAAACGCTATGATAGATATGGGAAAATTGGAGGAGTCATACACGTACTAAAGAAATTGAAGACTGCTGTCCATTCCAATGCCTGAAACATAAACAGCATATTCCTTATTTATTCAGATTGAGGTAGAAAACCTGACGTTTCCCTCTCAAACCTAAATTTGAAACACGACAACATCTAGTCTGAGCATGAAAAATTAACAGTTTATATATATATATATATATATATATATATATATAAAACTATATATATATATATATATATATATATATATATATATATATATATATATATATATATATATATATATAAACCAGGCAACAGTGACAGAGTCAGGCAACTATTCATGGATTGAGGATGTAGCATAGATATACTGGGAAAATAAGTTCATGAAAAATTTCCTTAAATTAACTACAAAAAAAAAATCGAATCCCTCTCCAAACATCTAAAAAATATTTACCCATTATCCCAAATAATAAAGAAATGAAGGGACATTCTGCAACTAAAACCTGAATTAAAAAAGATATCCAAGGAAGAACTGATGTCGACGCATGAAGAAAAAAAGGGCAGCATTACCATAATAAGCAACAGGTGGTATTAGTAAAAAATAAGTAACAAAACTGTTAAATTTGGTCAAACATGCAGCAACAGTAGAAAAAAAATGTATGTTACAAACATATCAATTTTACGAATTCTTTCACCTGTTCAGTAAGTAAGAAAGCCTTCAAATATACCATTAGTCTGAGAAAAAGTTTTAAAAAATGTGGTCCACTTTTCAGAATGCACACGGTACCCACACAATACATTGTAAAATCATGATAGCCATTTTACTATATACTAAACAACTACACATACCGAATGAAATCAAGAGACCACAGCACTTTTACCTGCTGCACAGCATTTCATATTACCAGACCATGGCTTCGCCAGGGACGCTAAATTAATTGTCAAAGGAAGAATAGGAAAAAATCGACTAATAACTAATAATCCTAAAAATGCATGAACGTATATACATTTCCGGATTAAAAATATTTTTCCCAAAGGATTTCAATAAGAAACTGAACAATCCAGGAAAAATTATATCATACCCACCAAAAGACATTAACATACTTGATACGTACATTGTTCATGCTATAAAAACACATTTAGACACCTTGATAATAGTTATACGAATTTTGGACCTACAATAAACATCAGCAATTACAATCAATGCAAATATTTTAGATAAAAAAGAATTTCAGTGCGAATCCGACGTGAGTACAGATTATAAATGAATTCGAATATTTGCATTTAGACACTGTACACATGTCTACTTACGAATACTGCCACTACTTTTTTCTGAAATATAGAATTTAACAATATATCACGCATTCCCCAACGCCAAGATAACTAATTTTGACTCAAGTGACAGCGGGCTGGGAAAAATGAATAGGCTCAGTAGGTATCTGTTGAGTGAAGCCACGTGGTCAAATGAAGCCTATGAGGTTTTGAGAAACAAAAGAGGTCAAAAGAAATACTAAAGACCAACTGAAGGAACAAGAGAAAATATAGGGAAAAAAACCATGAAATCTAGTCAATACGACCAACTGTCATTCATTCACTTCTCCCTTTTAAGGAAAGCATAGAGTCGAAACTGCTCAGGGAATATTTAGGAAAAAGATATAAAAAAAAAAACTTCTGATCAAATGTTTTGCATAAATTCATCTCTCTCCTCTTCTCTCTTTCTCTCACTCTCTCTTTTTTTCTCTACTCTTTGTCTTTCTTTCTCTCTGTCTTTCAGTCTTTCTATCTCTCTCTTTATATATATATATATATATATATATATATATATATATATATATATATATATATATATATATATATATATATATATATATATATATATTACTTAAACGAACGGCCATTTTATTTCTAATCGCTTTCTCCAATCAATATAACAAGGCATGGCTGATTTTCCATTTAACCAATTAACCTTCATTTTATTTTTTTACTCGAGAAATACAAATAAGGAAAACGAAGCATTCAAACTAAATATGCATCAAGAACAAACAATCAGTGAAGTGTCTCACTAGTTGTAAAAAAAAGCAAAAACAATTTTGATTGCCATGTATATCCACATTGTCGGTGAGGTTTCTTTTATTGTTTAAGTGAGAGACACGAAAGAGACACGAAATCTGTAGAAGACGATATTGAAATGGCGAAGAGTCTCCAATCAAAACGATACTCTCGTGAAGGAGAATAAACAGACACTGCCTTCCTGTTGATAATGCAGAGCTTTTTTTGTTATGGACATGCACGTTATCAGACTCATCATCTGCCATCGATAGTGTAAGATAATTAAATCACATGGCAGCATGTTGCAACTGATGATGTGTCTCTCTGTAACTACATTTATTCTAAGATTTCAGGCTGAAATGATAAAGAAGCCGTTATTGCAAGCAGACGAATGCGTACCAAGCGGAAAACTCTTAATTGGGTACCCGAAACAAGAATATCGAGTATAAATCATTAAACAGCCTTTTTCATTTTCTTCTCACTTCGTTCACCTGAGACAGCATGCACGCACAACTCGATGGTTTAAGGACTCCAAAGACTAAAATTACATTTACGGGTGAAAAAGATTCTCTCAAACGAACTACCTTTTGTTGCTACTCCTGCAGTCTATTGGTTGTCCAATTCTTTTTTAACTTTGTTGTAGAGTCGTGCTGCTAGCTCTCTCTCTCTGTCTCTGTCTCTGTCTCTCTGTCTAGTACGTATCTGACAGGAGACCGTCTCACAGAATAACAAATTTACAAATTTGTCTGGCAGGCTTCAGAACTGGGGTCTATACATGATAAACCTATTCCCCTGTCCTGTCTGACCTAATTAAATTGATAGATCATATTCGCCTGCCAACATTCCCAAAGACTGCCAAAATGTTTTCCAAGCAGTACAAATTACACCCTGGGGCGAACAAACACGCTCATTCACACGCACATATCCTAATTGCAAAATCCCTTGAACTGAATGGAGTGACACTGGAAATGGGTATTCACACATTATGTTACACTGCTGTTATTATGAAGTAAATACTAGTTAAAAGAAAATATGCTTTTTTTCAGCTTTGATTGCTGGAGCGGACCAGTAGACACGTATACAGATAATATTCGACTGAATATGCGCTAAACTGACAAATAACCAGACTGAGTATATATATATATATATATATATATATATATATATATATATATATATATATATATATATATACGAATCGCAGGTCTATCGGATATTGGTTCAAAATAGTTATATCTATTGTTAAATAGTTTTGTTCACTTCGATAAGAAACATGAGTTCCTGTTTAACTGGGTGTATCTATCTCCTATACATTTATTTTCCATTTCACTAATCTTTAAATATGATCTCGATTAGAACCTTCAGTCAATTTAAGTTTTCCGTTGATAAAAGTGTCAGGTAACAGCTCTTTAAAAAGCTAAGGCAAAATAGACTTCAAAATCATTCAAAATGAATCAAATCATTTTTTCATTGAAAAACGAAATATTAGGATGTAAAACATAATTCAATTGGAAGACATGTTATGTGGCTGATGTTGTAAGAATCCCTTAAAGAACATGAAAATGTTTTTGAAACCAGATTATTGCTAGGACTTGGAATACTGATTCTTAAGGCCTGACGCTACATCTGATTGAATGATGAGCTGGCATAGCCTAATCTTCCTCTGCCTTATTTTACCTTTTTTCGATCATGGAGACAGTGATAGACTAGGAAAATGCCGATGATTCTGTATGATGTCATGTAATTTTATTTCTTTTTACATTTCCAAGCTTTGTATTTCTCTGATACTAGACTTTCCCCATTTACTAATATATTTTTCAATCCCCAAAAGATATTTATTCTATTGGCAGAGAGACCATTCCTTTTAAACAAAGTTTAGTTGAAACCAGTCCAGAAAATAAATACCGCCGAGTCTGACACGCACACACATATCCATGTTTAAATAAGTTTTCTATAGCTTTTATGTAGAGTTGGAAAGTACATTTTTAAAAGAAAATATGATGGTATACTTTTGCAGTGTTGGCTTACGTGAGATAATGATGTTAATCCGATCAATTCAGAACTGAATATCCCAGACGTTCTATCCTCATCGTATTATCAGCCATCTTTGGTCAATGGCGGACGCACAGAATTTGTCCAGTGTCGAGGTAATCTCCCTCGTGACCACATTCATCGAATTTCAGTTTTCAAAACTGATAGAGGAATTCTCAGGCGCATAAGTCAATCCTATCGCTTGAAGCTGTGGAAAGCGATGCTAACCAATAAAAGAAAGTGCAAGTTTATAACTAATCGTAAAAACAAAGAAGAATGGTCTGTGATTGTACATTGCCAACAAGATAGAGAAGACGAGCCAAAATCGTTAATAAACATACGTCTTGCCACATCTCCTAAACGTTAATGTTGTTTATTTCTGATTCGTTGTCTTCTCCATAATCACATCGTTTCTTTCATGGAATTCATACTTTATTATCTTAACTTTCAATCAATGAATCCGTTGATACAAGCCATCTTCAGAACAGAGTTCTGAGTAAACTGAAATGGTAAGTGTACACATTTACGTGGGTTTGCACAAGATTAGACAAGTAATGGTTTCTTTATAACTAGTTTATTTAAAAGTTTTCGTAAAGATAATTATACAGCAACACTGTCTGAAGCACGGCCATGATAGCATGATGTACCTTAAGTGTATATTATTTTGATATTAAACCTGACGGCAAATTTTTTTAAAATGATAGTTTTGAAAAAAAAAGGCTATTTCGCTTTTTGTTGAAAAGTATAGGCTGGTCCATTCAACTTGTACATTTCCTGATAGCTGTATGATTCACTTCCAATATCGTTCTGCAGCTGTCCTTCCACGGGATTTTGTTACATTTTGACGTGGTTTGTACAATGGCCACATCTGATGGGACAGGGCAGTAGGGTTGTTTTTGGAAGATTTTTGAAAAGTTTATGTCAATGTATATGCGGTTAGCTACATGTTACAATGATAAAAATAAATAAAGAGCAATTTGTAATCTTCTTCTAGTTTGATGTCTGTGCTTGAGAGAGAGAGAGAGAGAGAGAGAGAGAGACAGACAGACTGACAGACAGACATACAGACAGACTGACGGAAAGAGAAAGATTGAAAAGAGACAGAGAAAAATACATACCTTACAGAAAAATATAAAAAAATATAAAAAGTAGAACTTAAAAGAAGGCACATATCTAATTTCCATTCGAACCCAAGGTTCTAGGAAATGATTATTTAGCCTATCAGTTTACTATTTCAGAGTACTGCAACATATATTCAGTCACTGCAGCATCTTTATCAGGCTACATAAACACTCAAAGCCCTTCAAGCTCGGAATATGTGATAGCAGCTCACCAAACTCTTTACAACCGGCCTTGAGATGATCTTCCGAAACCTTCACTGGGAAAAAAAAGGAATGAGAATTGGCAGCTAATATCCGGGCAACCTCAGATTAGCAGATATTACCCTTTTTGCGGAAAACAATCTCTAACAAATGTTACATGAATTATATTGAGAAAAACTGGGGAGTCAGCCTTCATATGAACATCAGCAAAACAAAGGTTATGAGCAATAATCGCATCGAAAATAATTGCATAACAATCTAAATAGAAACGTTGCACTGGACAAAGTAGTCTACTACATCTACCTGGGGAAACAGATCTCGATGAAGCCCTCAGAGTAGAAATCACGCAAAGAATCAGTCTAGGGTTGCAAGCTTTCACTAGAACATAGTTGACTATTGAGCCGAATCATAGAACCTTAAGAAGGGACTGACCCACAAACTGAGAACCATGCAACCAGCACGTGGAAGAATCATGAACTTCACGTGGAGAAATCACAAAATATCACAAATTATCAGGGAAGGAACAGAAGTCCGATACATCATAGAATCAATCAAAAACCGAAATGACTATAGGTTGGCCGTATTGCAAGAATGATAAACAACCGATGGACATCACGACTTGCAATAGGGATCCCAAAAGAACCCAACCAAGACTGTTAGGAAACAAGACGGGGACAGGAACTAGACAAATTCTAAAAGTATTGGTCCATGACTCCCATGATAGGGAGGCCTAGCAAACACTGGAAGAAAGTCCATGACCAACGATTGACGTTAACAGACTGATGAAGATGATGAATTTACACTTTGGGTGGTAGTAGCACTACGCTTAATGGCACTCACACTGTGTTCAACAGGCCGAATTAAAACTGAATTCCAAACATGCACGTGGAGTCCTTCGGAGTCCGACGTTGTTTTCAGTATCTTTCTAGCAATCTTGCAAAGCTACGTTGGCCCTTGCCCTTCACTTGGACAACATTGAATTGAGGAGAGAGACTTGCTGCATAGGCAACAGCCTGTCTTTCATAAAACCAAGTGCCTCGGAGACATATAAAAGCAGGGCTTTATGAGTACAGATCCATTGACTTGCAAATCTGAATGTTATCAGCTTGACAGCACGCCATTTCCGCTGTATAACGTTGTGCATAATTCATTAACTGAAGTGTTTGTTAAAGTCTCAAACAATGTCAGACAATATACCCTGTTCCATAGAACAGCTCTCAAAGAGGTACAATCTGAACATTATTCAAGTTTATGCCCCCACTTAACAATCAACCGATAGATAATTAACTTATATGATGAGTTTAATTCGATACTGTAAACAATTTAAAAAAATACTTCTACGTATGTAAAAGAGACTTCAACTTCCAAAGAGGAAAAAAAGTACTGAAAATGCGTTGATAAGAACAATAAAAAAAGACAAAACAAGAGGGTTGAAGATTTTGTAAAATTTTGCAACAGCAATCGGGTTCAAAATCATGAAATGGACTTGGAGGAGCCATAATCATGAAACCAAGAACAAAATAAATTATACCGTAGAGGACAATATAAACCTTCAGATATATGCAGAGCCTTTATCTAGTCAATATATGGAGTGACCAAAGAATAGTAAGATGAAAAGATCAAATTAGCTCCAAGACAGAAAGCAAGAAAATGTTCAACACCAAACTTTGCAGTACATATGAGAAGTCTTTTGACCAATATATATATATATATATATTTATATATATATATATATAATTACAAGTTTGGAACCAACATAACAAATCTAAGTCGCCAGTAATTTCGAGCCAAAAAGCTAAAAAAAAATTTAAAAAAAACGTTCAAAAGAAACCAAAAGTCACATAAAAATTCGCTGGAACATCAAGTTATCAACAACAACAATAAAAAATATAAAAACAACAGAGCTCGGCAAATGAAACAAAGAGAAGACAAAAGAATATAGATGAAAGCACACGGTGAAGGTATTCTCGAATGAAGTGAGTCATATCAATTATAAAATCTTTCATGACAGGAAGAAAGCAAATAACTAGTGTGCTCAAAGCAAATGAACAACTGACAGCGGATAAGGAAGAGATCGTCGAAGGTACCCCAGGATTTTACAATGATCACTATTCCACCAAAGAAAGGGAGCAGATAAAAAACGGGAAAGATGAACCACAATCAATTTGAGGATTTCCAAGAAAGTACTTTGTAAGAAGCAGAACAAGTTCCGAAACAAACAGAGAAAGGGATGGCCCCTTGACCCGAAAACATCACCATCGACTTACTCAAGAAAGCTGGAAAAGTCATCTCCAATGAACTAACTCTGCTCTTCAACATACGCCTTAAACGAAGTCAAGTCCCAGAGAGTTAATCACCGAATCAGAATGCTGTTATGAAAAAAAAAAAAAGAAAAAAAAAGGAGAGACCTGAGAGACCTCAACGACTACAGGCTAATAAATCTACTAAACTGCATCAACAACTTCTTTATCAGAGTGATCACTGACCGAATAAGCAAAGCAGTTGATTGAAACAAAAAAACAGGAACAAGTTGGCTTCAAAAAAAATACTCAACCATCGAAATTTTTTTTCAGTAAATCCACTGAAACAGAAAGCATAAAAAATGAAGTGCCAGTTGTAGCTTTTGTTGTATATAAAATGACCTTTGATTCTGTGGAATGCCGAAAGTTATCGACACAATTATACAATATGATATACAAGTCAAAGTAATTTATTACATTTCCTTCCTCAGAATGCATAATGACTCTGAGCCCTTCCAACTAGAAAAAAAAGAGTTACACAAAGTTATAATAGCTCAACCCAAATCCTCAGAGCCTGCCTCATGATGATATTCCGGAACTCCCAAAACTTAAAATAAGAACACAAATAAATCAGAGTTGAAACAGAATACAAAAGTAACGTCAGAGTAGCTGACGGCATTGTTCTCTTTGCTACGAACCTTCACCATCTCAAAAGTGTCTTAGATTAACTAAATAAAGAAAGCAAAAAAGTTCGTCTCCACAGGTTGTACTACAAACATGCTGGGAAGAAAAACACAACAATCTAAATCGGAAATGCCCAGCTGAATAAAGTAAATGACATGTACCTATGTCAGCAAAAGGCACCAAAAGGAGAAATCAAGCAAACCTTTGATAGATCAGGCTCGACCTTCTAAGAACAATGAAATCCCAATAGTCCAAAAAAGAAGGATTTACAGCCAATATATCCTACCGATGGCCACATATGGAGCTGAAACATAGAAGTAAACGAAATGATTGACCCTCAAACCAAGAATCATGCGACAAACACTTGGTAGATTCATGTTTCACCTCACGTAGAGAGATCACAAAACAGGGCAGTATATAAGATAAAAGACAGGATCCTGTGACATCATAAGAACTGTTGGGAAACACAAATACAAAAGGGCTTGACGTGTTGAAATAATGATCAACAACCGCTTGACATCATAACTCACAACGTGGACCCCCAGAGATCAGGGGCGAGGTTGTGGCCGACAGAAAGTATGATGGCATGGCAAGCCAGATATATTCAGGAGGCACTGGCTCTGCCATGTCAATTATAAGAAAAATCTTGTAAATCTTCGGGAAGGTCTCTGTCCGACGACAGGCGCTAACTGATCGATGATGAAAATGATGAAATACATTTATGTAGGATCTCAAAGTAAATGACAGTAATTGGAAGGTCTCTACATATTAGAAGGCAATGGCCATTACAAAATTGAGAGAAACCTTTGTTATGAAAATACGAATAGAAAGGCAGGAATGCTTCAGTCTTTGGATGGTTACATCACTATTTGCATTCCTGTCAGTTACTTAGAGACTATTTGGAAAATATACACGAACGGTTTATGTATTGAACTTCAGTCTACCTGTCAGTTACCCATATAAATCAAATAATACTACACATGACTTTGTACACAATATTTGCTTTCATTGGAGAAGGCAAGTGTTATCCCGAACACTGACCAAAGACTACTATAACATGTTAGAATACATTGCTTACTTTTATTTGTCTCAATGAGCGTAGCATTTTAAAAATATGGATTGTGCTATTATAATTTTATAGTTATATGTATTAAGGCACGCACACCCACTCACCTAAGCACATGTACACATTGACACACATATAAGGACATATATTTAATGAACTGTTGTAAGTTCATGGTCTGAGAAGCACTAGTCCAATGTCATTCGATAACCATGATTGCGCTGATCTGTAGTATGTCATGCCGACAAATTTTTCTCTTGCCACTTATCAGTTGAGTTTTCGTTCCATCTTTTGTCATTTTATCTTTCCAACTAATTAGTCATATAATAACTTTCACCTTGGAAAGCTGACCCCGTTCTATTGTTTAAAGTTATTTGTAGCTTTGCTCACTCGATTGGAAGTGTGATCGTTATCACACTTTTCCCAAATTTCATAATTGCTCTAATATATGTAATGTCTTACCGGAAAACCTCTCTATCTGAACTTCCTATTTTCCATCCAGTCCTTTCCTGATGTGTCTTTTTTTTTTCTGTCACTCAGTTTCCGGTTGATAGCTGTTTTTTTTCATCTCGCATCCTTTGATCTTACTATCTGCCCTGCCAATCTCCATTTTTGCTGCTTAACTACTTTAAGATAACTTTCGCCCTGGTCTTTCCTACGGGATCCATTCTTATTTTTTTCTATCGTTAAGAGTTATTCCAGACATTTATTTTTCTATAGCCTACTGTGCTATTTTCAGTTTGTTTTCAAAGGTATTTTGAGCTTCAATGTTTCGCACCTGCACATCATAAGTTGTATCTTGCATTCATGTATACTTGACGTTTCAATCATATTGGCAATTCACCTTTGCTGATATGTATTGAATGTACATTTTACGTCTCAAGCATATTGGCAGTCAGCCATAGCTATTTTATGCATTGAATGTACACTTTATAATTTGCCTTTCAGTAAGTGCATTTTCATACCAAATGCTTCCCAAACAATCAACATGCGATGATGAAGCTTAATCCTCTGGACTGGGTGAATATATTACTTAACTTCTTTTTAGATTTCGTCCTCTAAATTCACACTCTTTTTGACTTTGTTGATAGTTACTTTTGGTACCAGTCTCCTTTATACCAACTTTTTATTCTTTCTTAGATTGTTGAATATTCTGATAGTAGTGCAATTGCACCAACGTATTTTGAATTATTCAAATATCTTCTATCCATGTTTACTCCAACAGTTTCTTATTCTATTTTACCTAAGATTTTCATTCAAGTCTTGCTGTAAAGCATTTTGCTGTTATCATATTTTCTTGTCTTACGGTTAAAAATGTATCATATTGGTATCTTCATGAAGTTTGATTATAAAGTTCCATACACACATACATACATACATTAATATATATATATATATATATATATATATATATATATATATATATATATATTAATTTATGTGTGTGTGTGTGTGTATGTGTGTGTGTGTGTGAGTGGAGAGAGGGAAAGAGAGAGAGAAGAAGAAGAAGAAGAATGAATAGAAAATATTCTTCTACATAAGTTTTAAATGTTCAATCATTGTTGTATCAACATAAACATCCAGTAAAGGCTCCTTCAATGCTTTGGATACATTCTCATTCTCAGTATTTGCTTGTTTTCTGTCTGCAATATTGAAACCATTTGTTCGTTTAGCCAATACAAGCAACAGCAACTCATGAACATCGGCAGTGAATTTTGCTTCACTTGAAATGCTGAATATCGTTTCAGAAAACTGTACCATAATAACATGCATTCTCATATAAGAAGACATTGGATTTGGCAATGGCACTATATCGCATTTTCTCAGAGTAATTGATATATTTAATATCCAATGGATTATTGCATAAACTTACACAGATATTTTTCTTCACTTCGACAGTTGGAGCAGATATTTCAGAAATATCCCTCCATAGCACACCAACATTCATTTTACTCTCACACACAAACACACACACACACACACAAACACACACACACACACACACAAACACACACACACACACACACACACACACACACACACACACACACACACACACACATATATATATATATATATATAGAGAGAGAGAGAGAGAGAGAGAGAAAGGGGGGAAACAGAGTCAATAAAGCTTCACAGTTTGAAATATCAAATAGGCAAAGAAAAGATTCCTCCAAAAATATGCTTTTTCAGTCACTTATTTCCCAATATCTTTAATGTGATTCATGGGATTTTCTTCTGTACCTATTATGTTTTACTCAGAATTAGATATTATTGTGCCATGTGTTATTTCTTCCCGTCGGAACCGTTCATTCGTGTAACTAATACTAGCAACAGCAATACATATTCACACACACATACATGCATACATACATACATACATATATACATACGTACATATACTTATATGTATGTATGTATTTGTTAGTTTGTGCGTGTGTGTGTGTGTGTGTGTGTGTGTGTGTGTGTGTGTGTGTTTGTTTCAACTCCAAATATTCATTATTTGTTTTTGCGGTCTATCTCTGCTTTGTTTGATCATATCCACACAGCAATTATTGTAATAAGAAATGGATGCATGATCAGACGGTTATGAATTGTATCATATTATATGAGCTTGTATTGAAGAATATGATAGAAACAGTTGCTTTATCTAAGGTGTGTGTACTTACCTTCATTACAAGTACCTGTTTTAATGGTCATTTGAGTGATTATTTCTGTGTATACATACCTTCATGCTTGCTTATCCAAAAGCAATATTTGTAAAATCTATTTCAATTCTAATTCTCTATATAAGCATGTTTCAAACATGTTTTGGAATTTTTGTTGTTGTTGTTGTTGTCCTGGTGTCGAAAATGTGTTTGTTGATGATTCGTCATATGTTTTCTTTTTTTTTTGAGAATGTTATAGGAGTGATTTCATGTTCAGCTCATGTTATTAGCTTGTTGTTTTTTGTTGTTTTTTCTACAAATCAAACTTTTCTTTTTCCAAGTTTTACTGTTGTTTTTGTGTTGTTGATTTTTATGAGGGTCGGCATCATTACATTGAAATGATAAATAATTATCTATCTTAGTCCATTCACATTCTTGTTGAAATGTGGAAGAACTGTGAGAGAGAATCTGAAAACAACTGCTTTTCAAAAATAAGACTCATTGAACATCAATAAAGGTAGTTCAAAGAGACACTATAAAATCAGTTACTGCTGATCATATAAGGAGAGGAACGTGG
>OY735199.1:31893121-32025621 GCA_963457665.1 Thysanoteuthis rhombus | reverse complement strand
GTAATTTCTTCTCTCGTTTCCCGTCAAAGTAATAGAACTATTCACATGCGAGCAAACTTTTCCGGACATTGCCAATCCACAGCTCATGTATCATGGCATCATTTGATTCTTTAGATCTCAGCTTTTGATGATATGGATACTTTGGCTTTGCATATAGACCAATTTAATAGAATTTCAAATACAGATATTCAAAGTACACTGACCCATCAAAATTCCGTTTCAGCTCACTGGATACAAAATATTGGATGAGAAAAATTGTTCATGTTGTTTTTAGTTTCTATTATCATTCAGGTCCCAAAACAAATCAATAGAATAGGAGCTTCCACAAAATAATGCTAGGTAATTTAAACCTAAACACTCACTACTCCAATATTACTAGCAGTTGGATATACTCACATTTGTATCGAGTGATTCCAATACGGCAGCGTAAAATCAAATTGTGAATGCCTGTCTACTGTGTGAATGAGGACTATAAGCTGAAGCAGCCATTTAGACCAGAAGCTGATAGAGGTAAGTACCAACCAAGTGTGAAGACAGAAGAGTCTACATTTTCAAATGGATATACCTGTTGTCATTCAAAAATACGATTTGAAACTTGGATTCAGAGATGATTTCAGCGGGAGGGGATTTATTCCAGGCATGTCATACAAAAAGTTGAAATAGTCTTGAGCAAAATATGACCCCTTACCCACCCAACGTATCAACAACTTTATAAAAAGGGTACCATGTGTGATCTTTCGGATGAAATGAATTTTAGAACTACGACCCAATTGCATAAAACGGAATAGCTATCGCGCATTAAATCAAGCGTTTGAAGCAAAATCAATGCAACATATTTTTTTAATAAATCACTAATCTAGCAGAAGGAGGGGATATGAGAAAACAAGTTGATTTAGCCATTTCATTCAACATTTGTGGTTTTCTCCTATGCAGCATGATTTTCCTGGTACCCAAGTTCCCCCAGGGGGGGTATGGTGGACTGGAGGAAAAAAGGCTGATAGTTCCAATTATTTCTGCAAATCGAATTTACCCAGCTTGATTAGAGAAAATAATTTCGAGATGAGTGTTCTCAAAGATACTCAATATTCAATCACAACTGCAACACAAACGTATGAAAGGAACCAAAGTCTTACGTGAGAGATTTCCATTAACAACGTAATAAATCAAAGTTTCAGAGATACACCGAGAAGATTTTACCTTTCCGATGATGTATCTTGGAAGACTAACTGTTATGCGTGGGAAGTGTCAGCCCTGATCGTAAAGATATATACGTACATTTTTCAAGAATATTACGTCAATCTTCCCAGTTTTGGCTCCAATGCAAGTAACATTGGAACGTATATCGCTGGGATGCTGATTTAATCTTCTTTCAAACAATATCCATGAGTCTCACTCATATATATATATGTATATATATATATATATATATATATATATATATATATATATATATATATATATATATATATATATATATATGTGTGTGTGTGTGTGTGTGTGTGTATGTGTGTGTAATCAACACCACCTTAATCAGGGTTGAGCACTCTCTAAGTGAGATAACTTGTTCATTGTATGCTCATGCAATGTTCTTCCAACATAGAATGGAGCACTTTGGTGGATGAGGAATACATGCAATAAAATTATAATATTTCGATTAAATTCAAGCTTACTGACTGTCCAGTTTCGTGGAGTAGAGGGAAGATACCAGCCATCAGGTCTGAAGCTAAGGTTTTGATCCTACTGGATGGGATAATGGATAGTCTATAGCCTCACTGAATAATTGTAATACAACGAAACAGCTGTCTCTTGATGACACAATAATTATATACATATGTGTGTGTATGCGTGTGTGTGTGTGTGTGTGTGTTTGTGTTTGTGTGTATGCATGTAGTAGAATTAGGGTTTGCGACACAAACAGTTAATGTGTCTACCCTCTCTTGGCTCTCTCAGGTGAATAAGTACTTTGGACATGAGGAAGTACGACACATCCAAAACAATCATAAAGCCCAACAAAGTCATATGAACGGGATCCTTATAACATATCCTGTGGCTTTTCAATTTATAACCATCAAAAAAATCAAAATCAAATTGCATGAAAGGAAAACTCATCCAGCTAAAATGTGAGACACCCCCAACAAAATGATCCATAAAGGAATATGAAATATACTTAATCATTCACCTGAAAAGCTCAGACAGGATAGGAGCATAAACGTGTTTGTGAAACAGACCCACATTTAACTCTTCCTCCTGCTCTACTCAAGACCAACTCAATATTTAAAGTTTTCTATATATTCATCACTCAATGAGCTAAACCCATCATACGTCAGAAATTGCGTTATATTATATCATATTGTGTTATGCTATATTGCATCCCTGATGTGCACTGTGACGTATATATATATATATATATATATATATATATATATATATATATATATATATATATATATATATATATATATATATATATATATATGTGTCTGTGTGTCTGTGTGTCTGTGTGTGCGCGAAGGATTATTTGCGCAGATTTTTTTTACAGTAATATCCAATGTTGTGTTGAAATTCACTTTTCAACAATTTGCAAGTGTACATACTTTCATAGTGACTCAATCCAGCCATTAAGAGAAATAATGCTCAGTACTCGATATATCACAGAAAGAGTTATACATAACTAACTTCATACGCTTCACTATATGCTTTCATACGCAATAGATGCAAATTTCATGAACTACTTACCAATTTTATGCTTAAAAGAAACAAATCAGTTTTTTTTAATTGCTCATATCTGAGGACATAGGTTTAGCCCTTTTAAAGTACTCAGATATATCTTCTGGAGATTGTGATATTCTGGACTTTAGATTTCTTTAATGGTCTTCTTTGTGATCATTTTTTCTCCAAAAATGGGCACACAAAGGGGAATTTTGGAACCTGATTTACAGTCCTAGGGATGTTGGCTTCATAGAGGGTCACGTTCATGCCTATTTCAACTAATTGTATGATATGCCTGGGATTACCAAATTCCAAGTGCTTCCCTTCACCAGACCCTAATGAGAATATACAATGTTAACTGGAGGAAAATAATACTCAAAATACTTAACAGTGATTTAGGATTTATTTTTCTTTTCAAATGGAAGTGTATCACTCGAAGTTGTTCCTCATGAATTGAAAGGGAAAGACTGCAATCTTGAGGAACTGATGACCCAATCAGAATTTACTCCACTATAGGCTTATTAAGACCTTACGATCTTAGCGAATAGAATAATTAAAAGAAATAATATTACACGCTGGTTAATACTTTTCTCTAAAACAATGGATCGTTATCAAATATAAATCAACTACTAGGGATCCTAAAAGTCACACCTGTTGAACTTTTTTCTCTATAATTCTTCCTTTATTTCTACATTACACTCATAATAAACTTCAGAAAATTTTACTCATAATATATCTATATAAATTTCATTAAATTATTTGGGCTCATAATTCAGTTGAATAAGAACAACACGGATAACCTTTTTGTTCTCAATTTTTTTCCCTTTCTTTACTACACTAACAGTTTCAGTATTCCGGTCAAGTTTAAAAGGTAAAGAAATATGAAATGATTGATAGGGGAGGGAGGAAAGAAGCAGATTCTATTCCTACATAATCAATGAGCAAACTGGAAAAGGGAGAGGAAGAGAGAGAAAAATAAAGAAAGAGACCGGGGAGGAAGAAAACGATGGGGAGAGCTATGGGGGCCTAATTTCAGTTATAATCCTAATTGCTTTTATAATATACTGGATTATTTGGATTTCATGACATCAATATGGGAAAAAATCTTGATACTGTTGTATATTGTTCACTTCCAAGGCGAAATTTTAAGATTTTTTTTCGGTTTAAGGAAAGATATTTTCACAAAAGTAAAAATAATCTAAAAACTTATTGGCTTCAGACAGAGTGGGCTTTGACCCTCAAACAGCCCGTCATGATCTTATCAATTTTTTGAGAAAATCTTTTAAACAAGAAATATTGATCGAAAATCCATCAAATGTATAATATTGTAATAACACAATTTGTTTTCCCCGAGTGAGATTTCTTACCATGACTTATCGGTATTATTCTGACCATAAAATATGCTAAAATATTCACTCAACTCTGAAGCCACGAAGAATTTAACTTTCTAGACGCTTAATTGATGGAAAGTGGTACTTGTTAACATTTCAATTTCACTGAAGCGATGATTTGAAAAAGTATCTTTATAGCCTTTGTTTGGAGTTACCAATCAGGCAATTAAATGTGGGTAGTAATTTCTCAATATTCGTTGACGTTAAAAAAAAAGAAATTACTACACGTTTGGCAATATCGTACATTTTTATTACAGTTGCTCTCGATCAAATTATGTATTAATTTGGACAGAAAAAAAAATTATCAGTCATGAACTTGAATCTTTTGGTGTAATCATCCAGGTAAGGTAACGTAAATTTAGTTGTTAATACTTAACTAATATTATCGTAGCTAAAGAAAGCAGGTATATACACTGGAAGAAAGAAAGTTGGGAGAAAATTACCATCACAAAGGGTTTGATAGAACAAATAAACATTGAATAATATGTATGTGTTCATGCTTGGCTCATGAAAACATAGGAAATCTTAATGGGAAAGGGAATAGTTTTTGTTGTAAAAAATTCATATCCGTGAGAATATTTATACATTAATGTCATTCATCTTCGCTCAAATGTACGTATGTGTTCATGCGTGTCTGTGTGTGGGAATATATGCACATGCGCATATGTGCGTTTCAAAAGAGTCAAGAAATCATTTGAAAATTTTGGAACAAGGAATGTTATCCAAATCAGTTTAAAATCATTGATGTGCTGAAGGAAATTAATCTTTCTGGTCAATCTCGTTGTCAGAACAATGAGTTGGTTGCTGTATGCTGCTGTGCCTAAAAAAAGCTTGCAATCAGGGGTTGGCTTATCTTTGGGGTCATTGGTCGGATAGAAGTTGGCAACTTGGCCTTTGCTGAGTGCTGAAAATTTCCATGATGTCAAAGATGCGTGTTTCGACCAAAATGATTCTGGGGCACCTCAAACTTTTTTCTTCGCCCCAGGTAAATGAATAAATGTTAGTCAGCTCGTTGACTTCAGTCAGTCGTCTTTGAGAGAACGGACCCTGGAACATAAGAGATGGTGGGCAATGGCCATGACAAAGAAGAAGAAAAAGCAGAAGAAGAAGGAGAAGAAGGAGGAGGAGAAGAAGAAGAAGAAGAAGAAGAAAGAAGAAAAAGAAGAAAAAGAAGGAAAAGAAAAGAAGAAGAAAAAGAAGAAGAAGAAGAAGAAGAAGAAGAAGAAGAAGAAGAAGAAGAAGAAGAAGAAGAAGAAGAAGAAGAAGAAGAAGAAGAAGAAGATAACCTAAATAAAACATAAACTTGCCTTATTCCAGAGGCCGTCTCATTATCAGAAGCTGACTTTTCTTAACAAAAAAAAATTGCTTGTTGAATTTAAATCAGTTGTCAGTTTGTTTGTTTTTTCCTGTCATCCTTATTCGTGAATTGCCCCCATAACCAAGACAGTTCAGGATGGAATCGAAAGAAATAAATCAGCTTACACAAAAATATATCCTTACATTTATACGCACGCTTCTTTACTGGCATTTGTAATAGAGATCCCCGAAACAAAAGTACACAAAGAAGGGAAAACCACGCACTGAGCTAGCGCTTGTTGTCAAAGGCTTAAAGAATAACATTACTGTTCGATGGAGAAAATCATTAAAAAAAAAAGAAATTGATTTGACAAGGAGACTATTGATAATACAATTTTTGCTAGTGTTAGTTCTATTTAAGACGTCTCTATGCTAGAGACTTACAGCTGTTATGCTTCATGATGGCAGGTTGTCATTACGGGTTGTTGCATTCGTTCTGTTCAGAGATAACAGCTGAATGACAGCACGCACTTTATACATTCAAAATGTTTTAAGGATTTGATTTTTATTTTGACAGCTATTTTTTTTATTTGCATTTGCTTTCACCGAGGGAATTCCTCACTTCTTTTCTACTCTCTAGTTATCTCTCTTTCTCTCTTCTTAATTCCTATACTTTTTTTAATTGATCCCCACCCACAAAAAGCAAAAGACTTGCACCTCATTTGTCAGTTTCTGCTTGTCTAGGTTCTTTCATGAATCATATTGATATGCAAATATTAGAATGAATGCTTGAAACGCAGGTGCAAGACATGAAAATATCTGAGGGTCATTTTTGTTGCTGCAACACACAACATATAGATATCATTCCCTTAGATATTCACTAGTTAGTTTTAGACATAATCTCATATTCTGAATAACACACCCGAAATAAACAAGTAACCAAACACACCTACATACATGACAAGAGACATAAAGACACACGTGTTGATACACAAACACACACACACATATATATATATATATATATATATATATATATATATATATATATATATATATATATATATAGTAGAATGCAGATTCGCTACAAAAACTAGCAATTTGCTCTAAAAACCAGTCTGTGTAGTGAATCCACATTCTACCATCTATTTCGAGCTCTCCTCTAAAACAACTTAACTTCCAAAGTACAAATTATATTGTATCAAGCACTCTATGAAATAAATCCATCACATATCAGTATTGCTTTATATTATTAATATATCATTATATTCTGCTATACAGCTAGCCTGATCTGCACTATATATATATATATATATATATATATATATATATATATATATATATATATATATATATATATATATATATATATATATATTAGAAATATTTATTCAAAATAGTGTCCTGCTGTTACATGTTTAATGTACTGTAGACAGTGTAAATAGGATAAAAATAATGAAAAAATATGACCCATAGGGTAACTGGTTAAACGTAGTTATGCATTTACCATTGATCTAAAAAGTTACCGATAATGTAAAGGCCCCAGGGACATTGCTACGTTGAGACAGCTTCTCTCTCAGAAGCAAGTTCAATTCCAGCAGCAGCCCCATTTCTCCAGTTGTTTAATCTATTCACGTTGTCTTGGCTAAGTGACACATCAACTGTATGACGACGGAAGATCATTCCACACAAATGTTTCTACATAATATAAAACAATTCATGTAAATTCTTTCGATTCACAAATATACATTTCTTAATTCATACCTACACACACAGACACTCATACGCACACATACGCACACACACACACACACACACACACACACACATATATATTGTATAAATTGACACAAAATATAGCCAATAGCAACTTGAAAAAATCTTCAATGCAAAATGTTGAAATGCAAGGTAACATGAGAGTTATGAGTTAAGTTCCCTTTATCCATGTAGTAGGTGCCATGATACTAAAGTCACTCTTCCTATGTTATATTTTATCACCAGATATTTTTACGATACGTCTTGACATCGGTATGCCGTGATGATTGACTGGGAAGTGAGAGGGTCAGTGGACGCTTGAGTAAACGTATTTATCATTCCTTTCCGTTCAAAAAAATCATATCCACACGTTAAATTGAGTTGGACAGCAGTAAAATCAAGCTAGAGTAGATAAATTGCCTTATATAATTCAGTGGAACATTAAGATTTGTTATTCAACTTTTTGTCATGTTTGAATATTCATTGTTCTTACATTGTATTACATCACAATAAATAAGTTAAACAGCCAATATTCTGCTTTCATTCAATTTTTCTACCAGCGTTGCTTCTACTTCGTATGCAAAGGCTATCTTATAATTTGTTCTCTTTTATTTCAATCTCCTTTTCAATTGTTTCATAATTTTTAACCTGCAAAATTATTTTCGAAGAAGTTGTTCCCGTTGGGTCACTATGCCTAGGGGTGCAATGCAAGTGCAATAGAAAACATATGACTTGTATTATCCTAGAGATCATAAGCCATTTTTTTTTTAGATTTGTTTATCTAAAAATGGAAAATTCATTTTTTCTTCCATTGTGAGATATCGGAATGAAAAAATCAAATCACTTATTAAGCGCGATGGTTCAATACATTTGAAAAGAAGTATAAAATGAATTATATATATATATATATATATATATATATATATATATATATATATATATATATATATATATATTGCTTCCTCCTACTTCAAAAAAATGTTGTTACTCAGATTTTGAAAATGAAAATATGGAGTATTATTTTAAAATCACATTTTTAATCCTTTGAATGACAATTACTGTAAAATTACAGTCCTTTGTGCATTGATATTTCCAAAAGTAATTTGTAAGAAATCGAGGTTGAATAAACGCATTGAACCCATTTGTAATGAAATTCTTTCATCAGAAGACAATCAGATAGGACATATGATCAAAACAAAACATGAAATATTTATTTCTAAAACAGATTTTTTCACAAGCAAAAAGAAAATGAATTATATCGAAAGTTTCATCGTTGAAAAGATGTTTCAATATTCCAGAAATATACCATAGACAAATCAAAAGTTGAGCACGTTTATAATTTTAGAACTTTGGAGGAAGGATTTTTTTCTTTTTGATTGAATTTACATATAACCCACAAACATTTGGGAGGGAAGACTGAATTGTATCGTTATGGTCAGCCACGGTGTTGATATAACGTTAAGAAAATATTATCAAACATTTATTGAAAGGCCTTTTTTTCTCCAAGTGTAAGTATATTGCAATGGATAGTTTTCATGGATCAATGCTAGCAAACAACTCCACGCTCAATGTAAACGATAGCATCGTTCAGTCTAATTGTTGAGTCAACTCAGCAGATCACTCAAGCTACAGAAACATACACAAAACAATACGTTATGCAAAGAACTTGGCTAGTCAACTGTTATCATACTCATTCATAACAACGGCAAGGACTATGAATGGAGTCAGCGAGAATCAAACATGCAAAATATAAATATGATATTTTAACACCATGGTGACAATGATTTTTTCCTCTCTAAATCTGGCTCAGCATTATATCATAGAATGGGATAAAATAGGCAAAAAACAATGATATCTAGGTCAATTATAGAATCAATAACAAGTTTGTAATCTTTTCCCTGTTTATAAGATTGGCCAGGCAATGACTTTCTTAGTTTCAGCAAAAAATTGCAAAAAAAGGGAGATATTAGCTTTTACTTTAGTTGCAATGATATGAACGCTAAAATGTATTAAACGTAATGTATACGATTATGCAAGGGAAAAATAGAAGAAAAACTGACAATGTTCAAAACGTACTATGCTGAATATAAATATTTGTCATTATTTATCCCTACTATAAAAACAAAAGCATTATTTTTCAATTATTTTTTCCCAGATGAATTCTCATGCTATCCGCTGTTAAAATACCCGAATCAATAACAGTCATCGCATAAAAACGGAAAAACATCACCCAAGGTGCACAATAATTTATTAGCAGAAGAAGAGAATATATATATATATATATATATATATATATATATATATATATATATATATATATATATATATATATATATATATATACGTGTGTGTGTGTGGATGTGTGTGTGTGTGTGTGTGTGTGTGTGACTAAACGAAGAAATGAATAATGTCTTTTCTCTCCTCCATTACACGTCCATCTTATTAAGATTACATCATTTTCCTCCATCAGAAACGTTGTTTCTCATTCAATGGGATGCAACGATTCACGTGTCTGTAAAACACTATTTTACAAACGACCAAACAAATATTATTTGTTATTGTATTGCACACACACACACACACACACACATACACACACATATATATACAATACAATAAACTATAAACATATGTATGTATGTATGTATATATATATATATATATATATATATATATATATATATATATACATACATACATATGTGTGTGTGTGTGTGTGTGTGTATGTGTACGTACGTGTGTATCCAATGCGTTCATTCGTCAAATTCTTTGTTTTTCTAGGTCTTGCTGGTCATTTCACTCGCTTTTGTACTTCTATCCACGATGAAATATCGAACATCACCTCTATTGAATTTTCTTCCCACGAAGTAGCCATCTCCCCTCTCCCCTATTCTGAGATACTCGACATTTTGGTAGCACCTCCAATGTATCTAATGTATTTCTGCTGAGTAGGGACTTTACAAAGTGCATTAGAGAAAAGCAAACGAACGTAACATGTAAGAATAGCGGGTTTCTAGTAGATTCATATCTCTATTCTCCTATCTCATCAATTTCAGGCATGCTTTCTCAAACTGATGCATGTGACGACTTGTATCACGTTCGTAGCTATTTCCCTTTCTTTTCTACCATCATTTGTTTCCCTTTTTCAGCTCGATTTACTTCTCTTCACAAGTTATGTTTCTATTGTTTCCTCCCTCCTGAATATGTATTTCATTTATCAACGTCTTTCTTTTATTCACCTTTTTTTGCCCTCACTTTCCGTGATCTCCTTCATTAGTAGCCTTGGACTCATTTTCTTTTTTAATACTCCCATTATACTTATGATTTTCATTCCCTTGTTCGTTTATTTCTTCTTCATTTTGCCCATTTGTTCTACATTAACTTTCTTTCAATTCATTCCCTTCCTTTTCTAATCATTGCACACGCATTCAACGGGGACAATGCTTTATTGGCAAAACAATTTCCAATATGCCTTGAAAGAAACGGATTACCGCTGGGTGACACAACGTTGAAGGCTCGTTGCTTGTTAGGCAGACTTCGATCAACGTAAACTCGGACCAAGAAAATGGACAACGTTGACAGCAGCCAATAAATATCACTGTCCCTCAAGATTTCTATCGATGTAAGTCGAATCCACTCGCGTTGCAAACAACTAAAAAATAAGGTTGATGGGAAAAGACAATAAAGGACAACAGCAGGTTTTACTAGTTATTCAATAGAAACTGTCACATGACCAAAGTTTTTTGACAGCATACCACGTTTATAGCGACTCATTAAAACAAAGGGGGTTATTGAAAAGGATAATTTTTTGCCCTTTTTTATGGTTAGTGATCAGTAAAACTTCTTACTTGTCAGAAAAAAATAACGGGTAGGCAAAACGCAAGAGGTTAATTTAGCACAAACCTTTACATCAAATGGAGCACTTGATAAATTCCTATTTAGGGAGTGAGTTAAGAAATGATAATGAAAATAAGAGCTTCAATAAGTGTTATATGGTGTGGAAGTTTAAACCCTATGGTTCCATCTGTGCAACCTTAATGCGTGACATATACATATATAGCAAACCAGCCCAACTTGAAGACTGAAAGAAACCAATATTGACGGTCTTTAGTGGAATGCTCGGTTGACGGTTTCTAAAAGGAAAGCATCGAAATCAAACACTGGGCACCATAATGCAAGACGCTTGGAATTCATAAACATACATCGTAGCCTGAGTGGTAATTGCCACATTTTTGGTTCGCTTTTGTAAGACAAGAGATTGCAAATCAAACGTCCTTACATCTCCATTTGATGACAAGGAAAACCATGTGACTCCTTGATGGAGTCTTTTCAAAAGTGAACGTTTTGCGAAGATATGGGTGTAATCAGATACGAAGACAGTCTTTCGGGGAAAATTTGCTGTCGTTAGACATATCATCATTTAGAAGCTGACATCAGATTTGCACAAGAGAATTCGATATGTCCATACATCACTATTCGACGCCTTTCTGTCGGTTGTTCGGTTCCGATTATGTTAAACATCAGAAATAGGACAAAAAATGTGATGTAGTGGTGATGTGATAAAAATGTACATGGTCATTAAAAGGACACGTTGAAACCTTCAGTTTACCTTATGCTAATGATACCAAAATAAAATTCCTGCATCTGTATTTTTGTATCGAAAGAAACAACAGGCAAACATGGTCAAAAAACACCAAAACGATTGAAAATGATATTTGCAGAATGTTTAAAACTTCTTTTTGTTTTTCTTTTTATGCTTCGTTCAATTTATGGTTCTCAATCAGCCACTTTATCTATCTTTATCTTAATTTCAGTATTAAAACACGATTCCCCATTCTGGAATGACCGCCATAGCAAAGCTAAATCAAGACATGTGTGTTTGAAAGTTATTTCTTAGAGTGCAAAATGGCAAAATAATACTACTTAAAACGTCATGTCACAGCTGAAGGAATTTCCAAGCTATGTAGCATTTAAATAACATTTTCAGAAAGAAAAACTTTCAAATATAATTCAAAGCTGTTCATATGAAATATGACACTTTCCTGATAAGGGGGTTCCTGTATCCGACCATTTTTGCCAAAGACGTTATAAGTTTTCAAGTATTACAAATGGTTTTCAATAAAATAACTCTTGCCTTACCTGTTTGTCTGGATTTTTAGGTTGCCGAGATACTGCAAATCCGCCTTTGCCCTTTTTTTTCCTTTTGAATTTTCTTCCTCAAATCAATTCATCTGCTTTTGACCCGCATTGATTGCGTGATTCTGTCTGGTTAATCGTTCAGTCCCCAATATAGAAACATCGTCGTCGTTTTGAGAATGTAATTTTGATTAGAGAAAAAGCTACGCAGATTATCGATAGAGAACTATTGATGAATATTTCTCAATGTCACTTAGTAAAATGCGTCAGTTTATGCTAAAATTTCCGACGAAAACATTTTTTGATTAATCAGAAATGTAAGCACGTAACCACATGAAGACACCAAATAAACACACACTCTCTCTCTCTCTCTCTCTCACACACACACACACACATATATACATATATATATATATATATATGAGTGTGTGTGTGTGTGTATAGCAATCCACACCTTTTTCCATCGAATGAAACAACCAAAACGACCCTTAATAAAATGTTTTTCCTTCATTAAAGCGTCATTTAGATTCTGTCTTCAAGTAAACCAAAACAATGTAAAATTATTTGCATAATTGGAAAATATGTTTCTCACTTAAAATTTCAATCATCAAGAACAGCCACGTAAATGAATCCTTGTTTTTCTACTAAGAAATTGACCATTAATAAGACTATTTTCGAGATTTAGAAGATGATCAATCAATTTCTTGTTTTTGCTTGAAAGAAAGTTGTCCAAATCTCCGTATAAGAAGGGGAAAGCCTGAATAATCATAACCTTTGATCGTATAGTTACAACGTAAATGTTCCTCTTCATTTGCCTACTTGCTCCCTTGAATTTCACGAATTCACAGACCAAAACTGCTCGACTCTCAACTTTACATGCTGAAAATTATTCCAATATCTGTGGTTCAATTCAGTATGTTCTAACAAAATTTAAACGTAGACTTGTTTTAATATCTTTTCCCACTAATGACACAAAGCTTTTGACGATTACATTATCATAAATCGGCTTCGTTTTTCTTCATAAGCATTGATTTTCAAGGAGAAAATTATCTGGTCTGAAAAGCTGCAACGTGCTTATAGCTGTATCAAATAGCTCTCATGCTTATATGTAACGTACTTTTTCCGGCTTTGAATATTTACACATTTGAAAGGAATTGTGTGCCTGTCAATAATTGTACACATTTTGGGTGGTCGAATCCCAATAAATTCCTAAATAATCTCCAGTCTCAGGTTCTCCTGCTTATCTGTTGGCATTATCCACCTGTATTGTCACAAATTGGAATGTTTGCCTATGCAAGTGGGAAAACAGATCTTCCGTTCTCATCCCGTTAATGAACAGTTGCATTGAGTCTAAAATGCAGCTGAGACCACTCATGTAAATTGCAGTTTCTGTCAAGTTGCAGGAACAGTTTGCAGTAAAACGAACGTGCTAACATGGTACATTGCCCTGTTGGGAACATTGGGAAAGATGGTTGTATATTGTAACAGGTAGAGGTTTGGGTAGGAGACACAGTTGATGGAAAAAGCTGTTTCATCTGCATGTAGCTTATCTGGTCACCTGAGAATCACACGTAACGTCAGTTGTAGGTGAGACCTATTGAAGCTTAAGTGCCACTCACCGTTTCTATGCGTTAAATACGAAAAGTGTTTTAACAATCAGATTAGAATTTTATTACTTTGATAAAGTATTCATATAGATGCAAAATACGTAATTGTTTAACCAACATATATTCTGAATCAATAGCTGTGACTGCTCTCAAGCGAGAACTATACAATATACTGCATCCCTCTCATTCATCAATAATAGTGAACTCAAAGCTGTACGTGGAACATTTTAAACCAGGTTTTGCGTCCGAAAAATCCATGTTCTTTCCTATTTTTTGATTTCACTGCATTCCACTGATGGTGCAACAACAATCATTTTGGGATATGAACGTACATATTTGCACCACTATGCAACAGCTAATTCCTATTTGTAGAGAACTATAAACATCCAGCAAATACATCGAAATATTTGTTTCTACAAGGAGGGATAGTTCCCCTAAAAATCATAGGCTCACGCCAGGTGGCCCATGTGAATCCCCTCAGTTCTGGAACGTTATTACAAGGACAGAAGATATTGTATAATCTAGACTGTGAAAAATGATATTGTCATTTTCAATTTTCTCTACTTCTATCAAGATTTCAAAAATTATTACTTATCAACCGTGAATATTTCACAGATTTGTTGATGTTTCTTATTTTATTCAATATTTTATACACACCTTGGTTTGTGATGTTTACTTCAATTTGTTTTTCTTTCTCAGTTTATTCAAGCTATTTTGGGGACAAATGTCATTGAAATTAGCAATTCTAAAATGTGATGATGGGGCAATGTGTAATCACTTCTGATCTCAATGGTAAAACGATTGATATCTTCTCTGATCCAAAGAGTTTCTCAGATGAATGAAGTCTCTCATTGTGTTGTGAACAGGATGCTTCGGCATTTTCAAATGTGTACTATCCAAATGTGATTGGCTTAAACGGACTACGATCAGTATCTCCTTTCAAGGTGTCGGAGAACATTGAAATGGCATGCTTGTAGAAATAAATCAACTTCCTCACGTTTTTAATAGAGAATAAGATTCTCAGCAGATAGTTCAAATGTGTGTGTGTGTGCGTGTGTGTGTGTGTGTGTGTGTGTGTGTGTGTGTGCATGTGTTTGATATTTAATTGAATCATATCATATCAAAACATTATACTAAGATTCATTTTTTGGAATGTACTCCCACCATTGCCCGATCAATGTATAACTTGGACTGGACAGCGTATATATATAATAGACAATTGCAGAAATTGAGGCACCTATGAGAATCGAACTTGCGACTGATACATTCATACTAGAGTTGTTTTTTTCATCGAGCTAAACAACTGCCAGTATGCATAGGCTTAAATATTTTTTTCGATCCCTAATTCCTTTTTTTATTCCTTGTTCACACTGTTTTTTGCTATATTCATTTTGTTCTGTTAATAGGAAATGAACATATAATCCATCAGAACGATAAATCGCGTCACATTATCTCGAAAATCTCATTTGAAATGATGTCTCTTTATCACACAGTTCATGTATCATGCGATCTAGACAACGTTAATAAAATAAACAGTAACGTATCGAGAAGAAAAAGATACATCTAATTTCAATGAAGAAACAAGAATGATTTATTCACAAATTTTTCTTATTAACACAACAATTGATTGGGGAGGATACAAATTAGCATTTATTCCTCACATTGAGGCAGTAACCACCGTTATTTCCATACTGTATTTAATTTCCAATTTGGATTCTAATTATCTGCTATGTAAACATGTAAACATAGTAAACATGAATTATTCTCACTGAAGATAAAAGAAAACAACCGCATGTAAAGGAAAAAAATATCATGATTTCATTTGTGTTAATTGAGAACAAAAATCGTAAAAAAGATGGCTTGTGTTTACAATAAAGAACATGTCAAAAATTGAAAGACACCTAAGTGAAAGTTATCCCCAATGATAAACTAAAAAAAGAGGTTTACCACCAATCCCCAATGATCAGTTGGGATCTTGTTTGATGAAGCATACCTATATTATTTCGAAGATTTCCTTAATCAGACTTCCGTTTCATGTCCTCAATATTTTCAAAAATGGTGAGAATCGACTATGGACGTAAAACAAGGCAGAACATCCAGTTCTAATTCACGTTTACAATCTTTATTTCTGGCACAATGGGAGCTAGTCACAAATGTGAAGTTTAACCCCTCTGTTTACTCAATATCACAAACAGTGAGTGTATAGAAAGAAATGAGAGAATTCGTGAAAGAAAAGCAGATTTACGAATATCCTCCGTAACCAAATGATATTATCAAAAATGCACGATTCCACATCTTCGTTCACTCAGTGTTGAAAAAAATGCTCATGTATCAACAGCACCACCAAAAAATTGCAAAAAAATGGTGGTTTTAGTATCAATATATTTCCAAAAAGATTCAGTACAGATACACATATCAGATTATGCCAAGATTCATATAAAAAATATTTATGCTCACCGTTATACGAATCATAACAATTTCTCCCTACTTTTTATTATTGCAAAGTATGTTTATCTGATCATGGCTCAAACAAACAGAAATCTGTCAGTGCCTTATAATCTGAAAATCTCGTCTTGCACTCTGAAAATCGAAAATCATGAAATATGATTATGCTTTTGTAAGATTTGGTCATTTGATCCATCCTAGAATACATGTTAGAAGACGAACCCAACAGTCTTAACTTCGATTGATGCAATCAACGACGGAGTTGTATCAAATATAGCAAATAGGGTGAGTAAAGAAAAACGCTTAAGGAGTATAGTTCTTCAACTGAACGCCTATTTCATACACTGAGCGAAGCTTTGTTTGATACAAGGCAGCAGGCGTAAGGGGGCAAATAACTACGCTAATAATTCGCTTCTTAAAATGAAATTGTTTAATATTAGTCCTTATCTGGCGCCCAGATATCAGAGCATTGATCTATTCAGCTCAGGGCATCGGAATACATTTTGTGAATATAAAAACATCATTTGCTTCATGAGTACAGAAAAAAATAGATGTTTTGCTGCATCTCTTGCTACACATAAAATGCACGAACATCCAGGTTGCATTGTAAGGATACCCTACTTCTTGATAATTGGTTAGGAAGTCATTGTCTTTTAAGCCTTTTTCAAAGATGCAATGAGTGTTGACATTAGCAAGTCATCCGAAATGAAAAGAGACTTATCAGATACGTCTCAGCCTTTCCCCCACATTGAGTAACAGGGAATGTTATCACGACATCTGAACGTCCCCAAGGTTTTGATTTTCAACCAGCCATTTGTCATTACTACCGACTAACTACTTTTCTTTTTTGATTAGCCCCTAGGCGTCCATTTTAAAGGTGATATTTTCGTTTGTTCATTCTCGCCTAAGTAGGTATCACGTAACGTAGGGTGGGAATTGAAAGAGAAGAAGAAAGGCAATTACTTCCCATCTCTGGACGCCAGATAACGTATCCTCAATACAGACTGACATTTCTGAACCAATTTATCTTCATTCCGTTATATCTGGAAGTTCCTTGCGCAGTAACAGTAGAGTTAACACCCATGTTAAGAATATTGAGACCATTCCTGTCTAGAAGTGTTGGTATTGAAAAGAAAAAAACAACTTTTGTTCCTCATCGAAATATTCAATTTGCTATTAGCTTCAACATTCAGATTTATTGACAATTATTTCACACTATGCAAATAAACATTCAGAAATTTTATTAATTTCTCAGTGATTGGAATGAATACGTATGTCACGATTGTGCTTTGAATAGATGATCAAGCTCATGTAAAAGCCAGGATTTCGGATGTCGACTTCCGAAAGAGGCATAGCATCAAATCATTAAAATTGGTGTTACACGCACTTTGTACCTAAATATCTTCTCAACTAGTACTGTGCCATTCGTACCATTGAGGAAATGTGCCTTGAATGAATAATAGAAGAGTAATTGGTATTTCAAGGATTCCACAAATATATGAGACGCTGCTTTAAAATTATACCATTCCAGTGGTTCAACTGAGGTATAATTTTAATATATTATTTGATACACCTTGAAGCACAAAGTATCGTTAAACAACTTCTGTTGCAATTTTGGGGAAACATTTTTTTTTTCAAATCTATAGATCAGAACTCATCACGTCATCATTAGCAGTGATATCTGATATTCATCACATTGTCAGGTGTATTTATATAGAAAGAAACAAAACTGTTTCCCTCCGATAAATGCTAGATAATAGATTCTTGATGGTTCTTTGATTTTCAGGTGTACCAATGATATACTAAAAGTCTACGTTTGGACCACAAAAGGGGTATAGTTTCAAATATCGCATATAAAGTGAACGTTGAATCCTTAAAATGCCCATTACTTGTTTAGTATTCAATCCAAACAAGTTTTCACTGGGTTTTTTTTTCGGTGTTTTTTTCCGTAACATCGAATACATCAATGGTTCACCAGAATATCATAACAAAAATGTGCAGTTTTTCAGGATGGCGACAAATATGGCCGTCAAATACTTAAAATTCTCATCAATCGTCTGTTACTGATTCTAACAAGTTTCCTAACATTCCTCATAGTATCAAGTGTGCTCAATAACATATCAAAGGCCATCATAACTTTGAAAAGTGTAATTTCAAAGATGATAGCAAAGATGAGTGACAAATTTTCAAGATACCCACTACACGTTCATTATTGATCATAAACAAAATGCTCCGACGTTTTTGTAGTATCAACAAATAAATAGCATATGAAAGGTCTACTGCATTCTGAACGAATCGTTCATAAACCTCTAAAAATCTCCAGTAGACATAGATACACTGGACAAATCACGAATTAGTTAAATGTGTGTCACGATCTCATTGATTTCAGCATCCATAAACAAATTTCCATCACGCATTGACACTAAAAACGCATTAGACGAATCACAATGAAGTTCAATTTGTGTGGCATGATTTCATTGACTCTAACATCCATCAACAAACTTTATGAAGCGTGGACACTGATAAAGAGACTTGTTGTTAGCATATCTATGTAGTTTTGGGAGAGCAAAAGATACAATATGCGTTTTACACTGTCATTGCAAGGGTCATAAACAAGATTGGGATAAATAGTTGTAGAACTCAATCTGTTGGTACGTTGTTGTTTTTTTCTTTCCATTATTGGTTATTGGAGTCCAAGCATCACAAGGTATATTATACTGCGGGCAAATTCTTAGTTTTGAAAGAATGCAAAAACTGTTTTATGAACTGTCAACAAAACCTCTCTGCCTGGATTACCACTCTGCGTAGGTATATTTTTCGGCTGTGAGAGACGCAGCTGCTTGGAGAAATCTCTAATTCTAAGTTGGCACAACCCCCATAGGGGGATTGGGCAGAATGCTCACCGATACGTATCTATTAAAGATTAGGCAGATTTTTGCCGATTTTACATAGCATGTTTAATTAAAATCCATCATTACACTTCATGCTGTGGTGGAAAATCATATTGAGACCATGTAAACATCATACAACTTTTCTAAACGCCATTTTAAGAAGAAACCCTTTTGAAACCAGTGAAAACTAATTTTATAGGAAGTGACAAATTTCCTTAAGCTTTGAATGAGAAAAATCGTGTTAGCATATAAAATGGAAGAGGAGGACGTTATCTTGTTGGAGTTTGAGCGTGGCCTGCAACTTGTATTTTCTGCTGCTTCAACCACTAAGCAATCAAACATGACATAAAGTTAAGGTTTGGAATCCTTGCAATGAAATATTTTCATAAAGCATTGCCTTCCTTGCTTCTCTGTTCATTAAAATAAATGAAAATTTTCAGATGAAAATGATTCAAAACACTTCTATAGTTAGATCTCATAGGAGTAACAAAATAGTTTTGGAGATCATCCTTTATGTGTAAAACAGAAAGAAATAATATTTATCCACTGACTTGTTTCCTGAGTGTGCAAACACGGGCGCTATAAAATTGTTGGATTTTTATAAAATTCAATGTCAAAACGTACGAAGTAGGAAAATTTTTCTCTATTGATTTTGAATACGACTAAAGAAAATTTTCTCTTTACCATAGTAATTTGTAAATAGAGCCCTCTCTAAAACAAGAGAAAAAAGATATTTTCTCAAAAATGACAAATTCTCATGGTGTTTGAAGATCAAATAGTGCAAAGGTGCATATAAAAAGTACTGAAAGTATTGTCAAAGGCTCTCATCATTCGATTATTCAATGGGTAGGACTAAGGGACGAAAAATTACGGTCAAAAAATAATTTCAAAAAAGAAGATTGACTTCCATATCATGATTCAAAATATACATATAGTTAAACTTGAAATAGTTTTTTGCATAAATCGTGGATAAAAAGAAATTATAAACTTGGTTCCTTGGAGCACTAACAGATACTCAATTGAGATCAACAATGTTCTCTTCAGAAGATTTGACCAATATATTGATGTTATTAGTGATTCAAGATCTGCACATTTCCTAGAGGCAGTAGTTTCTGATCTGCAATACATAGTCTACAGCGTCTTTGTGTACAGAAACACACACAAACGCACACAAACACACACATACATACACAAATAATTACTCTGTTATGAAGTCCTTTATAATATTGATATATACAGTGATAATCAACTCAGCTCTGATAGAAATAAATCATAATGGTGATTCTCCAATTATCAATGAAAAGTGTGGGCTCAGTTTAGATTTATAACTACATTGTGAAAGAAACTCACCTCGGATTTGTGAAATCATCACTGACAAATTTCCATGAGATCTGAAAAAAAAACAACTTGACAAGGATATACAATAACAAGGGGAAGCATTTTTTTTAATGACATAGTTCGAATTTCGTTCCCTTTTTCTATCATCTAATTAGGTCTGACATCAGCAGTTTCTCAAAAACTAGCTTTGAATACTATGGAAAAGTGAAATCTTATAAAGAAAAACAAAGTACAGATAGAATGACCATCTGGTATACACTATCATTCAACCCATAAGTAAAAACGAATAAAGAGAAATATTCCTCCAACCATGTAACATTTCCTCTCTGAACTTCCCTGTTGAATATTTAACTAGAAAAACTAAAATTGGCGATATTTGTGCGGATAATCTTGATTGTTTTATAACAAAACGCAACGATTGAGTAATAAAAGATTGTACAAACAGCACCGGGTGTGTTTTGTAAACGAATGTCTCAAATCAAGTATTATACATCAAAGATATCAACCAAAGAAAAATCCATTAAAAGCAAAATAATACACAAGAATATCTAAAACACCCTCCAGACTAAGATTACCTCACAATATACCATCATTATAAGCGAAAAATAATTAAACAGAACATAACTCCGGCGATTGAATGGAAGATATTGAAATGAACACACAAATACCGAAATATTAAAATCCCGTTTCACATATGCCAGAATCAGCTATTTGAAATCCTGATCTTGGCCCATAGAGGGAAAAAAACACAAACACTCACACACAAAATTATTAAATAAAAAGTAAACTAGTGTTGAAATGACAAATTATTATGAATATATATATATATATATATATATATATATATATATATATATATATATATATATGTGTGTGTATATATATGTATATATGTATATATATTATTATTATTATTATTGTTATTTGGAATCTCACACCAGTTGCCTGGTGGTAACCGCTGGAGTTTGAGTGACAGCAAGTCTCCTCAAGTCTCCAGCCCTCCTCTCCTAGTACTAGCAGGTCGCAGTAATTCTGCGATTTACAGTTTCACACCGGTTGCCCAGTGGTTATCGCTGAGGGCTGAGTGACAATAAGTCTCCTCAGGTCTTCAGCTAACGTCTCCTCCCTCTTTCGCATATCATGACAGAGCTACAATTCGTTGCAGTACTTATATCTCTAGCACCTTCCTCAGTACCCGTGCAGTTCCCAGTAGTGCTGTGGTCTGTACGGTCTCTATCCTCCCCCTAATCCCGATCTCCTCCAGTCTCTCCCTCAGCGTTCTGGGGACAGTTCCTAGTGCTCCCACTATGACTGGTACTACCCTGGTTTTCATGTTCCACATTTTCTTTAACTCCCTTGCTAGGTCCTGGTATTTTTCCCTTTTTTCACCCTCCTTCTTTTTTACTCTATGGTCTGCAGGCACAGCCACGTCTACTATTTGGCAGGCCTTCCTTTTTTTGTCTACTATTACTAAGTCCGGCCTTCTTGCCTGGATGAGGTGGTCAGTTTGGATGTCAAAGTCCCACAGTAGTTTGTGGTTGTCATTCTCCAAAACTGCCTCTGGCTTGTGCTGATACCACTTTTCCCCATGGTTGAATCCCATTTGTTTACTTAGTTCCCAGTGTATCATCGTTGCTACTCTATCGTGTCTATGCTTATACTCCTTCTGGGCGAGTTGACTACATTCACTAGTTGTGTGGTTTACTGTCTCATCTCTTTCACCGCACATGCGGCATTTGCTGTTTGTCTGTGTTCTGTCGATTTTTGCTTTTATGTAGTTTGTCCTTATGCTTTTGTTTTGGGCTGTCATGATGAGCGATTCTGTTTCTCTCTTAAGGTTTCCCTTTCGTAACCACGTCCATGATTTCTCGTCTGCTATATCTTTTATCTGTCTTTTAAACTCGCCGTACAATTTTTTCCCTTCCCACTTTTCTTTTCTAGTTTGCTGTACCGTTCCATTGCTTTCTACTTTGTTTGTTGCACTATCCCTCGCGCTCTTTATGATTTCTTCACTATTTGTTTGCACATATTTATCTAGGACTACTTTAGCTCTCTGGACACAATCTTCTATGCTGATGAGCCCCCTACCACCTTCTTTTCTCTTCACGTATAGTCTATCTGTATCATCCCTAGGGTGTAATGCTTTATGCATCGTCATAAGTTTCCTTGTTCGCCTATCCATTGATTGGAGCTCTTCCTTTGTCCATCCTAGGAATGGTCCTGTATACCTAACTACTGACACAGCCCAGGTGTTCATTCCTTTTATTAGATTTCTGCTATTTAATTTTGTTTCTAATATTTTCCTTATCCTTCTAAGGTATTCCCTCTTAATTTTCTCTTTCATCTCTTCCCGTTTTATCGTGTCACATTCAAGGACACCTAGGTACTTGTATCGGTCTTGCGCAGTCAATGCCCTAATCTTGTTGTTGTCCGGAAGTTCAATTCCCTCAGTCATTGAAAGCCTTCCTTTGTGCATCACCATGATTGCACATTTTTCTATCCCAAACTCCATTCCTATGTCCTCACTATATTCCCTTACTTCGTTGAACAGAGTCTCAAGTTCTCCCCTGTTTTTCGCAAACAATTTAATATCGTCCATGTACATTAAGTGGTTGACCTTTCCTTTTGTTTTAGAGAAGTGGTATCCTTTGCTGTTTTTCAGGATTCTGTTAAGCGGTATCATTGTTAGAACAAATAATAGTGGGGACAACGAGTCTCCTTGGAAGATCCCCCTTTTTATCCCTACCTCGGCTAGTTTGTCCCCTGCGGCTGTCAAATCTACTTTCCAGTCTTCCATTGAATTACCAATGAATTTAACCACCGGTTTGCTAATTTTGAACATTCTAAGGCATTCGAGTATCCAGCTATGTGGAATCATATCGTATGCCTTTTTGTAATCTATCCATCCCATTGCGATATTCTTTCTCCTTTTCCTTACTTCTTTTAAGATCATCTGGTCTATGTAGAGTAAATCGTTTGCCCCTTTGGTTCCTATCCTACACCCTTTCTGTTCTTCTGGTAGTAGCCCCCTTCTATCCATTGACATGTATATTCTCTCTGCTATTTGCCCGGTCAGGATTTTCCACATAAGTGGTAGGCAAGTGATTGGTCTATAGTTGCTTGCTATGTTCCCCTTTCCCGGGTCTTTTTGGATGAGGGTGGTTCTGCCTTTAGTCATCCATTCTGGTGCTTTGCCTTCATTCAGACAATTTTGGAGTAGGTGAGTGAGTCTGCCGTGTAACGTGGTAAATTTTTTGAACCAATACCCATGGATCCCGTCGGGACCCGGTGCTTTCCAGTTGGCTACTTTCCTAAGAGTATGTTTCAATGTGGTTTCATTCAGTACTATTGGTTCTCCCTTGTCTATATCTCCTAGTTCTTTTCTCATGTTTCCTAACCATTGCGGTGTTACGTTATGTCTTTTTGGGTGCCCCCATATGCTATTCCAATAGTTCTTGGCCTCTGTGGCATCTGGTTTCATGTCCTGCCTTCTTTCCCCATTCAAATCTCGGTAAAACTTTTTCTCATTGTTTTGGAATGTGCGGTTTTGTGTGTATTGGGCCGTTCTTAGTCTGTATCTTTTTAGTCTTGCCTCTTTGGCTAGTCTTTTCTGGTGTAACTCTTCGACTACAGTTGCGATGCCTTTTTGCGTTACCTTGTATTTGTTATAAAGTCTTACTCGTGGTCTGTCTGTGTGTGGTGTATTTCTAAGCAGTACTTCATCTCTCTGTAGTTGGGAGATCTGCCTTTGTAACCTTCTCTCCCAGTTGGGTTTCCCTTCCCTATTATTGCTCGGGTTCCTATCTTGTGTTGTAAAGCTTTGTGCTACCATTTTCGCCCCTGCGTAAATTAGGTTGTTAAGTTCTAGGAGGGTGTTTGTTTCTATGTGCTGTAAGAGGCAGTTGACCTGCTCGGTCACTTCTCCGACTTTCTTTCCGTCTTTGTCTCTTAGGGAGGGGAGTGTTGTTTTCTCTCCTCGCATGATCTCTTTCAAAGCTTGTATTTTGGTGTTCTCTTCTTCCGTTGGTGCCTCGTCATCACCCTCTGATACATAGCTTACTGTGGGGGTCTCATGGGGAGTTATTCTAGTTTTGTTATTGGTACTAATTGTGCTGGGGGGGGGCATTCTTCAGATGTGTCACCTGAACCTCTCTCTACATTAATGCGAATCTCTAGTAGTTCAGTCTCAGACAGCCATTTCTTCTTTTGAATTTGCTTTACTTGGTCAGCAAGGCGTTGGTTCGATACTTCCACATCAGATTTTTCCCTCCACATTTGGAGCATACGATCCCTATAAGATCGCACTGAAGGCTTGCTTTTAAAGTAACAATACATAACTAGCCTATTCTCCTCCCTTGTCCATCTTTTTCTATTGTTTTTTATAGCAGTCACTCCGAGAGGACCGCGCCTTCCCTGGGTGTCGTTAGTGGTATATGAGTCTTGGCCAACAGTAGCTATGTGACGACTGTGTCCCTCCTGAAGGCCATTAAGGGTACACGAGCCGGAGTTTTGGCCAGCAGTCACAGGATGACGACCGGGTCCCTCCTGGTGGCTAACAAGGGAACACCTGCCGGTTACGACACACAGGTCTTGGATCTGTGCCCCGTTTTTTGCGGTAAAATGGTTTGGTTGTACTGTCATGATAGGGGTTTTTGGTTCTTTGAGGTAGCGCCAGACCTTGGTGGGTTGGTTAAGACCGATGTGGTTCAGAAATAACCGAAGAGCCCCACCAGCTCTTTTTGGTTCTTTTAAGGTAGCACCAGACCTTGGTGGGTTCGTTGAGGGCAATGAGCTCAGTGGCATTCTCAGAGTTCCCCCAGTTCTTACAACCCATGGTACGACCTTACATGGATAGGCCATTCTGCTGCACAGATATATCTATTTGGTGGTATGACCATCCCCTCCTAAATCCAGGCCTAAAAATTAGCACTAAGCTTCGTCTGGGTGAAATTAACAACCTTGGAGATCATACGTCTCCCTTAAATCTTCTAAGTCTTGACTTAGTATAAGTCTCGCAATCTGTGTTCTTCCCCCACGGTGGATTTCCCCCTGCTAGCCTATATCTACTGAGGGGTCCTAACGGTCAGTGGTGGACAGACTCCATTCATTCATACTCGGGGGAGGGGTAGCTAGGCATTACTTTCCCATAAGACACCTCTTATCTCGGTGGGGGGGGGTGGAGAATTATTAATTTTAAACTATAAATTATAAATTATAAATTTAATTCCACTTACCCGCGTGCAGCTCCAAGAAACAACAGACCACTCTCTCAACTTTTTTTTTTTTTGTCTTTTTCATTAGGCAGAATTTGGCAGTGGGCAATTCATCGAGGTGAAAACTTATCGGAATCGCAAAAAAAACCATCTCAGAAGTAGAAATATCAATATGTCAAGAATAATCATTCTTAAAGCCTAAAGTAAAATATCTTTTGAACCTTCGAAAATCATCAAAATATCAAGAATAATCACTTAAAGCCTAAAGTAAAATATCTTTTAAACCTTCGAAAATCATCACAGGGCTCATTCAGGGGAGGGGCCTCATTATTAATATTCGCAATAGTAGTAGTAGTAGTATTATACCCTAATTCACTTCAAGAACATTCAAATCACCTTATCGATCTTAACTTAGAACAAACAAAAAAATAAAAGGAAAAAACAATCAAACTAACGAGTAAAGTTTTAAAAATAGTGAGCCCCATCACTAGGGAGCAAATAAAATTAAGAGACAATGTTTTAACAATTCTTGGATGAAAAAGGATTCCAAGTATACCGAGATAATATATAACTACTTGACACTAATTCATCTCCACAGTGTGAAACATAAAAAAGCAGTGACAAACAACTAAGAAAGAGAAAAGAAAAAGAAAGTACGTACAAGATGAAACTGATGGATTTTACTTATATTCACCAAAAGATAAAACATACTCCTCCCACTCCTGACCTCTCTCGCCTTTCTCTCATATATATATATATATATATATATATATATATATATATATATATATATATATACACATATATATATACATATATATATATGTATATATACATATATATATATATATATATATATATATATATATATATATATATATATATATATATATATATATATATATGAGAGAAAGGCGAGAGAGGTCAGGAGTGGGAGGAATATGTTTTCTCTTTTGGTGAATATAAGTAAAATCCATCAGTTTCTCTGCGACTGAAGTTGATATCAGGATAATCTGTATAACATTGATAAATGTAATATCACATAAAGATATCCTGAATAAATATTCTGATCTGATAGGTCAAATAAAGGCATGTCTTTATGTTGATTGAAGTTACATCACTTCGGCGAACGTTTTGAACAGATTAAAGCTCTTTGGAAAAAAGATTGATATTGATACATCAGAACGTTATCGATCCATCACATGAAAATTTGCTTTTCAGATGGCCTTTAGCCATTCTGTACATATTTTCTACTCCCCATTGTTGTGGTTTTCATTTTCCTTTTTTTTTCAGAGACATATTCCATTAGACTTTTTTGAAGAAAACCGTAACTAATTATGTTTTAACAATTAAAGTATATTCGCAATTGTATGAAAATATAGAAATGATATAATTGTATAGATATTTTTCGTGTTACATTACTTAATATGGCATTAAAAACAAAAATGCTCGAAAACCTTTTTTATAGATAGAATGATACTCTTTCCCTTTGTTTTAAAGCCAAAGAATGGCTATTTACTTCCTTTCTCGTTGTAGTCAATATGGATTGAAAGGTTTGACTGGTGACATTTGGACCAGGGATCAATGAAAAAGGCCCCAGCATACATATATTATGCTAAATTTTGAAAAAATCATTCCCTAAAATGAATATCCCTCGTTACCCAGCATCTTTCTTCGAGAACAAAAACAAATGATATTCATGAATGCAAAAAAATGATTAAATACTCTGATGTATAAACATTTCTAAATATTTCCCAGTGTTGCTGTAGGAAACAAGTGTTTGTGATTAGACTATAAGGTTTAAGATGGTTCAAGAAATCCAAATGTATGCACAATTTGCAGTATATTATCCCTATTATCTGTTGAATTTGAGTCAAAAGAAGCACATTTCATCTTGATTCAAAATTGTCCATGTTATACTCGTACAAATACGGTTAGCTCTCACATAAATCATCAGAACGAAGCAATGATTGAATTTCAAAGCAGGAGTATATTCTACAAACAAATCACCCGAAATGATAGAATTCAGAATATACAAATTGATTTGGTACATAAATGTCATCATATTGAGACATAATGTACACCGATATTACAGTAGCGATATCACTGAATGAGAACAGGTAGCTAAATCAGAATGTGCCTTGTCCGAGTCAGATGAGAGGAGTAAGATAAATGTTGGTTGTGCTAATGCTGGGTTACATGGTCATAATGAGGAACTTGAAAGAAAAGTGAAGGAAATTTGCTTAGCATCAGTAGAAGCTAAATGAAAAAATGTGCAATTTAAGGCAAAAATGTAATGTTACTTTAAACAGAAATAATCTATGCCATCTAATTATGAAAATGTTTTGTATGAGAAATAAAAGTGATAAACATCCTTAAATGCGTAAACTCATTGAGCAACTGCAACTGGTTGAAATGGTAATGATGGAGTATGATACAAGCAGAAAGACACGTAAATAGATTGACGATAAACTATCTGATATGGATGTAAAAAGTGAGGGAAAATATTTACTTTTCCCGCTCAGAATTTTTTTTTTCAGAAAATTTCACTATTGCAAACGCTATCTTATTGGAAGCTGATACAGTAACTTCTATTCTATCAAAATGTGGCACTGTAATCGATTTTAGGTCACCCTTCAAGAAAATTGAAATAAGCCATAAGCCAAGGTTAATTTAAAAATAAATTACGCCATTTTTGTTTACCGTATGTCTTGCATTCTCCAAAACACTGTGCGTCCGATCGGCGCCTAGATTTGGTTTCCGGCCGAGCAGAGTCAAATTGTCTGTTGCCATTTAAGATGGATCCGTTAAATCTGAGCTTGTTCATTCATAATGAACTTATAAGGAAAAGGTCAAAATGTGGGCCAAATGACTTAATCAAGAGAAAAAAAATAAAACGAATGTCAGATGGAATAATAGATGCCATTATTTATGGAAATATGTTTTTGACAGAGATAGCACTAGAATATATATATATATATATATATATATATATATATATATATATATATATATATATATGTGTGTGTGTGTGTGTAAGTGTGTGTGTGTGTGTGTGTATATGTATATATATATATATATATATATATATGCATGTATATATACGTATGTATGTGTATGTATTCCTAATTTTACTATAGTTAATAATATACGAAGTAAACATAAACAAATCTACATCCACATTAATGGCATGGTAAAATTTCGAAGCATTCAAAAATGAGTTTCCCTCTCCTAAAACCTAAAATAACCACGTTTATCAAGTTTATACCTAATATTTCTGAGCATATTACGACATAGATTTAATTGCCCTTAAGAAGTTTATTAGTAATTATTTCCTCAAAAGAATAAGAAATCAAGCTAAGAATCACTCACAGAGATCAAGTTTTCGGTAGGACAAGCTGAATCTTTAAAAAGAATAAAATCATATTATTTCCGAAAAAGAGTCAGCAACTAATACATCCTCCTGATAGTCACCTATGGAGCTAAGGCATAGAAATTAACAAAAGAATTGACCAGGTGAAAATCATGCTCAATATCACGTGGATAGATCACAAAACGGTGCAGTAAATTAAAGAAATAACAGTATACATTTAAAGTCAGGATCCATGATTAAAGACTCTCAAAACAATGTGCTGGCCATGCAGCAATAATGTCACCCACTGTTTGACATCACAACTGATAATATGGATCCCCAGAGATCATATGCAAAAGTGTTGCCTGCAAAATATAAGATAACTTGACAAACTAGATAAACAAAACATTCTACGATGCCCATGAGAGAGAGAGGTTTGAAAAAGGCTGATGATCGTAAAAAAAAAAAAAAAATAAAAATAAGATACAATATCGTTGCCTTATCATTCTCTCAAATAATTCACAATATTTGCAATTTTCCACTCGAAGGAAATTGTTTGGGAAAAATAATCTTCTTTTACGCGCAGGATACATATTCTCAAAACCCTGTAGAGAGAAAGTATATTGTTCTAATATCCCACACAGGATGGGTCAGATCCATGAGGAGTGTGCACTAGTGACCCCTTTACCTAATGTCAAGCTGATGATTAACTGGCTTTTCCCCTCATCTAAAATTCCATCTTATGCTGTATTACCAACCCCTCTGTTATAATTCCTTTTCTTTATGTTTATCCATTGCCCTAGTGCTATAATAAACAAGACTGTTGATTGGGTCGATGCTCTTGATGGGGTTAATGTGCACTCACTCGCGTCTTCATTCCTAGGAAGCAGTTTTTGAACCAAGTTCAACCAGCAACCAATATTTAGGGCTCGGAGGAGCTTCTTTAAATCCCGCCTACCTGTCTTTTCTCAGCCCTTAAAAATCACAAAGCTCTGCGACTGCCATACCAATGTTGTAAATGGAATTCTACGCACGCATTTACACACATTGCCAATATATGTAATCTCCCTTTTTTCTTTATCTGGTCCTGATTACTTCTATGCTCATTATTGCTCTTTGAAACCGGAAAGACAAAAAGTTTTTGCCTCTCACCAAAAGTCAGGTACATTATCATTCGTCATGATTTATCTATCATGGATGGATTCTCTGATCTTTTTCCTCTTGAACGAAAGGAAATTTCAAACCCAGAAATAATAACTGGATCAGATTTATCACCGAGAATTGAATATCCCGTACGATCATGTGATTTTACACAGAAAAAAAAAATTTAACAAACATATTTTTATTTAACATTCTTTCCCTAATTTTTTAAAGAGAATATACGAATACATTTCAAAAATATTTTCTGTTATCCTAAAAAAAAAAAAAATCTTGTGAACCCGTAATCACATTATTCAGCATCTCTCAGGTAGTCACCATTCTCGTTAAAGGCTCAAAAAATACAATAATAAAATATCATATTTGTTTATATTGAATATTCAAGATTTTTTATCCACATAACTTGTTTGACTGATGCTGAAGATAAAAAACAAAACAACATCAGCTTTGCTTTATTTTGAATAATAATGTCGTCTGCTTCCGTTACGTGATATGATTTGGGAATAAAAACAAAGTACATTTTCAATATCATTTTTTTTTTCCATCTTTCCTTTCCTTTTTCTAATGTTTATGTACGGGAGATACCAAATAATATGTCCATTTTAGTCATTTTTATTTTCAAAGTTGAAAAAGACAAGAGAAAAAACTCTTCTCAGAGAGATAGAAAAATAAACTGTATCCTTAAACAGATACGCTTATGACATCAAGTAGGTAATATTTTTTGCATCTTTTGGAATATTCATTTTATCAATATTCTGAGGATTTGTGCTTTCTGCGTTTGATTTTACGTAGTTGTACAAATAACAATTTCGATGATGTGATATTAATAAGGTTTCAAAAATACTACTAACTGTAAGAACTTCCTAGAAGGTCTCCTGGGTCATACAAAGCGAACGTCATTTCTCGTGCAATAAGCACTTATTTGTTGGGATCATTGTTTAACTTTCGAAAATTCTTATTTAGATTCAAATATTCTGAAAATTTCGAAAGATATCCGGTTTACCGTTTTCCTGGTAAATGAGTAATCTCTATTTAGTTTCGATGAAGTCATGTTCCACCCACATTTCAGTTGCGTGTTTTTTTATTTTCTTGTAGTCTAAACCAACACTAAGTATATACAGGATGAATTTTTGAATTTCTTCAAAAACCTTCAGAATGATTTACATCATTTATTGTTGATGAAACAATGTTTATTTTTACAATAGAAAATCCACTTTTTTTCGCTAATAGTCCAATGTGTTCGATACCAATTGTTTCAATTGGTAATAAAAGTATTAAATTTGGTACGCACATTCATCATCATCATCATCATCATCATCCTTTTAACGTACGTCGTTGGACACAGACCTTCCCCTTGATTTGCCACAATTCTCTAGTATTTCCTGAATTTGTCGAGTTCATATCTCCATCTTGTGTTCTGTCGGCCTCGGTTGCTTGACAGTCTCTGGGGATCAATGTTGTGAGACGAATTAAGAGAGGAATTTATCATCAGTTTTTAGCATCCGTTGTTGGACATAAAACTTCCCCAAGATTCGCTGAACCTCTCTGCTGTGGTCATCAGGAAGTCAGCATTATCTGAACCTATCCAGATCGTCACACCATTCATCACCAGATTTGCATGGGATTTTTTAAGATCCACATAGTGAGTCATGATGTTCAGTGGTTATCTGACCTTTTCACAACATGACAAGCCAATTTCTATTAGAGATTTCTCATGGATTCTATGTTATCTCGTTTTTTGTTTTGTTTTTTATTAACTGTTTCTGTTTTGTGATCTCTTCGTGTGATGTTGAACATGACACTTTTTTGTGCATGTTGCATGGTTTTCAGTATAGGGTAAGTTTTTTAATTAGGTGTCATATTTTACCTCTATAGATGATTACCAAGACGATGTAAAGGTCGTATATTTTTGTTGATTCTTTTTTGATTTTTGCCCTGAATACTTAAGTCCCAAAATTTACTGAGTCACCATGGATACATTCATCGTCTTCCAAAAAATGTTCTTCAAACCATCTCAGATACGAGCCTCATTTTTACAAAGAATTACGGTAAAATTCATCAGAACATTCTGAATGTATAGCAAAGATTGACTGGAGCAATCACAGTAATTGCTTGAAGACAGAAGACAGATATTTCTCCATATGAGTTTAATTATTATAATTGCCACGAAATCCGACTATTTTTTTTTACTACGATTGGCTTTTTCTTCAGACATCCTTCATTGAAGGTCATTTTTTGGAGATGTCCTGTAGTCAGACAAGTGCGAATACAGGAATGTATCAAATACTGAAACGAAAAAATATCCTCAGATCGGAAACAAATTCCAGGATCTGCCATAAAAAAAAACAAACGTTTTTTTGATGCTTTTTTGCGCTCCCCTAGAATTACATTGGAATTCATCTAGAATTTCCGAGTACAAGGACAGGTAGTGACGAGTACAGAAATGTATAAATAAAAGTAAAAAGACATCTTTTAATTCAACGCTAATTCCTTGGTCTGCATCATATCTTCTCACATCTTACATCAAAAAGTCAAAAATGAATCACAATGGAATTCCTTGGGAAGGTGTGCAATATGATAAAAAAGGAGCAATCAAATCTTCAGATGGATCTAGGAATAACTTATTGCTTATGATCTATCTATCTTCTTTCTTATAATTTATTTACGCACGTCTTTCTACAGGATATCTTAGGGAATACTGAGTAAACTTCAATGGCATCTTATCTGTAAGAAAGGAGAGATTGATTTTTTGGATAGATTTATGGAATTACGTTTGATTGTGAGGAACTTCTCCATTTTGATGTCTCATACACTTCTATAATTGCTCGTGTGTAGCAATATGGTATTTCAAAAGCTCCCCAATGGATATTGATTAAATTTTTCAGAAGAGTGATCAATAGGAAAAAAAGTGTAATCGATTTTTGGGATGGATCAAAAATGTGTACGTCATAGAAAGTAATGTATAGGCATAGTAGAATTGTAATTAATTTTGAATTCGTACCAAGAAACAGATGCTAAGGAAAGTTTTTTTCAGGATGTAATCATAGCTGGAATTGTTCAGTACACCCTAGAGTAACATTATGCCATGCATCAAATGCCTGGACCATGAGCAATGCCTGGAAATATGTAGTCTTGCATTGGAAACAAATTTGAATCTGATCTCACCTAAATTCGAAATTAAAAGTATTTTTTTAATGTAGATATCCAGTATCAGACAGATAGCTAGTTGGAGTATCGCATATGAATAATTAAGCCCGAACGGTAATTTTTTCTCAACCAAAAGTTAATTCTCTCGAAAATACAACGTACCGAAATTTTATCCTAGTTCAACAATATACAATCAAAGCAGGTGTCATCAGGTAATATACAAATACGTAGTAGTGCAGAAGTAAGATAGACATTTTTTAAGATCAATATATATATATATATATATATATATATATATATATATATATATATATATATATATATATATATATATATATATATATATATATATTACTAATGTTTGTAGTCATGATAACATTGATTTCATTTAATTTGCACGACTGCTTTCTGCTAGATTAAATTCCTCAAATGCCCAATGGGATTTTTATCCAGGGATATGTGAGGCTAATCAAGCACTTTTACTTTTTGTGTCATCTTGCCAGAATCGTTTGAATTGTTGTCATACAGGAACATAGGTCTTATTCCCAGGCCTCTGAATGGAGGCAACATGTTTATGATTGTCTTGATGAAATGCCATTAGAGCCCAAACATCCCAAGACCATTAGGTTTCAAACACTGTACTTATCTGTTGGGACAAGACACGTTTCCTTGCTCACCTCGGTATGACACCGCCCTACCCTAAAAAAGTTAATATCTGCTTCATCTGACCATTGAATTGTGTCTCAAAAGATTTACTTTCTTTATCTTCATTCTCTTGAGAAAACCTTCCTCTATTGATGCCAGTAGCTATTAGCTACACGACCGTCGTTTGTGTAGGCCAATCTTGTTCAGGGAACGTTTTATTATTTCAATCGAAACATTCATTGAGCATATTTTTTCTACGTCTTGAGTGACATCTGTAGCCGAACATCTTCACCTGCCAATCTCTTGATAACGTATAGACATTTGGCTCAGTTTGCATGGCCAATCTGATTCTTTCCGTACATATCAAACTTTTCCACGTTTCTCGTAGTTCTGCATAATTTGGCAATAGCATGTTCACTCTAGTAGATATTTTTGGGTATGTGCTTCTTCTATCTTGGCTAATTAATCATGTTTCTCCAGATGAATTTATAAATAAACAACTAAGCATTTAAAAATGTTTTTGCTATGTTTTTCAAAGGAATTTCTACGTAAAATAATAAATGTATGAGTGTGCCATACTTGTATCACCACAAAAGACGATGCTCTTCCCAATTGCATGAAAATAAAACACAACTGTGAAAATGGTTCCCCTCATGAGGACAATTCCTGACACCTCAGTGTAATTACATCGAAAAAGAGTCTTCTTTTTTCAAAAATGATTATGAATTCCTATTTCTTATTTGATCACTTTAGAAAATGTAGTTTTATTCATTATCTTTCTATTTAGGTATTTCAGATTTGATTTTTACGCATATCACTAAATCTCAGTGCTGCTTCCCCCAAAAAAGGATAAAACAATTATAGTCGATTCTGAAAAAAAAAAAAAAAGGATATCATGTATTTTCTTTTCATAAATATTACCCTTAATTTCTAATGCGATGAAAATAAAAAGGTGTCGCAAATAAGGGCAATACTTTCCTTTATTTTTCGGTTTTTTAAATTGTTAAGTCACAATCGTTAAGGAAATGACGATGTACTTCTTTTTAAAAAAGATAGCAGAATTTATGATTTCGCAGTGTTGGCTGTTTCACAAATTTGATAATTATCCTTTACCTCAGGTCAAAATTTTACTAAATCATAAAATGAGTTGAGAGTGTGGATAATCACGGGGAAAAATATTTGTTTTTCCCAAATGTGTCATAGCAATATCCTCTACTGTTTCCTGTTCAATCAAAAAATTCATCAAGGAAAAAGTTTCCAATATTTTTACAAAGACAAAAATATTTTTGAATAATCTATAAATTGTTCTTGCTATAAAAAGCTTAAAAAGTATGTTTTGTCAAAATAAAAGAAAGAGAAAAAAACATGGGTGAATCTGTAAATTGAATTCATTTCAATGGTCAATTTTTCCGGTGGCCAAATAATGAAATACACTGGACAGCAGCAGGTAAGCAAGCCTTATTAGCGACTACAAATCTCAACGTCTGAAAATGTGATCGACAAAATCGTGACATGACTCCACCTCTCAGTGATAATCATTACTAACTAATTAAAGGCATGCATCTTTGCCCCAACAAAGAAATAATTAAGAACGTCCCTAGAAATTAGAAACAATACGAACAGGCTATTCTTTATGCCTAATCGATTCAGACAAAAAACAGTTAGACAAGATTCAGGTCGTACTAAAGATGATTTATCCGTTTGCAACATTGGAGTAAAGTACTGTAGACAAAACTCATAGTGAGATAGACGAATATACTTAAATCCTGTGAATTATATCAGGATAACTAACAATTTACATTCTCACTTGTACAATGTCATTATCAATTTGGTTCAAGCTGCTTTTTTCAATTAATTCTATCCATTTGAACTGGAAAAATAATTGCATTTGGAAAGTGATTATAAAGAAATGATACGGGGACGATAAGACTCGATTTATAACATTGAGTTGCAAAAGATACAAAACTGAAAGCCGATAAAATAAAGTTAATTTAGAAAGAAAAGTCGAAATACTACAAAAATGACACATGCGTAAAGACAAACGTGCACATACATCCAATACACAAACACATACACACAAACAAACATAAACATACACACTTTTTGGAGCTTAACGCCCTTGGATCCATCTGTCGAGTTGAAGTGCCTATACTGAAATGATCATAATTCATTTATCCAAATTTCATTTGAGTTACTGATTAAAATTCATGTCAGATTATCAGTATTAAATGTTTTTCTCTTGGAATGTTATGCTGAAATTGCTAGCACATATACAAATATAGAGATATTTACCGCAGTAAGATCTTTCTATATTGAATAACGCTGAATGATGCCAAAATTGCTGTCGCTTCTTTGTACCCGTGAAATCCATGAGTACCTAACTGTGGTAAAATCCTATGAGTGCAAGCAACAACAACAGAAATAATTGGGAGTATATAGACCAGAGTTCTACTTGAGACAGCATGAATGCTAGGGAGAGAACTGAAAATTTGAGAACTACAACGTGAAGGTGGTAGTAAGGGCCAAACAACCAAGAAATAGGCATAGTTAAGACAGTACAAATCACCACTCTGCAGTGACAGGTAAGTATGTGAAGCGGACTGGGGACCTGATGGAACTTACTGCTACAGCCTTTAGCGATAACCACCAGGCGACTGATGAGAGACCGTAGCCTGCAGCACCGTCGTGGACTGAGTGGAAAGGAGGGCTGGAAACCCACGGGTCCAACAGTGTCCACTAAGCAACTGGTTTACTGAAGCTAATAATAATGAAAATAAAAATAGTAACAATTTCAGCATATTAGGAGTTGAGCTGGATGGTAACAGCAACGATACAGAGAAGCCACTACCCCATAGGTAGCTGGATCTATTCTTGCAGCAGCTCGATTTCCTTCGATTGTTTATTTTATTTACGTCGTCTAAGCAAAGTGATGCATTACAATATAAAAACAGGGATCATTTCAAATAAGTTTCCATACATTGTAATTCAATTAATATTCATGTTTTGACTTTAACCTTGATTTTTGCATCAATTTTTTTCCAATTTTAATGTCTTTTATGACTATGTAATTTTCGATTTCACTTATCGATTGTAATCCATCATGTACACTTTTCAGTAATATGTAGATGATGTATCATTTCTATATTTTCCGTTTGTAATAGGTGATATATAGCTGGTTAATATACATTTAAATGACGTTGTAGATATTCCGATGTAATATTTTACTTCTGGGGGCCTTTCCTAGGTTGATATTTCGGCTGGATATACAATATTTGATCTGAGACTTATGTTTTGCAAAGAGTAACTATCCTCATTGGCATAATTTTAGTCTCGTTTCTTTATGTTCATAATTGCGTATTTGTGTGGTTTCAAATAATTTCATTGTTAAGTTTCGTAATAAGTGTATTGAAATTTTCGGAAAATCTTGAGCCTGTTGGACATTTTATTTTTATTTTTTTGCATATGCTGTATTTATTTCAATGGGGATTTCAATTTTGTTCTCACTTTCCAATATTACATACAAGGTAAATAAGATGGATATTAACTAGGAGAGATTGCAATATATATGAAAAAATCAATTCTTGGCTAAAACCCATTGCATTACTCGCAATTACTCTTATCTTTATGAGGCAAATAAGATTACGTATCTGCTATACAAATATCATGGAACCTTTCATCAATTGATAAGCAGAAATAAAAGTGAGTAGAACTGAATCTCAGTTGATTTTCTTCATTAAAAAAAAAGTATAATATGATATGCAACCTATCTTGAGACCACTGCATCAAAACAATTAACAGTTTAATTTTCAGTTTTACGACTGTGGGCTCCACATATATGAGGAAAACTGACTGGAGGGCCGGTATTATCAGGTACTGTAGATAGAAAGGAAATATATAAATCAAAAGGTCTCCAATACTATTTGGAAAAACAATAGAATTTGAGAATGACGACCGTATCCATAACAATTGAATGACTTTAATGCTTCTTGGAACTTTTACAAAAAAAGTACTCCTTCCTACACATGTACAGATTAAATCCTAACCAAAAACACGAGCCCAGACGTAATTTCGAGTTTTATGTTCCTTGGTACATCCAATTCAATCGAACATGTAGAGATTTTGAAAAGATGATTCTCTGAATATTGGACACACGTCTGATTTTTGACCGTGCCTCAAATAATACATAGAAGACATTATCTCGAACTTTTAAACGCAACAACCAATCCAGGACAAACATGATGGACTGCTTTTTCTGTTTTTCTCCAAATAAGTTCCGTATTTTCCAAATAAAGGATATTGCATAAGTTCCAAAGAGTTGGCCTGATATATAAAAGAGTTTTAAAGTTATCTGACTACAGTGGGGGAATTGAAAAAATTATGGAACAGGAAGGCAACAAATTTACGCATCAATATAATAGTTCTTGGAAAACTGTTGGAGAGATATATAATGGAGTAAAAAACATTTAAGGATCTCTGGGAGCGTACAAAATCATCCAGTCAAGAGCATCATTGATATCATCTCAAATACTTAATTAACTGCATGAATGGTGAGTCAATTCTTATTACTTGATCTCCAGTAAAAACCAACAGTTACAGTGTTATAACTTGATAAGAACAGAAATTATTATTATTATTATTATTATTATTATTATTATTATTATTATCATCATCATCATCATCATCATCATCATCATCATCATTGTCATTATTATTATCATTATTATTATCATTATTATCATCATCATCATTATTATTATAATTATTATCATTATTATTATCATTTTTCGTAGTAGTTGTAGGAGGAGGAGGATTTCTGTAGAAATATCAAAAAAGTTGTTCAAATATGTATAATTCTCGTCTGCGTTCATTTATACATACGTTTTCGGAAAAGAACATGGTTCCATCTTATGTGGGTAGTCAGAATGATTCCCTGCAAAAAATATTACGAAACACTCCTGACGAGGAAGATCATTCATAGTACATTCTCAATAGAGTGCACACATATCTGTTTATGTTTGACACATATGCGAAATAATTGCTACATTTGGTGAATGCATCGAATTCAGGTGGGAGAGGATACTTATCACTAGTGATGCAAGAGGGAAAAAATCTATAGAGAGATTATATCTAAATGCAAACTGACAAAAGTCTCGCAATCAACTATGAATTACCACTGAAAATACCTTGTTACTTGCATACGGCCACATAAAACGGAAGGAAATGAAGAAAAAGTTAGGACCAAGTAGTCTACGCGAAAAAGAAATATATTAGAGACAAAATTAAACCGTGATAATGTGACAAAAAGGATAAAGACTTGATCAGTACCAACAGTGAGGTACTCTGATAGAAGATGAATGAAGGACGAATTCAAATGGATAGGTAGACGGAACAGGAAATTAATAGCAATTCACACGATTCTATAATTCAGACTCTATAGAAAAGAGGATAACAAGAAGGGGACTTCCCACGCATAGAAAACTGTATTCAGGCAGATAAAATTGGACAAGTGTAAAAACATATACAAATTGAGGAAGAAACAGGAAAATGTTTGAAACATCAAGCCAAGTGATATCAAGATGGCCGGCAAAGAAATACTGAGCTACGCCGCAAACAAAGAATGAAACACAGGAAACAAAAGCACTCCATAGATAATTCAAAAGGCAAATAATATCAGAGACCAATATTTACAGACAAGGTTATGAGGAGAACGACTTGGAGGAAAAGAAGGGCCAATCATCATAGCAGATATAGCAAATACATCATGACAAATCATATTAAAGGGAAAACATATCAGCAAAAGCTGATTTTATAAAAGAAAAACTGCTATAAGGGAAAACTATTAAGCTTGTTCAAAGAGGTATTTTAGAGACAATAATACATTTCAAATGTCAAAAAAACAACTTGACTTTTACCATGCACACAAATACTTAAGTGGGAAAAGTACAAAATACATTTTAGTTTGTTTGCCTAGCAAACTTCTTTATCGAAGAAGACTGTGGGTTGGATCAAGGGAAAACATTCGTCAGATCGTAAGATAAAAACGAATGGAAGCAAAAAAAAGAAGTTTTTACATCATGAATTCGGCCGGAGTGGAGGAAGAATTAAGTTATTTTGTTGAAAATAGAATTAGTATCAGTGAGTTGTGAATAATAGAGTGATGGTTTTGCAGTAAGTCTGATCAGTCGCTTGGATGATCAAGTAAAATATTGGAAAATGGATATTCATTGATTATGTTATGTTTTCTTGTTTTTTTTTTATTTGCCTTTGATCATTAAAAAGTAAATAAAAAAAAACAAACAAATGTGTATGTGGTTGAACGAAAACTAACTGACCAATTTGGCAAAGACTTTCATCGTATATTGAACCCCCCAAATGAAAAAACCGAATCGTTGTGATTTTCTTAATGAGGGAGGTGAAAATATGTGTAAAATTCCATTTTACCCCCGAAGATGAATAACTTAAAATAAACAGCTGTGATTAGACCAGTCTGGTATGGGTAATACGAAAGAAAAAAAAAAAAAAAAAGAAGTAAAACCAGCCTCAAATGGTAACTTCAGAAATTATCGGACGGATTGCCATGAAGTTCATGCCCCAACAAAAACTATTCCACTTTTTCTCGTGTTTGCTGACATAATTGGCTTTATCTCGCCTCATTTGCTCATCCCCTATAAGCATTTCCTCGAGTTCTTGAAATCTGCCTCTCATTTTGTCTGTTATTTCAGAACCCCATATTTTCCATGGATTTTATCTTGAATATTTGTATTGACTCTCTGCTTGAAAGGAACAACACATGCCGCGTGAGGGGATTCATGTAATTTCTAAATGTATATTATTCGTAAGATTTATGAATGTGACACAAAAAATTAATTCAACAGGAGAAAAATATAAGCCTCAATTCTCCGCAACGACTCAATGGAGGAGAAGAAACCTTAGAAAAATGAAGATAACATTCAATGGGGCAGTATATTAAAGCGTTTCCAAACATTTATAAAGGAAATAAACAACGGCTTCACGAGTTCACTGGAGTTTGTTAATTTTTTTTATGATGCAAAAGTCATTGATCATACTGAAAAACACAGAGTTATCAATATAATTTCCTTATAACGCCTACCTGCGTTCACTGGATTAAAATGTTTAAGCTCCCGTATTACGGAAACTTTCGAATGAAAGGAAACATTCAGCTTATGTATATATATATATATATATATATATATATATATATATATATATATATATATATATATATATATATATATATATATATATATATATATATATGTATATATGTATATATATATGTAGAGAGAGAGAGGGGGAGAGAGGGAGAGAGAAAGAGAGAAAGGAAGAGAGTGAGAGAGAGAAAGAGAGAAAAAGAGAGAGAAATAGAGACAGACAGACAGACAGACGGACAGACAAACAGATAGACAGACGGACAGGTAGACAGAGAGTTGCACATAAAAAATTCAGTTACTTGTAGTCGTTCAGGGTTTCATGTATCAAACTAGGGGTGCAATCATTAGCTGAATATCTTATGGAACTTGAATAAAACTCAGTCACTGCAAATAAAATGAAATTTAAAAAAAAACAAACTATTTTCATGTGCTATTTCCCGGTCAGCTATCCTCATTTTAACACAAATTTATTTCAGAAAATAATATAACACTACCAATCTATCCATCTATCTATCTATCTATCTATCTATCTATCTATCTATCTATCTATCTATCTATCTATCTATCTATCTATCTATCTCTCACTATACATATATATACATATATATATATATATTTGAATATATATATATATGTATATACATATATATGTATATATATATATGTATATATATATGTATATATATATATATATATATACATATATATATATATGTATATATATATATACATATACATATATATATATATGTATATATATATGTATATATATAAATGTATACATTTATATATAAAAATATATATATTGATATGTGTGTGTGTGTATATATATGTGTGTATAAATATAAATATGTATATATATATATATATATGTATATGTATATATATATATGTATAAGTATATATGTATATATATATATATATATATATATATATATATATATATATATATATATATATATATCTAAACATGCAAATCAGTCAACACAAAGAACTGGATTTTCTATGTATACTTATTTATATATGCTCTATCCCCTTCATTGAGCACTCATCACAGATCGACAACTTCAGTTATTTCAAGTCAACCAATTTGGAGTTGGCGTGATTTCTAGTATTTAGAAAAAAAAGTTGAATTCATCAAATCCTGAAAAAGGGTAAGATTGTCATATATATATATATATATATTCAGAAAACTTGATGTTTTGAATTTTGTTGAACTCCTCTCGTGTTTATAAATAAATGATGAATTATGTTATTATAACAAACATGTATATCAGTTGGCTCATATGCTTGTTATGCTACCATATTTCCATTATATATTATATGACAAATCTAAGCTTTATTTCTTCAGTCAGAGCTAACGACACGTTTGCAAGGAACAACTTCAGCTGAGACAGGTTTCTTTTTTGCTCACAAACAAGATGCAAACGATACAAATCTAAAGGACATTTATCATGGGAGAATAAAATATTTAAAAGGGGGATGAAGTTTGACTGACATACGTCAAAATCATTGAACGTGAGTGAATGCTTTGGACGGAAATCTCCGGTGAGTTAGTTTCTTTGCCATTTTCTTTCGTTTTTTTTTTTTTTTCGTATGTTTTGATTTGCCGGTTACTAAAAACGGGATGAAAGCTCATCTGCCAAAGATAACATTAAGATGTCAACGGAGAGCACGTCAGTTCCACTTGTTTGCAAATGTACAGAAAGGAAAGGTGAAAGACTTGGCTGTTTGAAAATATGGAATGTCGACACAGGTTAAAAGCAAAAGTAAGACAAATATATGTTATAAAGCCAACGTCAAATACCGTAGGTGCGATGAAAAAAGTAATTACTTTGAAAGCTAATACAGAGAAGCGCTCAAAATCCGTGACCCCCCTCACCTGCATATTTTTCACATAAGCTGAATCTCAAAAATAAATCGCATTTTATCTATTTGCTTTACATTGTATATATTGGACATGGCCTTTTCCAGAAGACAGCTATCTTGGTGGAGAAAAAATCAAAAATGACCTCTCGATGACATATACGTGTGACGATTCTGTAATATCCTTCTTCACATAGATTGATTTTATTTATATAATGTTTTGTATGCTTCAATTATGGTATAGCAATGATATAATTGCTGAGTGAAAAAATTCAACAAGCTGCATTTACAGACGATTATCACAGTAATAAGTTATTTCCCCACTGAGTTCTCCACGCTTGGAACCTTCTGCCAGAGTAAGCTAAGCTCGCTAAATACTTATTCTGTCGTATGAGAATAACTATTGTTTCACCGGCTTTTGAATACTCATTATAACAGAAGCATCTGATTAACAAGTTGATGTTCAAATCATAAAATCTGTTACAGATAAATAATCTAGAAAAATCATTTGAAGTGATTCTTTATCATGAACTAATTTCCGCGATACATTAAATTATCTAATTCTGTCGGCAATATTCAAAGTAGTTGCTGGTCACTGACGCCGTATTTTGGGAACTTTGATACATAACATAAATACTGTGCGTTGTAACATCCTCTTACGAATTTCGTGTAGAACATTTTTCTTAAATAGTGGTTGATATTCATTTTTTTCTCTTGAGACCAAATGTTACAATATGGAAATCGTTTCGATGTGTGCTCTGTCCAAAGAAGATCGTTGCTAGATTGCAAGTGATTCAAATCCGAATCCTTATTGTTGAGCTTGGCCAAAAACTGAAGGTTTAGGGAATGTCGAGATTCGAATTAGAGAGGATATTACTCAGATTGTTCCCGTTCTTTAATCTCCCTGCAGGCAGATTCTCGTGGCCGTGTTTTAAATGTGTTACAAGCGTCAATGAAAGAATGATTATCCGGTTTCCCTGTGTCGATAAAGAAAAGTATTCATTTTCATGATATATAAAATAATACCGTTTTTTTTCTCTCATGTTGGGACCAATACTGCATCGGAAAGCACTAATTTGATTTCTGTTGCCTTTTTTCCTCGAATAACCGAAGACTAATTTCTCTTCAAGGATCAGATGATTTGGTCACAAACTGCGTTGTCTCTCCTCTCCATTGTCTTTTTATAAAACAAATTTTCTCCCTTTGCTTGCGTTGTAGTAGCTGGTACCCTGCCAGTATCAATTGAGCCTTTCCCTTAGAAATACCTCTCTGCTCCAACTATGTCCCTACCGAAACTAAAGGTTCGAAAACTTTTTAGCGAACGAGAAAAGGAAAATATTGTAAAGGCACCTACTTATTCGCTAATATGCACATTCTACAAACCCGATATTTGGAGACCACAGCCATCTTCCACTATCTGTCGTCCGACCGAAGCAACTTGTAGGTCAAAGGCCTACATTGTACCATCTTGCATGCTAACCTATTTCTTCGTTGTTTTATCCCTTTTTGACCAGGCTTGATCTCTTCCATACACACACACACACATACATACTTATACCAACACTCATATGCATACACATGCCTTCATACATACATACCCAAAGCATTCCATGAAAAAGAGAGAGAGGGAGGGGGAGAGAATTCCTATAATTTTTTCTCAAAATTGCCTTTGCCTAAGCTAAAAAAGTATACAGGAAAAGTAAATTCTGCACCTGTGAATATCTATAGAAATCACACGACAAATTCATGCCCAAGAATATCCTGCAACATGTGCACATGTAAGACATATTTTCAAATTAGCATTCGATATAGGTAACGTGTCCCATAGATAATTTCAGCAGGGAAAATCTTTTACATCCAATCGAAATCTCATGATAAAGAACAGCGACAAGTCCAGGTATGTATATTTGATTCTTAATTGAAAATTACATCTATAACTCCATCTCATTGTCTCGCACTCTTTCTCTCTCTTACCGGTTTTATGGTTCAAATTGCAATGCTTATAAATTCCAGCAATCATCCATAATTTCTTTTGAAACTATTTCATTTTACCATTCACCCTTTCTGCTAGAAACGAACGTTTATAATCATCGTTTTCATGAAAATGTTCATCCTATTCATTTCTTTTGATCTAGCTCTGAAAATGAATAATGAACATTTACGATTCATTTGAATACACTTTGCTTATAATCCCTGTGTTTATATGGATATGATCACCATAAACAAATAAACTCATACACAGTAACTCAAGAAAATAAAACTCTACAAAACGTTTATTTGGAGGTTTTGTTTAAACCAATCAGTTAAGATAAGCAATCATTATTGAAATAAATAAAGAGATTATTATTTTATGGTTGTCACTCAACTTACTATACTAAAACCCTATGTTTTCACTGTTTTTATACACGCAACCCAAGCAAATCTGCCGCTGAAGAGTGCAAAATCATCTGTGCTCGGACATAACCCATAAATCACCCCAGCAATTGTATTTGTTTTTCCCTGAAAACCTTGAAAAAATGTTTTCATTCCTCAGGCTCTTCTCACTTCAATACAACATTACCCTTAAACCCACGACCTTGACTTGGCCATAAGCATTAAACCCTCCCCAATCGATGCATGGAAGTGTTTGTTTTACATAAACATCATCGAACATCGAATAAAATCAACCTAGCAACGACATATCCAGCATTTTCTCTGAATCTTAGAAAATCAGATGACCTCACAATTCATAAAAACCAGTTGCAAATGTCATAGTTATTTCACAAAATAAGATCACACAAAATATGATATTTCAGAGAACGTGAATGATAAAACATGAATCTTACATCAAAAGAGACGATCTAGAAAGCACAATGCCTTGACCAGGAAATAAATGTAACCCCATTCCGATGCATGCAATACAAAAATATACAAAAAACGTCATTAACATAAGCACAATCAGATGCTGTTTGCCTTTATATCTCGTCTATAATTCTTTGACTTTTTGCAAAAGGCACTGCAGTCATCACGATCGGTATCCAGTGCTTATATATAGCTGACAGTAATAGGCCTTATATTTTGTGCATAGTTCAACATTTTCAGTGGTAATCCCACTGTTTCAATGTAGTATCTAAGGATACCATGAAAAGAGAAAAATTAGATATCAAAAGAACAACGTTCTTTCATCACAGAAAGACATAGACCATGCAAAGATATCTAAGAACGTTTTGAATGATCACAATCAAATTATAAAGACATAAAATCTCCCTGAATGTTTGCTCGCTGATTAAAATCGTTCAACAATAAAGGGTAAAGGGAAATTACTTTTGCGTCTTTTTTCTTCCTTTGACTGTAAACAGAGAACATGCTTCGCATCTTTCATTGTTTTCTTCATTTCCAACTTCAGTTATTTCGTTTCTTTGTTGCTTCGTCTCTTTTTGAATCCGGATTTGTTGTCGCTAGATCCCTAAGTATCATTGGTAAATTTTCTCTTCTTATCGCTAATTGCTTTTATTTCTTTCATTTTTTTTATCTCATACAGTGATATTTTCCATAAAAAATGAATATCCCACCTTAAGTTGTTGATTTGCAACTGGTCACGCACGTCAAAAATGCAAGTGTGTTCCCGTCAGCGATCTTTGTCGAATACGGCAGCGGTTGCCAATCGATCAAAACGGACTCGACGGAGTTAGCGCAGGAACGAATCAATGGTGAAAATACAAAAACAGAAAGATTGGGGAAAAGAGATATAAGGAATGCAGTGGCGTTTTTTTTTTTTACTGTTGTATGGATCTTATCAATATATAAAATGGCCTCGAGATTTTCAAGATAGATTCATGCATACTAGATTGACTTCGTATATTAACCTTGTTAGTTCATTGTCTGTTGATTAAAGCTAAGAATACCCATTATGAAGATCAAAAAAAGTCGATGTCAACTGCATATGAAGGGTTCAAATGCAGTCAGCGCTGAGAAATAATTATGATTACTTTTGTTTATCATCCATTCAACATATAGAATTTGGTTCATCACAATGTATACGATTATAAGAATGAATCAACGTTTTTCATGTATTTCTTTGTTACACTTGAACAGAGGACAATGCAACATGCACATACTCAACCTCACAAGGAGATATCACGAGACTGCACCATATATTAAAGAGTAAACAAAAGTCTGAGGCATCATAAACTCTGTCCAAAAACCCAAATGGCAATGTGGTTGACATGATTCAAGAATAGGAGAAAAACCAATGGACATTATGACTCAGAATATGGATCCACAGAGATTGCATGCATAACTGCCGCCGGCAGTTTACAAGATGGGAATACAAATTAGACGAGATGAAAAGTAAGGTCTACGCGATGTCTATCTTAGAGTGGTCTGATGTATCATGAGGAAGGTTTATGCCAAACAATGGACGATAAAAGACTGTGGATGAGGACCATTGACTTTTATGCTGAGATTCAATTGAACCACAACCGCAGATTATGATTGAGAAATATACCAGCATGCGTGCTGTACAATATTAATCAACACAAAAAAGTTTGTGGAGGATATCTCCGAGAGAAACTTACTATTGATATATCAATGATAGAGTGTTCGGGATCAAACAACTCTGAATAATATTGTCCTCGTTAATTATCCTTCAAAGTCTTCTGTGTCAATATCCTTAGTATTAATTCCGATAATTGTAATGATGTCTGGTCTGATGTATGGCGTTTTTTGACGACGAGTGAAAAGGAAATACAAAAAATGTAGCTGAATGGAAAAAAGCGAAATAACTAAGAAAGAGTCAAACATGCTGGAAGTTATCTATTAAATAAGATCCGGTATATCATACACGAATAAAAAAAAAATCTGTAACCACAACATGTCTCGGTAGCCATGAAAAAGATCCTTCACAAAAATATTGTGTTTGTAACCTAAACCGATCAAGTATCGCACTGACCAAACTATGTATATCTTCAAATCTATCCATCTATTTTTCTTTCTCTCTCTCTCTCTCTCTCTCTCTCTCTCTCTCTCTCTCTCTCTCTCTATATATATATATATATATATATATATATATATATATATATATATATATATATATATATATATATATATATATATATTAATGTGTCATCCACAAACGGCTGTTTCGATGTATTACATCTTTTCAGCGTGGCAATGGACTTTTTCACCCATCCAGTGCTGCAAAGCAGAATTGAAACCCTCTGGACTACGGAATCGGGTGATCAGTAAGGCTGAATATAATCTATGTATTCATTTACGCCGAAACCCTTCATCCACCAAAGTGCTATACCTGTACATACACATACCAATAGACACAAATATATACTTGAAAACGAAAACACACACGCAAATATGTATGTGTATGGTACGTGTGTGTATGCGTATACATATATATATATATATATATATATATATATATATATAAGGCTCGGCATGCTAGGTTCATCCCGAAAATGACTCTGAAGTTGTACTGTCCAGAATAGCAATCTGCAAATTCAAGCACAGATTCCTAGGACCGTGCTGTTTTCAGCAACGCTGAAGCACTTCGACAAAATCATGAATATATATATATATATATATATATATATATATATATATATATATAAAGCTTTACAGCTCCAAACATTCAGGGTTAAACACTTTTTTCCAAAGAAATTGTATTACTTCCATCCTCAATTTCTTAATATCTGTTAATGCAACTCATGTTGTTTTCTTCATCACCTCCTCTGATTCACATATACTTTTTTCCCTTTTTGGAATTATCCATTGTTTACCATATAACCATGGTGGGGGTTTTAAAAACTGTTTTATTAGTATGACATCCAAGCAATGTTGATTAAACATTTCCAATATAGTTTTTGTTTTACTTGGAGTTCGTCATTTTTTTCCCGTTTTATGTCTATTGTATATTGATGTCATTTCAAATTACAATTTGTTTTTTTATTGAAACAAGATAAAGGATTAGTGAGTAGAACAACAGACATAACTCATCGTTAAGGTCTTTTTCACTGAATGTTCATCCATGTGAATATCTTATCTAAGAATACATGCAAACGAACTCATGAAAAACTCTTTGAAAATGATAATTACGCAAAAAAAAAAAATATCTGAGTCGATTCTTTATCAACATATTCGACCAAAGAATTCGACGATTATTTTCCACTAACCCTAAAGTTCATTTTTCAATGTCGTATTAGATTCAGCTCCGATATACATATATATATATATATATATATATAGAGAGAGAGAGAGAGAGAGAGAGAGAGAGAGGGGTAATTTTATTTCCTAAGTTATGTATGTGCAAAGGGTGCTGGATGTAAGAAACTGGGTTTCAATCCACTGTCCATGATATTCAGTAACGGGGAAAAACTGAATCATTATCCCACATATATACACACACACACATACATACATACATACATACATACATACATACATACATACTTATGCATAATTGTGTCATCTACAGACAGCTGTTTCGTTGCATTAAAACTCTTCAGTGTGGCTCTAGACTATCCAATGTCCATTGTAGTACAGAAAAGTGGGATTGAAAACTGCTCCAAATATAAGTAAGTGTGTTAGCATGCTGGTGTGCACGTTTGTCTATGTAATATCATCAATATATTCTTGTTATGTATTTCTCTCTAGTTCTCTCTTCCAAACAAGAAAATGGAATACTACTGCGCTTGAAAGAATTGAACGTGATCTTTTCATGACGTCTTGACATTCATCATCTTTTTTCGCAGCCTGACTCACTCAACCCAGTACGGGACGGAAATAAAGCCATCAAGAGACGTATGCCATTAATTAATAACTCCTTCAATCACCACTCGTTGCAGGTTCACTTGTCGAGGAACACAACATAACAACCTTTTCAAGATAAATTCTAAAGACTCGTGTGACTGATGTGGACATCGGACTAAGGGTTGATATGTCTTTGTCTACTGTAGCCCAGTTGGACAGACGAATAGACCTTGACACCAGAACCTTTCACAAACTTGGACAGTCGTAAAAGGTGTTGGCTGCCCTCCAGTTCATTGAAGAAATTGCTCAGACTTTTGCTATTTCTCGTTGGCTAGTTGTCGGTTGCGGTCGGTCGGTGTCCAAGACCTGCAGACAATTCTAAAGGGTGAAAACAAAGATATGATCAGCCGGCACTGCATACAATGCAAATATTCGAACTGGTTGATCTGTCATTGACTGCCCCGATGACTGATGTCACAAAGCGATGCTTGAGTTCAGTTAGCAGACTACTCGATCATTGGTTGATGTGACAAACCTCTTCATGACGCTTCGTTGCTCGTTGTCCAGAAGAATGTCCAATGGCTCAAGTACATGATACGGAATGATACATTCCATAATTTTTCCACGTAAATTTATTGTCCGTGGAAAACAGTTGGTTTTATCTCATTGTATTTTTGTCTCGTTTTAGTTGGCATCACCCACACTTTTTTATGGATATGCGTATACATCTTCGTTAATACGATTAGTTTTATGAGTAATCGTTTCTAAAGAGTTACGTATTAAAAACTGGCAACAATTCTCAATTACTTTGATAAAATTTCTTATAAAACTATTCATTCAACCCCATGTAAGTGTTTAGTTGATATTTCGTTGTGAGTTTGAATACGATATCGTCTTTAAAAGCATCAAAAGTCCATCCTTTTATCATTATTTTCATTTTTTGTTTTAAAACCTTCTTCTTTTCATTCATAACTGACAGCAATAGCGAAACGACTGAAATTGGTTAATGGAGAAACATACGAGCAGCAATGAATTTTTATCAAAATATACTCGAACTAATACATTTCACCTTGGCATGCAGGCCCCAAATTAATCGACAAAATAAGTTTTGCGTACGGTAAAGTGATAATGATCATGTTTGAAATATCATTCGGATGGAGATGTATAAAAATACACATGTGTATTAAATGAATGTTGGTAATACCAATATTCTTAAAAACCATCGATTGAACCTGTCAAAATAGTCAAAGTAAGTTTTCCAAGTGATTTTATCTCTCCATCTGTCGATCCAAAACCTTCAAAAGACAATCACTCCCGCTGTCAAAAATGGTCCTTTCAGTTATCAGTCTGGTCCAGCGGTAGAATGCGTACAGGCCTCACAAATGGTGCAAGCTGGCAGGAAATTTTTTCTCCCGTATAATGTCTAAAAAAAATATTGTGTATTGTATTTTTTTTCTCTCCCCGATTGTTTTTTAGCAGAGGGTTAATTCATAATGTTAGGTTTTGCTAATTAGTTTCTCAGTTTATGTCACGCCTTTTTTTGAAATTCATTTTTAATGACCATTTGCAAATGAAGGTTTAGAGCAATAACTTATCCTTGATGACCCCTTTATCCAGTTCTGAATAATCAAATTTAAAATGGCAATTCATAATATATATATATATATATATATATATATATATATATATATATATATATATATATATATATATATATATATATATATGGCATAAGACGATGTCAGCAACATGATTTCAATTCTTGTATAAAGCTTTTCAACAGAGAAAATGTGTACGCACACTAATGAGTTCGCATAATATAGGTATGATTTGGAAGATACAGTTTAATACGTTATCTTCAAGAATCTTAAACACAATCTACTAACTATTCAAGCATTATTTTGGTCTCCATTGTTAGAGAGCCATGCGGTGAACTTTTTTTAAGTCAGTGTCTGCAATAAAAAGTACCAAATTTGTAAACTATGTCCATCTCAAAATTTCCTTGGTTTTTGCGCTGTCTGATTGTTGTCTTAATGTTTAAGGAAATACGATTAGAAATTTATCTTAAATATGCATGATCACTACTATCGTCAGCATCATCATAGAAATAGGAAAATGATAACATCTGTCGTGGGACAAAGGTAAATTTGCCAGACGCCTAAGTCTTCGAACTATTTTTTTCTGCACTCGACTAAATCGCCAAGTCAAATATTTTGCAATTCATAATTTTGCAAATGTTGTGAGATGATGTCCTGCGGATGTCTGTCATCTGGCAACGTGGCATCCCTGTTGAAATATAAACTATCTAATGCATTTTTATATCTTTGACCTCTTTTCTCTCTAAATTAGTATTGTGTTGCCTTATGATTCCTCCATATATTGACCATGTCTTGCATCGTGCATTTTGCATGGTTTCTGTTTTGAGGTCTGAATATATGGCTAAGTGCAATGAATTACTTTTCTGGAGAACATATTGATTGTAAAAATTTTATCCAATACAAGTGGAATCTTTTGTTTTTGAAGGTTGGACTTTTCCGTCTAAACCCTGCCGACCTAGGATGATTTAATGTGTCCATAGATGCTGTCATCTACTTTCTTGAGCTCTGCCGTTCTAATTTTGGTGGTGATATATCTGTTCTTGACACATTGGTATTGTTTTACTGAATTTGATGTGAGAACCAACTTCCACATTCTTCTCATCGGAATATTGTATAACAATAACTGGAGTTCATAAAGCTTCTGAGCAAAGACAACAAAGTTTTCTGCATTTCTGAATTATTTAGGCATTTGACATTAATTCCAATCACTTTATATGTCCAATCAAACTTTTGGAAGATCATTCTGACACAATCTGTAAACAGTTTTGATTAACTGGTGTAACATTTCATCGCTCTTTGTTTTCGGCGGGAATAATCCTAAGTCTTTATGCAACCTATCAAATTAACCTCAGAGTCGACAAATATGCTGCAAAGGTCTTGCTGTGTGATTTTATTGATAACTTTCCACAGAGATTAAGGCTGTATGGTAGTAACCAAATGCCACTGCATGTGGTATTTTGCAATCTACTGCAATCTGATTATGTTGATTAACTGAAAAAGATGGTCGACGATCCAATAACTATTTCTGAACCTAGCCTGTTCTCATGGTCAGTTTTAGCAAAGGGTTCAGTGAACCCTTTAACAGGTGGGCAAAAAAGTACCGATTACACAAAGCCACGGAAAAATACATTTTGATTACGAATTAATTTTCATATTGGGAACAAACGACGATGTAAACTTCCACATACTATCAATTAATGACCACGGATTTTTTTTTCTAAGACGAAATATAGTTTAGAAGTGATTCATAAGGCGTGTACATTGACATAGTAGCAGGAATGTTGTTTATCTATAAAGCGTTGATTTGGTTGAGGTCACTATTTTATTGATACTGAATTTGATTTTTTGGGCTGACAGAGATAAATAAAGAGAATGGGGAATTGTTGTATAAAAAGCCGAAAAGAAATGGAAAATAGGGCCGGGTATTATAGGGCCATGGGTTATATCTAACCTATAGCTCACGTATTGCTGTCACCTGACCTACCATCTTGTTGATTCGGTTCGTGATCAGTTTTTTGATAAGATCGAAGTTAATATACTTATTGGACTGCAGTTGCCTATACATTTCTGGCTCCATCATATATCGTAGCTTGATGATTTCAGCGTCGCAATTTTTTTTTTTTTAAGCATTTGATTAATAGTAAGGCTAGCTTGTCAGTGAATATTTCACCGGTTGTTGCTTCTTGAAAGCTGTATAGTAATTTTATCTGATTTAGGTACCTTTCTAAATTTTGACGTCCAACTATGAGAATTCTTGGAAATTTCCAGACTGGTGGCTCGTGCCTTGTACAGCTTGTTTTTCGTACTGTAACGTCTGTTTTGAGGAAAAAGATTTTTTTATTAGATTTTTTGATGTGATTCGCTCTTGTTTGGATCAATTATTATCTCCATTCCCAGTGAAAACATAAGTAATTCAAACTATGATCAAAGTAGCACATTATCATAAAAATAGCAATCCATCAATCCGTGTTTTCCAAATGAAAAAAATATGGTTTATCAAAATCAGTATATTTCGGGTTTTTTCAACATTGTTTTGGGCCAGATTTTCTTTTTATGTTTGATAATTAAGGACATGAAGTGATGTTTTTGGGCGTGAGGGTCCTCTTGGAGTACAAAAACCAGCGGTGGAGTCCCAGTTTCTGTCGCTTGCGTTGGCTCACTGATTCTTATAATTCTTGTTTCTAGCTGAGACCATGAGCGTATAAGTACAAGTTTTCATGATCATTTCAATGGCAAAATGCATGGCCAACGATAGATATACCTCTGATCCAATGATACTCGATTAGCTACCCTGAATCGAACCTAAGACCTTCTGCTAGACAGAAAACCGTTACACTACCTAAGCCAACTAGAACATTCACATACAATTTGTTCCTACATGCCTAAGATCATTACAGTACTGGAGTTGTTTTTCAAAATGGCGGGAGATATAAAACAGCAATAATTTGATAAGTAATTTCTAGAGAATTACAGAAATATAGTGGTTGATTCTTTGTATACCTATGTGTTAGGCATTACATTAAATTCTATTTCAATTGAAATTTGAGCAGTCCCAGTGTCGGAAAAAAACGAGGAATGACGAACCACTAAACAAAGAAAAATGAACATGAACATGAGAAGATGAATATATAGAAGTACATATTAGAAACACCCTCCAAAAATGACCAAAAAGGAATCTAAAATAATCACTATACACACAAACACACACACACACATATATATATATATATATATATATATATATATATATATATATATATATATATATATATATATATATATATGCAGATCTGTTGAATTTATCTTTATTGAATTATGTTCTTTGCGTCAAAATCAATAGAGATAAACATATTAATCATATGATATTGATCAATATAGTTGAGAGAAAAATGCGTTTTGAGGCTAGGTTCTAACGTAGTTAGATTGAAAAATTATTGGAACTAATCCATTAATTTTTACAAACTGTGTACGTAAGCCATATCATGTATTCTTGTTCTCTTATGTTTCTTGTCTTGCTCTTGTCTTTCAAGCTCTAGCTTTGTCCACCTGGTTGTTTTTTGTTACATCCTATTTCTTAAAGGTTTACAATGGTTAAGATATCGCGCAACTAATCAACGAAGACCATGGATAAAGTTAAGGTATCGAGACGGATTAGATTACCGATAGAGCAAAAGGATATTCGATTGATGCCCGTCGGGGAGTAAAAAGAATACCAAAAGACCAGATGCAAACTGGAAAGATTAGAAAGAATCTTTGCTGTTGAGAGATGGCAAATGTTTGCACAACCACGCCTGTGGTGTAAGGAGATAAAAAAGAGCTGAGTTTTTGTGTTTGAGTGTCAAGGAGTGTGTTTATCAAATGAGAATGAGAGAGAGAGGGGGGAGAATACACGGGGGAGTTTAAAGTTTACTCATAGCAGATATATATCAATGTGTATAAAATGTACACTGGTATTTTTTCTGCATACAATCAATCAAAAACTAGAATATATCAATCTTCTCTAAAGTCAAAGAAACCATCACACTAGAGCAATGGAAACACGGTATTCAAACATTTCAATACTAATATCCCCTAAAATTATTGGATTCTCACGACCGACAATTCATTTGAATGAATAGCAATAAATGCAAAATACTTTGAGGAACATTTACTTTCAAAGGATAACAATAATTCCATTCAGTGTTTGCCAAGATGATATTTATCAGATTATAGTGATATTTTCTGAGTGATTTCTTTTTCTCCAATATCAAATTAAATGTGTACATCAATTATTAATAAATACTCCATAAGCATATAAGAAAATGGCAAATATTAATGTCGATCACAGAAAAATACAAAAAGTCAAATCGTTTATTTACTTTCCCTGACTCCATAATATTTGGAAGGCTTTTAAGTAAATTACATTTTAGTCATGGATGCAAACAAACGAGTCTCTATATGATTATTTTCATTTATGTCCCAGAAAAATCAATATGTATATGTACATATATATATATATATCAGTGGATTGATATTCAACTTCTTATAACATGTTTATCAATACTTTCCCACATGTGTAGATAATGCCCCAATGCACATATTCACTTATATACAAATCCCACCATGTATATATATATATATATATATATATATATATATATATATATATATATATATATATATATATATATATATATATATATATGCATATATATATGCATATATATATATATATATATATATATATATATATATATATATATATATATATGTGTGTGTGTGTGTGTGTGTGTGTGTGTGTGTGTGTGTGTTTGTGTGTGTTCATAAACAAGTTCTGGGAGATAATGAAAGAAAGGTACAGTTATATAGCGTATACATATGCAAATAATACAAAAAGCACATATATGCCTTTCTATATACGTATGTATAACAGATTTCGCGCGCACGAGCGCGTGCACGTGTGTGTGTGTGTGTGTGTGTGTGTGTAACCATGTGTATGTGTTCAGTGGTCAATATCTGATATCTTGATGGTATGAAACACTTCTTGTAATGTATAACTTGTCAATTGTACAGTGTTAAAAGGATTTATAAGCTGTTGTTTCGTTATCTGGAAAACAGATGGTGTGTATATGATTCTCCTGATTTCTCCAGAGATATATCTGATTCTCATTCATCTATATTCAACTTTTCGTTTGTTCGTCTCATAACTGATTGCAAATTTATAAAACGTCTCTGTTCCTCACATAGTCGCTGACCATTGTAAGATAACACATTTATCTCAGTTAGATAGGCTCGACCTTACTTTATTAGTGAATAGCTGTTTTAAAGCGAACCACATTTGTACTTTGGGGGGAGGGGGTTGAAGGCATTTGCCGAATATTTGATGAATTTTATCGAGATGATAGGTCATGTGTTCGACATAGTTTTTTTTAACATTTTTCATACAATTTGTTATCTATAGTCATTTCATGATACAATGTCTCTTGGTGGATAATTGTCATAGTATTTTGATACTATTTTCGTGTCTTATGGTCTAATTTTCTTTTTGCTGGAGCATTATTGACTACAGTACAACTAATATCGTATGGCAACTTTTTTTTAAATCGATGTTTTATTGCGATAAGAAACAATACAACATGGAATTCATGGCACCACCATGTTTTGGTATAATTATCTAATAATGTTTTTGTCTCAATTAGCAAAAGTTGTTAAAATGGATAGCAAATACTTCTATTGGTCCATAATTTTGGAAGATGCGGTTGCTGAGGTAAATGAGTCAGTAGATAATAAAGATGTACAGACAATAAACATTTTAATGATTAGTCCACTTGATAGTAAAGATTATGGTGACATTAAAACCATCAATAAAGAATAGATATTAGAATTCCTGAAGAGGAAACATCAGACATTGAGTTCTTCCACCATTGACTGAAAAGAAAAGAAGTTTATCAAGGTGAAAGATCAGTTCAATGCAGACAACAATGAAACACTTGAAAAATGCTGATAAATGTCTTTGATTATCTCCAAAAGATGAATTGCTGGTAGCTTTCCAAAGTTGGAAGTAGTACTGAATGGGGCGTTCTTTTTAAATTACTTAACCATAATTTGGATCATCTTGTAGAAGAGACTAATAGATAAGCTACAATACATCGGTATATTACCAAACTACCAGAGAGGGAAAGTTAAAGTTCATAGCATACTGATAATAATACAATAAAAGAACTCTTGATTACTTGGGGCGAATGTATTGTAACCCCCGGACAAGTCTCTGCCAACCTTTGCCAGTTGGTGAAGTGGTTTGCTAGTCAGGCTGTAGTTGACTGGTCGCAGTGATCTAGGCTTCTAGTCGCTTCCACCTAGCATGTGTCGGCTAGAGGATTCTATCGCACTAAAAAAAAACACAACATCAATGGTGTCAAGTTGAAAATGAAGGATCTACACTGGGTACATGCTATATATGATACTGGGTGACTGGTCAAAATATTCGTCGATGCAGAATGAGACACTATGGAATGACTATCAGGCTGTCTTTAGGGTTATCTATTTGATATCTCTTGATATATCTGTTTGTATAGCTTCAACAAAGTCCAAGTGTCGAAACTATACTTCTATGGTCAGGATTGTTCATAGTGACAGGAAACGTTGATCTCTCTGGAGTATCCTGGTTGCTTTCCGGTGGCTTTTCTTCTGCTGCTACTCAAAAATGGCCGTCTTACATGAGGATTGGCTCCCTCTGTGTGATGACTGACGGGTTCATGATTGATTTTTCCCTTCCAGCTGGTAAATCTGGAATTGTGCTGAGTTAGCTTCCCTCCAGCCTTCACCAAATTCTGGAATCCATAAATTTCCCTTAAAAATATGCAGAGGCGATAAGCAGGGCAAATTACCACCGGCTATCAATTTTACTTGCCCGGAAGCTTAAATGGTCAATCCTCTTCCGAAAAATTTCTCCAAAATCGGATATTCATAAGTCTCTCTCTTAGTAATGCAGATAATCATACATCTGTAATCAGTATAAGCTACACCAGCCCAACCCTTCTAGTACTTCCTCTCGGATCCAGTATTATTTGCTTTGCGATTTAGATTTTATTTGTTCCCTTTTCAAGTCTGGGCTGTCTCAAAAATCCTTGGGTAACCACCCCGATTTTACAAATAAGTTCTCAAACTGGTTTAGTAAAGTACCCTCAACCTCTTAACGAAGGTGGTTGGGCCCTTATTGCTGTTTTAGTTATTTTAGTTATCACTCTCAGATTTTCCTAATCAATCCTATAATTCCATGGTGTCACACAGATCCCCTGGTATTTTTGCTGAAAAATTGTTAACATTGCGAGTAAGGATAACTAATCTTATTTATACTGCAGATAATCTGGAGTTACTGAACACTCCATTGACTGAATTCGATCCACTCCACAGAGATTTCAGTATTGATGAATTAATGGTTCCATGCTATTTGCGCCATTCTTGTAGGTTTTTATAATAAGAAAGTCGGTTACATTTTTGTTCTGTGGAAATTGTGCACTGGAATGACCATTCAGCGGATCCCCTTTTGTAGTAATGTCTGCAGAGGTAACCCTCTAGGACAGGCGAACCGCTGTGTAAAGAAAAGGGTTGAAGAGCAGTTCAAAAGACAGCGATTGTAGAATTGTATAACAAAGAAATGGGTAGTAGTGATCTGCATGATAGAAGTTTATCCGACATAAGAGCAGCAAATGGTCGTAAAAAAAAAGTTATTCCCCTTCTTTACACGCGAATACATTTCGGATTTTGCTCACTACTGCTTGGAGATTTTTTTAAAAGTCAGTTTTGATGAACAAAGAATTTCAAAGAAGCAATGGAGATGTAATAATCTAATAAAATCCATTCCAAAAGCCTGTATCTTGTCTGAACTTAGTTTTTCTCTTTCTGTAATCCAATATATCCATCGGCAAGGGGTACAAGTGCTAGTCCAAGTTCCAGTTCGGAAATTCTTTGTTTGAAAGACATGTGAACCTATCCAATGCATGTAATGTCAAAAGATTTTGGATACCATCATTTGCTTCAAAATGCTCCATAAGCAACAAACAATTTTGAAAAAGACAATATCAGTCATATGCGCGTACCTTTTTTGTGATCCAATCTTATCCTTAAAAAACAAATTCAGCACCGGGTGTCTCGTTTTTGGATGCAAACTTAGAACTCAAGTAAGACATTCCCTTCTGGATAATAATGGTGAGCCAAGAGTATTCACTGTCTGATCATAAATTCGTGGTGATGTGTCTAAATATCTCGTTGAAAGTAGTAACAACGGAGGTGGTCAGTTTTTTGTTGTGCTGGGCAGGTGGGTGGGCATTTTGAAGTATAGTTATTGATCGTTGGGAGCCGGATAGCAGTTTTGTGTTTGATTGTTTGAATGCTTGTTAAGTTGGGTAATCGGCTACATCTTGTGTCAATCCACGAAATGATATAAGGGGGCCATTATCATATAAGATTGGATATTGTTTCGGAAATATATGTTTGGTATACTTAATTGTCATCGTGGATATTCTGAAAAATCTGATGGCTTTAAGTTATTCAAATTGAATGCCATATATAAGTTTCTAATGATAAGGGTCTGTGTGAGTGTGTGAAGTTCTTGATGTTGGATTTACATAAAAGGTGATTTGATGTGGATGTGGGGTCACTGGGAGGAATGAGAGTATATGGACAGTTAGGTGCGTTTCGGCAAAGGTAGAATTTCAGTCCAAAGAACAGTGAGTTGGAGAGTATAAAAAAAATTGTTGAGTTCAGTGTTGAGCCTGTCAGGGGAAGGAGTTTTAGGTTTCTTCATCCACATATCTTTGTGTAGTTCTAGAATTTTGACACGTTGGTATATGTATTTTCAGATTTTTTTTTCAATGATTGTGAATTTGCGTCCGTGCCAAAATTGTAATTTGGAGTGCAGGAGTGTAGGTCTAGACCCTCAGCTAACCCAAATATATTGATATCAATTTTTGCTTCTGAACCAAATTGTCTGATGTTGATTTTTTTTTCAAGGGAAACTTTCAAACCACTGAAATGTTCAAACATGACACTCTCAATAGGTTTAGATGTATTTCAAATTGCATATATCACATTGTAAGAGGTAGAAAACGTATTTGTTATCTAACAGTGAAGATTATGATTGATGCAAAGTCTTAGTGGTAGTGCTTATCATGTTGTATCCGTGCTTAAGCTAGTTCTAGCATAGATTTCTCTTGTTCCTGCTGGGTTTGTGAATTTAACAGTTTCACGGATTTTGTTTTGATTATGATGTTTCAGCTAATCATGTCTTAGATGTTTTTTGGTCTGCAGTGGTCAATGACACTGGGTTGTAAGTACCAAAACTATTTGCTGAGTTCTGCTCCTAGTGTAATTATCATCCGTTCCTTATCAGTTATATGTTATTTTTAGAGAGTGTTATGTTTTTTGGGGTATTGTATTTTTTTTTAAAATTAGGTTGTTCATATATTCTAGTGATATCTTTGTTTAGCGAAATGTGGTAGGTTGTCTCCGTAGAGTTCATTATCTGTAAAGAAAATCCTCCTTGTTCTGGAACTTTTTTCTTCAGAATTTTAGATGGGCCAATTTTGAAAGTAGTTGTGATTGCCTGTAAGTGAAGTACACACATACACACACACAGACACACAGACACACGCATATATATATATATATATATATATATATATATATATATATATATATATATATATATATATATATATATATATCAAGGTGAAATATATATGATCAAGGTAAAAATAATGCACACGCACACAAACATACAAACACACACACACGCACACACACACGAAAACATGCACTCACATATATGTATTTATGTTGTTTTTTTTTTCAGTTTCAGTGATGGTGGGAAAATGCAGCAAAATTTTGAAATTTTTCAGTAATTTGATAAAGCCAGGACTATACATCCTGATTTTTTCAAAATTAATCAGCTTGACTGCAATGAAATGACGATTAAAACTCAACAATGTAACAGCAACTTAAAAAAATATAATGAATGAGTACATTATATTGAAGCAAAAATTATTTGAATGTTATGACGTGGATTAGTTCCTCATTGTCAAATATGTTTTTCTTGGTAACCTCCATGAATAAGCCCTGAATTTCAAAAACATCAAATGATAAGAAAAACACCTATATTCAATAAATCATGATAATAATCCGTAGAAAATAACAAATTATACGTAGTATGACGCTAATAGTTTAGGGGAAGAGGTATTTGATCAACTCTGCTAGGGAGCCATGATTACAAGACATATTTCCTTCGGATATCCCGAAAAGTTACATGGTGAACAACTGATTTGCTGATAAGAAAAAAAAAGCACATAGTACCATGAAACCAAATTCTAAGTTAGAAAAAGAGAGATATCTAAAAAATATATATATATTAGGAAATATATTACTGAGACATAAGTCTCTGAAAAAAGGTTGATATATATATATATATATATATATATATATATATATATATATATATATATATACATACTTTATTCAGGGTTGGGCGCTGTGTAAGTGAGGTAAATCATCCATCGTAAGCTTATGCAATGCTCTTTATAGGAATTGAGCACTTTGGTAGATGAGGGATTTATGTGTGATTTAAATGTAACGCTTAAATTCAGCCTTACTGCCTGTCCAGTTCCGTAGTCCAGAGGTAGGATATGTGCCCATGGGTCTGAAGTGAAGGTAATCTGCCCTGCAGTACTGGATGGGATAATGGAAAGTCTATAGCCGCACTGAAGAGATGTAATATATATATATATATGTGTGTGTGTGTGTGTGTGTGTGTGTGTGTGAGTTTGTAAATATATCAGAGAGCTAAAAGTACCTGTCTGGCACTATTCCAGGTCAGCCTTGAGTAAGGTTTAGTACCGAATAAGCTCACATCTTTTTAGGGGGAAACCTTTCTGGCAGTTATATATCCTTACAGAGATTAGTTCGATCAGCCATTCACAGTCCCTCTTGCTGGGAATTAGACGCGCTTAGCTAACGGGCACCCAGCATAAAAGTAGCCTAGAGATGCCCTTAGCAACTGTGTCAGTGGCAGAGAAATTTGAATTGAATCGTGGCTGTTGTAGAATATGTATATCCGAGATTTGTTGAATTCCAGTCCTATGAACCGAATTATTAGGCAATTAACAAGAGAAGGTTATCATTGGACAGTCAAAAAGGGCTCTTTCATATCGTTTCCCGAAGCAATTGTTGAAGCAACAATATTACGTTTAAAATAGAAGTTTGAAGGTGGTGCAATATACTGTGCTGTCTGGACTGAAACCACCGTAGAAGCAATTGTCGCAGAATCATAGTAGACAAGTCGAACAAAAATCTCTCCCAAACCAATAAACAGTTTCTTGAAGAAGCTTTGGGCAATTGGGGAGAAGTTACTTGGATGAATAAGATTTTACACACTGTCATATTTCAAGAGGGGTCCAGATTAACCAACTTATCAAATAGAGTTTCAATATCCAAAATATTAATGAAAAATGCCTGAAATCCATTCTTTGAATTACTATAAAATCTCAATTCTTGATTATTGCACTCGGAAATATCCAGACAATTGATACAATTGTCGAAATATTTCAATCATAATGAAAAGAAAATCCATTCAGAAAAAATATATATCCAATTAGCAAGTGGAAATTCGATCATTTTTACTTATATATTCGTACAAAAAGCATTTCCTCGTGGAAATCGAAGATCAATTACAAACTACACAAAGATACGAAACGATATATTCGAAAAAGTCTCAAGTGACTCCCATGGTGAAGTATTTCCTGTGACATGAATCATTTTAGAAATGGCTGAATCATGAAACAAAGGTTATATATCGGACGCCTTTTACTTATCTTTGGATTTTGCTTCATTGGTTCATAGCAGGTAGCAGGTCTGATAAATACGACAAGAAGAAGAGACTTCGAAATATACTTTCAATAACTTCACCAGAAGTTGTTATATATCTATATGCGTGATACCGTTGCTGCTGAATAACGTGGGTTGAAATCTTCCAACTCTCTACTCTCTGTCTCTCTATTTATCGATTTATCCATCAAGATCATATACATGCTTATAGATTGACATATTTTATTGTATGCATATCTACTGTAATTGAGCAAATGTTCGTGCACACAGATATTTTTGCCCTCGGCATTGATATTGGATGTTATGCTCAAGATAATGACAAGGTTTTCAATGCCTATAGTAATGCAGTAATTGCCTAAGGCTAGTGATTTTCTGTTACAAAAGCTTCTGAGAGAGCATTAGCTCGTGACTTCTTCAAAATAAGACTGCATATTAATTTCCTTGTTCAATTTAAGCTTTCTTTTTGCTTTCGAATGTAATAGGTAGAAAAAAATATCTCAACATGGAGTTGCATTTTAAAATTTTGATTTTAAAATATCTGCACGCTACCATTTGCAAAATACCCCAAATTATATTATCGGTTGTAATATATATATATATATATATATATATATATATATATATATATATATATATATATAAATATGAATATAAATAAATATATATATATATATATATATATAGATATAGATATAGATATAGATATAGATATAGATATATAATAGGGGTAATGAATTCATCTTTCTTTGGTAACTTTCTCTACAAGGATATCTAAGATTAAGAGACAAGCTATCGTGTCAAAAGACAGCTAATACAGTTTTAAACTAACTTGAATCTTATGCACTTGTATAATGAAGTATTTTACACTCCTATATAATCTATGTATACTACTACGAGGTTTCCAAGGATCCAATCATTCCATGCCCGTTTTATACAATAAAGGTTACTGCACCTGACACGTCGAGACTTATGTTACCGACTATTAAGGATAGTTTATATGTGCCCAACGATTGTGGCTTATGCTTAATTCACATCGAGTTAAACCCTCTGAATGACAATGCAAAGGATTCGAAGTCCATAATTATTTACAATTCTATTTCATGTAATGTAACTCGGTAGTCAGCAATGGTTTGAAAATGTACTTAAGCGCCTATCATGAGGTCATCTGCTGTCCCAAGGAAACGTGCTTGCGACGATGAAAAAGATGTCCCTCTCCACAGCATACTCAAGTTGTACTTATTTCTACGTATTTACTAAAGTGATACCCTCACTGGAGACAGTCAGGATAAGCAGATTCGAAGATTTCCTCTCGCTTTCAGATATTATGATGAGAAGATGTCACAAAGAAATAAATCAATTGAAAGGCCTTCCTCCATGACATCATCTATCCGTAGTACGATGGATAAATAGTATATTTTTGTTCACCAATGTTCACGATATATTCGTTTCTTGTTAGAACTATGTAGTTTAAACGTTTCCACTTTTAAAGAATTTTCTAAATCGTAAACCATAATACTGAAGTACACATGTCGGATAGTGCAAGCAGTTGAACTTAATAGGAAGGATATAATCGTTATTATGCTTAATTGTTGAACACACAAAATTAGGACCTATCATTTTGGGTTGGATAGATTACTTCTGGAATTAATCAAGATAATGTTGGTGTGAACAGATGTTAGCATTGACAACTCAACTGCATTATCGAATTAATGATTTGCCGCATTGGATATCGACCATTAAAACACACATATCAAGAAGAGACGCGAGGATGTACAAACAAGGACACCTAAATACAGTCACACATAGACTCTTATTTACATACAGACATTTATTTATAAATGAAAAATATTTGTTTTCCATCATGATACCCGAGTTTTTCGATGCACATAAATGGACGCTTTTCCTTCCATCACATTGAGCTAACAGTATACATGGAACAATTCAGATCGAAAATCTGTTTATAACTGTACCTGTCTACGGATTAATCAACTGTTATCTTTTGTCAGTGTGTGTATCTGTATGTATGTGTGTATGCATGCTCGTGCGTGTGTGCATATGTGAGCCAACCTTGAGCCTTGAGATATGATAATGTCCGAGTAATATTGTATTTCTTTAGAGAAAGCATCGTAAGTCATAAATAACTTTTTGCGTGTATATCTTTAATTGTCTCTCCGTCTCTTATTATTGCCTCTTCAGCTGGGCATGCAAAAACCAAGAAATGTCCTGAAAACAATTTTATTTGCTGGATTGTGACTGAAATAAAAATGTTCTTGACAATCCTAGTTACTAGAATATCCTGAAAGAATGATCCCATCAAATGTCTCCATGGGTAAAAAAATAGCAGTGTTAAAATTAATTGATACCCAATACATCAAATTTCAGCTTCAAAATTGAATTAACGAATGTTTAGATGATTGAAAGATTTGGTGCTTACCCTGAAAATATTTACATAAAGTCTGTCTCGCTTTAAGTTGAACAAAACTTTTACCTTTTATATCCTTTACTAAAGACAAACGCTTACTATCATAACGAGGTGAAAGATGTAGGTTTTGTTCAACTTTTTCGTATGCAATTTTAGGTGCCATATTAATACCTTTTTCAGTGGATTTGTTATACTATAACAAACAGTGGTCTGTTAAGATTCTCCCATCGAATGTTCCCATTTCACTATCGTGTACAAAAGTACTTATGCACTAAAATAGATATTATCGCAATATATATGTGTGTGTGTGTGTGTGTGTGTGTGTGTGTGTGTGTGTATTGTTGTTTACAGAGAGTAGTAATTGCTGTGAAAGAAGTAAAAAAAATATTCGTGAATTGCAACATTCAAAATAATGTTTGATTATTTCTAAATGACATTTTTCTCCACGTCTCCAATTGGGAAAATGAAAAAAAAACAATTGAAACTGGTTAAGTTGAAGACTAATTGCAATAAAAAACTGTAATACTGAAATAATCATTTCAGGGAACAGAAAAACAAGACCACGTGTGTTGATTTTACTTTAATGCCGAGGCAGTGTGAATTGAAAAAAGGATAATTATTCTGAGTTTATGAAAATGATCACCATCCAGTATGATTTCGCCTTAGGTACATAAATACAAATACCCATGGAATTAGACAAGAAATTCAATACAAAACTAACCGGGTAATCAAAATTGGTAATAGAAACATGTGTTGCTTACTGTAGTTTTACTTGCAAATTAACCAAGAACTCTACAACAAACAGCCAAATTATCATGGCCAATTTTATTCCTCGATATTCAATCACGCATTGTCTTTTTAATTCACAGTGTTTTCTTCAGATATAATTTACAAAAGCCTTCTGCACAAAATTGTTCTTTATTTCATGCAGAAAATTCAAAATAACCTATGACGAGAACTTTTATAGCAGCTGTAATTTTTTTCATTGGCCAATGTATTTAGCATAAAACAATGCCTGTAACAGGCTTTATTAGTACTGACTTGAGTGCATTACAAATATTCCTACTAAATATTTATTTATCTGATAGTGGGATATTATTAGCATGTTTATGAATGAATCTGGTTCTGGTGCTCATTCCTAAATTCGAAAAATTATTTGTTTGAAATACTCATGTATATTTAGCGAATTTGATATTGCGAATCCATTTGTAACAAAATCTGAACTGCATATTTATATTAGACTTAATATGATTTCATACCAATGCTGATCGATATGAAAATGTGGAGGTCGACCAGTTCACACAGATGCATTTCATGTGGAATTGATACCAATTATGACATGCGATATTGAAAATATATCAAGAAGCTCCAGAACTGGGCATAACTCGCGTTGTCATAGATTCGATACTCCTACAAGACGCAGCAAAAACATATATTGAAGCAGGATCAACTGTTTCGTATATATAAATGTATCTTTTTACCTGTAACATAACAGTTGTGGTTTCTCTCTTTCCTCACACCAGCCTGCCCCTGTATCTCTGATCTCCTCTGTCTATCCGTTTCATTTTTATTCATTTTGCTTGCAAATGTTATGGATGCAATGATTTAATAATTCAGTTGCCATGTTTTGCAGCCCAAGAAAATAAAAGCAGCAAAGGAGAGAGGGATGGAGATTAAAATAAGTAAATAGTTATATTTGATGATATTAATCATGGCCAGATAACTTCACTGCCCAGTAGTGGAAAGATAGGGGAGGGCCATCATCTCTGTTCTGATTAAGGCATGAGTGGCGTATTCAGAGATTGGATTTCTAGCAAAAGTTCCCGAGGTCGAACACAGGTTAAACAGGTAGTGTTCGAACACGTGTAATCGAGTCCGATATTCTCATTCCTAAGCCATCTTCTACTGCGTGAGTGTATAACAGCCCCATCGTGTAACCTTTAATAAATGGTTGGTTCTGTCGAGAACCAAAATAACCACTGAATCTATTGAACTAGATATCACACTTGTGTGCCATAACAATTGGAAGGATGCCTTTTCCTGATTTAGAATAGTCATGTTTAAAAAGGGGGAATCACTGATCAATTTCATATATATATATATATATATATATATAGTACTTAAGGTACGGATCAGTTTAGCAATGAAGAATATCTAAATAAGTGATAAACCTAATGCCAAATATCACTCAAAAAATAATCAAGCATCAATTCATTTCAAAACAAAATGAGTAACTTTTATTACTCAAAGTGATATCGACAAGACTCTCACCAGTTTTCACAACTAGAATCTAAAAACACATGAGATCATTGCCTGACAGAGCCGAAACAGGGCAGAAACACAAACTTGTTTACATAGCAAATCCACTCCCTATTATATATGTATATATGTATATGTGTGTGTGTGTGTGTGTATGTGTGTATGTATGTATGAATATATGCATGCACGCACATATGTTTGTATGCATATATATATATATATATACATATATATATATGTATATATATATATATATATATATATATATATATATGTATATATATATATATGTATATATATATATATATATATATATATATATATATATATGTATATATATATATATGTATATATATATATATATATATATGTATATATACTGAGTGAGGTTCGTTTCTATTCACTCATCAGAATCACTACACATTGTGACGAATTGGATCACTGGAGGTTTATTGTTCAACAATTAGAGGTTTTTCAGCCCAAATTAAATCTTGCGGTGAAAATATCAGATGGCAATGTTGATAATCGTTTTAATCATAATGTGCACTATATATATATATATATATATATATATATATATATATATATATATATATATATATATATATAGTTCCATAGCCCAGAGGTAGGATTTGGGGTCTAGAGTGAAGGTTTCAATTCTGCCTCGTGGTACTAGATTGGATAATAGAAAGCCACACTGAAGAAATGTAATACATTGAAACACACACATTTTTGTAAGACATTTTCGTTAACAGTTACTTTAGAGCGTATAGGCGTGGTGGAATGATAAAAGATTACCTGGTTGAGTGATTGAAATGCCATCGTTTTACAAGAAGTAATTTTACGCACACATACACACGTATGTGCACATATATATATATATATATATATATATATATATATATATATATATATATATATATATATATATATATGTAATTATTTGTGAGTGTATGTGTGTATGCTGTTGGTTGTGAGTATACTTTGTTTTTCATTGTTCCTGTGAACATAAATATGAGATGAGCTTATGTTTACTGCATGACCCTTTTAAGTGATTTATGTGGATTAAATTTTTTTTAGAATGAATTTTTACATAGAGAGTTTACAATTTTTTGTGGTATTCATCCAGAGTAATAAAAAAATCAGATATTTTTTGTGAGGTTGATAAATTAAGATACCAATATACAGAACAGTCAATACGTGATTCTATATGCAGAGCCAAGTATCTTCTGTTTGTAATTTTATCTTCCAGATATGTTTTTAATTGATATTATTGTTCATCAACCCTCTCCATGGATGAAATAGCTGGTCTGGCAGGGCTCTTTAGCCTTTCGAAGGCAACCAACAAGGAGGGAGAACATGACTCAGTTTCAAAATACAGGATTCGGACCACTTTTAAATGGTTGTAGGCCAACTGTAGTGTCTCATAAACAGCTTCAGCATCAACGTGGATGCCTAGTGTATAATGCTTTTACTTTCATTTGGACTATTTTTGCAAAACTGAGTGGTTTTCATACACCCAACCTTACGCCAAATTATTGTTGTTCCTCTGTTATCGGGACGGAAGGAGACATATTTCGTTCTGTTCGTAGCGTAGTAGTATAGATTGAAGTTATTTACTAAAGTTATTGTCATCTGATTTCGCTTGCATCATTCTCAATATGTCAGAAATATGTTAATTGACATCTATAAGGGGGTTCGCAGTCAGTTATACTGCTTCAAAGCTTGAGTCGTTTGATCTCTAAGTGAAAAGGCTTCGCTAAACATATGACCGTGATCTTCACTTACAGAGACAATGTCAGAGAAGATATTGGCAAGGATCCAGGGATCTTCATGCATATAAGGCCTGAGAGAGAGAGAGAGAGAGAGAGAGAGAGAGAGAGAGAGAGAGAGAGAGAGAGAGAGAGATGGGGGTAGGGAGAGGGGGATAGGGAAAGAAGGAGGGAGAGAGGAGGGAAGGATAATGTCAACACGGAGCATGTTCTTAATCTGGTGAAGAAAATTCACCCCTTATCTTGAACATTTCCGAGATGTCTTCCTGATCCAAATCAGCCACTTACTAAACTTCCTAAACACGCACATACACAAAAAACGCAGATACGCAAATTAATCTCTTCACGCTGTCTAAGCCGAGAAATACATTAACAGTGTAATGACGGATGATGATTTCAGGTGAATTTCTATATGATACATGCAAATCATACTCATCAGGTCGGACCATATACATCCAAATCTTTATATATAAATATGAAAAATTATGTCATTGTAGACTCTTACTTTATGATATTCACCGACTAAATAAATCAATTTATTTCATCTTCATTATCAGATGATCCGGTAGGAGGATGCAATCCTAAAATCATTATTTGTTCAGAAGGCTTTTGTAAATTATACCTGAAGAAAACATTGTGAATTAAAAAGACAATGCATGATTGAATATCGAGGAATAAATTGGCCATGATAATTTGGCTGTTCGTTGTAGAGTTCTTGGTTAATTTGCAAGTAAAACTACAGTAAGCAAATTTTAATTTATTGCTTCAATTGACTATTTATAGAATAAAAGCAAGGTCAATATATTCGGTGCTTATGTGTAAACTCCTATATTTGCAGGAATCAGGAGTGGGGAATGAAAAATTAAAAGGCTATGAATACAATCACTTCGTAAGCTTCACATATATTTCCTAACAAAAAGATTTAAAGAAATCAAGAAATCACAGAAGCAAAAAAAGACCAAAGATTCAGACATTTTAAACCTGTAAAAATATCCATACCGATAGATTTCCTAATTCATGGGTTACCAATACGGACGATAGAGTCACCTACATTCCAAATCCGTGCTTTATAAAAAGTCACTGAATCTATCAGAAATATGGGATTGATTAGAATCAGAACGCTTTTTTTCCCGCTGAGATTCATGATTTGCACAGATTTTGGGTATCAATTGTATTTCTTCCTTTATGGATGCACGTAAGATGAATAGTGTTTGTTGAGTAACTTTCAATCGGATATCCTGATAATTAATCAGATTCAATTTGATTCGGAAGGACGAACTATATTTTTCGGAGACCGGAGGACTTTCACTTACATTAAGGCTGAAATTAGGAAACCTAATCACCTAGAAAATTAGAAAAAAAGTTCCAGTAATGTCTCATAGCCTCGACAATTCTTCTTCAGGTGTGATTTGCACTGAATCATTTCAAATGGTGATTGAATCCTTGGGATTTGAAATAAAATCATTTTGTAAATTGGAAATAGACGTATTCGTATAGAATCCCAATTATTTAATCTAATTTTAGTAAACGAGAAAAGATATGAAAAAAAGAGTATGTTCATGAACTGAACATGTAATTATTTGCCTCTTTCCGAAGGCATCATTGCATACTTGAAAAGAAATTGCTGGCTCACTCAAAAACTCTGGATTTCTCATCCAATTCGCTATCAAGGATCATATGTACACTTTCCCAGCCCGATACTGAAGTGTCTAAAATGTTTCACTGACTTGGAAGAAATGCATAATCATTTATCTGTGTAAAGTGATCTTTTGTAAAATGATTCAGCCTAGAAATGAGAGTATTGGCCGATCATATATCACTTTCGAAAGTAGGCTTCACGTATTCAATTAGAGGAGATGCTTCCTTTGATCAAAATAAGATATTGCAGACATGCTATAGTCATTTGCCACCGACGAATTAAAAAACCTGACTATCCCAACTCCGTCTTTTTCTGACACCGTCCTTGTCTGTCTGCCTGTCTGTCTGTCTGTCTGCCTGTCTCTTTATATATATATATATATATATATATATATATATATATATATATATATATATATATATATATATATATATATATATATATATATATATATGCACAGTGGGGGGAGCGTATTTACATATCTATTTATCTTGCTCAGTATTGGCTAAATGATTGAAAAAATATGTGTTTATATTTTGTTGATATCAAAGGTTGAAGATTTCAATAATGTTTAAATGAATGTGATCCTCAATGTTGATCCTTAAGCAAGTAAGATCTTGTAATTTTTTGGAGGATATGATAAAATAAAACTGATATAATTCTAAAATGCATTATCGGAACGAAATTAGGGACGAACACATTGATTTTTTATTGATGTACCTGCTAACCGAGTATATGGTTACATGGAAACCGCTGAAAAGTGTCAGAAACAAATAGGTTGATCAATAAGCGTGTAGCCCAACACTGTATTCAGGTGACATTTGATCTGAAATAACGTCCGACCAATTCTGACGATGTGGCCTTGTAAAGAAGCAAAACATAACGATCAAAATAAGAAAGAAATCAGAGCTAAATATAGTACATTCACCAGGAACAATCATTTTTCATGAAAACTTTATTAAAGAATAAATCGGGTAACGAATCTCTCTAGGATTTGTAAGCTTTCAGTGGAATAAAATCAACTTAGGGACGCTGCAATCATGCATACAATCACACAGAAATCACTGCACAGTTTTTAGAACGCAGAATAGCTATAGACTGTTCACATAGAAAGAATGTCAGAAACCGCTGAAAAGCGTCAGAAACAAATAGGTTGATCAATAAGCGTGTAGCCCAACACTGTGTTCAGGTGACCTTTGATCTGAAATAACGTCCGACCAATTTTAACCATGTGGCCTTGTAAAGAAGCAAAATATAACTATCAAAATAAAAATAGATATGGACTGTTCACGTAGAAAGAATGTCAGACGTCGCTGGACATCAAAACTTGCACAGTGGATCCCCAGAAATCAAATGCAAAATGATAGCTGGCAAGATGTAAGATGCTGTAACCAATTAGACAAATTAAGAAAGTTTTGGTTCTGCGAAAGCAATATTGGGTAAGGTCTGTTCCAAAAAGGGAACGTTACGAGACTATTGATAATGAATGAATTGATAATGAATTAATGTCTGATCATGATGATCTGTGAAGTGCGCACAGACATAGCTGGAGATTCTTTAAACAATATTTGAAAAATGTTTTCATTTAAACTGCAAACTGATTCATACGCCTGCATACATCATATGTGAACGGATATTATTTGAAACTTTTTTCCAAGTGCACAAACAAAGCATAGGAAAGTTCAGTCTGAGTCCCGTCAATTATTTATGGTAACTATTTCGCGACCGACATCATGTGCCAAATCATCCATTTTAATTTTGCCAGACTACGATTTCTCACGCCGGATTTCGAATTTAAATGATCGGTTTCAAATGCACGCTTGAACGCACACGCATTTCCATAACAAATGAAAGAGCTTTAAACTTTCAGACGATATAATAAAGCTGATGTAATTATTTTGGTTTTATGACGACTCACTATGCATGCTCTTAAAATTTAATTGCCAACTTTATGAATTTTCATTCCATAATGATTGAGGATAAAATTGGTCACCCCTACAAGGCAAAGTAAAAGAGATAAAGACAGAGTAAACATGCAGTAGTACGGCGTATACCTCCTTCTCACCACCAAGGCTTTTTCACGTAGACAGTAGAATACACCTGGTTCCAAAAAGCAATGTCGATGACTGCATAATAACCTACCATGACTTTAAACGTCAAGGCTGAGACATTTGTTTGTTTTAAGGTTTGTTATTTAGTTTTAGAGTATGAAATATATCCCAAAATTCTTGTGACAAAGGGCAGAAACGAATCGGCTGGGCTGTTAAAATATGTGGGATAATGAAATTAAAACACAACAGATCCTCAAACAATATTAGAATTTCAAGATTCTGTATTGCAAGGTAAGTAAAACCACTGAAAGTACAAGGAAACTTGAAATTATAAAATCTATCTTCGATATAACCATGGAGGTATACATTTTAAATATTCCCCCCACTTTTTTTTTTGAATACTGATATCTCTTCCTTTTTTTCACCCCTGCAGGAAATATGAAAAGGACATGAAGTTTTTTTTTTTTGCAGCGTTATGGAGCTTGCACACATACACACACACACACACACACACACACACACACACACATATATATATATATATATATATATATATATGGATAGATAAATATGTAGAGATTGATAGATAGATAGATAGACAGACAGATAGACAGACGGACAGACATATAGATAGAGATCAAGGTGCTATTGACTGAACACAAGTATGCAGTACGTATAGAATCTTTATCCACGTGTGACTTCAAAACATATCCCAGAGTGCAACTCCATCGTCAGCATTAATATGTTCATGTGGACTTGAATCATTGGGAAGTGATGGCACGGATTACGGCATTTTTTCCCTATCAGAGTCATCATGTTCCAGCGAAGTGTTGTCTATGGTGATGCATATGCTTTCAACAAAAAAAAACTGACCGATAAGTCTAGGGTTGAGTTGATTCATTATGATTTTCTATTCTTTCTCACGATATATCAATATAGGTCCGTGTTTGGATAGTTGAGTGTTCAAATGGTGTTGTATTATTGGGTTTTTTTTACTTTGATATTTTTTCATAGATTGATTTACGCAGTTTGATTTTATGCTTAGTCTATTGAACGGAAATGTTTTGAGGTATAACGTAAACATAACTTCACGTAGTTCAAGAATGTTTGTGTCTATAAGATCGTCAGCTCTTTTCCATCCGTTCAATATTGGTGAATTTCGCATCAGTGTTGAATTCGTGGACAGCTAGACAGAATCGCTGTTCTATAGGGAATACATTGATGTAATTTGGGGACTTTTCTGGTTTTTGCGTCTATTGTTGTTAGTATGATCTTGAAAAGCGCTCCAGATTTGATGTATTTTAAGTTTTTTACATTCAAAGACATATGTATATATGTGTGTCAATAAAATTGACAGTTAATTTCTGACAACTTGAACATTTTTTGTGCGAACCCCATTTTATACTGAGTAATTAATCGGAAGGCCCCTAGACCACATGAATGAGCGTCCTGAGAGAACTCAAATTCGTCAATCCAGGAAACAGACAAAACCCAGCTCTGTTCTTAGCATCACAAATTATAAAAACCACCCTTGCATTGTTGATCTTTCTATTGAGCTATCAGAAGCATTAATATTTGCGTGATCATGTGTGATAATGTATATCAGAAGAATGGGAGTTCCATGTCAAATGGAATGGATTTATCTAAAAATGCCATCTAAAGCTGTTCGATTTGCTTCCCAATGCCGGATGGAACATAGTTTCAAACGAAACGTACATATAAATATCACATTCTGACTTCAATTTAACTGAGACTCATACTGCCACCATCTGGAACACATACACATATGTAAGTATTTATGGCTCCGATCCCATAATACAGATGTGAGCAATACCAGGGCACTGTATAATTTCTGTTCGTATCCCCTCTTATTTTCCGTCTAATCAGGAATGAATATATATATATATATACTATCAGTTGTACACTAGAACTTGGCTTAGTGTAGTGCACAATACATAAAATTATTTATAAGGTATGTCATCGATTTAGTTTTAAATTCTCTCAATGATCTTTTTCTAAATAAGAACACATTCGTGCTACATAAGAGAGAGAGAGAGAGAGAGAGAGAGAGAGAGAGAGAGAGAGTGAGAGTGAGAGTGAGAGTGAGAAAGAGCGAGAGAGGGGGGTAGGTATATCTGGAACGAACCAGCCATCGGGAATATCTCGATAAAACTGATGCGTGTCCTCGTTGTGCCCTGGTTAATTTACAGGGGGCATCTTATTGTGCCTGTGGATGAATAATCTCTGGTTGGGTTATCCAGTCGGCAATAAGACATCGTTGGGAATATGTGTTCACTGCTTGACTGTAGCATTTTAAAAAAAGAATTGTTCAGACCATTTTTGTTCTCACGGTGCTTTTTCGGCAACACTACACCTGGGATGAAGACTCCTGACCCTATCTCGAAATAACAAATTAACTTTGAAAGGGGCCTTAAGAGTGTGGGTGATATTATGGGGTATTTAAGGAGACAAAATATGATTCTGGTCCGTCTGACTTGCTGCAATATGTGACTTTTCCCATTGCTAAAATTTCCTTCAAATCTTAGGTTGGCATTTACCTCATCATTTTCAATTGGCTGGATACTTTCAGGACACAGTTTGTAGAAGCACATTGAAAGGATGAAATGTTGTGAAAAAAAAAAAAAAAACCCACATCAGTGAAAAGCATTTTTTTTCAAATCGATACCTGGACGAGTATTCATGTCTCCCTTTATAAATTACCATTCAGTTTTATATTCAGACACCAGAATAAAACTGTCTTACCATGTCAAATATTTTAATTAGCCGCCTATCTCATCAAGGGGATAGTACTTTTATTACATGAAAATCTTCCAACCAATTTATAACCTGTCCAGGTAGTTCAAACGCTTATTAATGAAACTCAACTGTCTTGTGGTTTCAATACCTGTCTCGTAAAAATAAAAATAATTTAGACGTGACAATAAAGCCGTTATGCCTTAATTAAACTGAGGCATAAAACAATAATGCAATATTCGGGACTTATTAAATGGTTCCTGAATTGGCTATTTATTTGGTTTCTATCATTAGGCAGCCTATTTAAAGCAAATCACTTGCTTTTCATACCACTCGTGTCAGTAGGTTGCGTTCAGATAATGCAAAATAATCCAGTCTTTCATGTTCCTTGGCATATTGACCTTGTGCTAAGCGCAGTAAATACACTACAACGCTAGTTTGATTAATAGTTTATTCCTTATAACGGACCTCGAAGCGAGAACTATGTCACTAAATTTGTCTTCTCTCCCAATTGTTTATTATGAACGTTAATTGATCTCCATGATCATTCAGCATATATTCATTTGTGTTGTGCCAAATAAGTCATGTTCAAATGTAATGAAATGTTTATGCAAAGAAAACGATGCAAACAAGTTTAGATACGTGTGTAATTAGCACTTATATTTGATCCTGGACTAATAAACCGTCTTCCCTACTTTAAATGGCATTAAATTACCCAAACTTACCGATCACAAAAAGATGTTGTCATTATTTGGTATATTTAAATAAATAGATAGAATTTCTGTAAATGTTTATATTTTTCGGTTAAAGATTATGTACAGAAATATTCATATGCGTGTATGTACATGTTTGCACAATGCATGCCGTATGCGTTTATATGTGTGCATGAGTGTGACTATGTGTGCTTGCCAATGTCCCTGAGTGTGGGTTCGTACAGGCCAACACATTCATTGCTATCATTGTTGTTACGTGTGATTTATAAAGGAGGCTTTAAAAAATCTTGAAAAGTTGCTATGAACTTTGGCAACTGAAAGGACAACATACATACTAATACTCATACAGATTTCATTTCAATAAATGTAAATATTAACATGAATATATCAAATTATGTAGTGAACCTGGTATTGAAGTAGTGTAAATTAATGAATTGTTTTATATATTAAAATGAATTATGATTTGCTTTGTAGATTGTTGATACATTTATTGTACGTTTAGTCGAAAAATATAGTTTAAATCAAAAATAAAATCACCAGTTGTCCCACAGCGATGCCTATGATGGGGATATTGTTTTGTATTGGTATAGATCATTTTTGGATAATTCAATTGTGCCTTTAAAATGTGAATTATTGACTGTTCCACTTGGAATATAATGGACACATGTTTCTTGATAGGGGTGGATACGGCATAATTCTTTTTGCTACGGGAACTTTCTTCCATACAACAGTTGTGATTTCTTAGGGGAAGTGTTGGGGTCCTTGTCCGGTCCTGGCTTTTTAAAAAGCGTTCATTTTTCAATATTATTTACATCTAATACAACCACGAGAAAAACTGGCAGTCAAACGAGCCTTTTGCAAGGAACAGAACTAGAAAATATGCTGCGATTATGTCTCCGTAGATAATACACATCTGGATGTTACGGCTTGAAATCTCAGGGAAAAATGCAGGTTATCTATAGTAAATAATGGCATTTGATACGGAATTAATTTCCATCTTGTTCTTGAATTCAATTTTATATTTAAATTATTTCTGAAGATGCACTGCTAATTAAACAAACATTTCAACTTCACAATATTTGAAAATTATCCACTTTAACCTTTGTTTCGGTTTGTTTTTGTTTCATTCTGCGAACGTTTTATTACATTTGTAAACGACTTGACTAGTGCAACGGAAAAGCATATCTGCTGGATCTAGGCTTGAACAAAGATCAGTCATTTGCTATTTAATGTTCTTTCTTAATAAAGCATTGTCATACGACGAATAATATAGCAGAACATTCAAATGCACCTAAATTTTACCTCCTAATACTCAGAAACCCTCTGCATTTCTGATAATTCATTCTATTTAAAATCAAAAGGCACGTTGAAATCTAGGATTATCTTTTGCTATTTCATGATTCCAACCATTATCATCACCTATGTCAGTTCGACTCAATGTTCAGGCGATCATGACAAAACATCCCCAGGTGTGCAGATCGCAGTAATATTCATGGAGTTATAAGAGGGTCCCCCCCTCCACATACATATCCGGATTATGTTGTTCATTCCACCAATCAGATTTTACACTGTACATTCTTCAGATAAATCGACATAAATCTATCTTCCAGCAAATTTTTCCCTTTTACTGTAAATATGTATATTCGAGCAATATTAATCCATCCACGGCACAACCTCAACCTTTGTTATCAGAGGCTTCATTGCCTGAAGAAGGCGTGTTTTAGTTCATTCCTGACTCATGCATCCCTGTATATATACATCTGTATGTGTATGAGCAGAGCAATGGAAGTGCTTGTCAGATTTATCCGAAATCAAATTCATTATTTCTGGCCTTTCCGTGTTATGCAGCTATGCTACGAATTCAATAAGCATATTTACCCTTACAAATGCGCAAACGCTTCAGAGATGCCTTCAAATACATACATACATACATACATACATACATACATACATACATGCATACATGCATACATACATACATACATACATATATATATATATATATATATATATATATATATATATATATATATATATATATATATATACACGTGATATTGAGTTTCATTTGCAGTATTTTGAGTGCAGGCAATGATTTCATCCTCTCTTTACTGAGAGAAAACATTGTACGAATGGGTCGTTTGCCCAAAAGCCTAGTAGAAAGAGAGAAAAATCTCCTCCCAAAAGCTATGTATTTTAAAAGAGAAATTGCGTCATGATATCGCACTGTAATAGGCATGTGGATTATCCTGCCTACAGTTATGTAATACCGATGTGTATATATTTGATTATCTTATCATGTGAAACTACAAGAAAAAATAATCAAATAATTATTAGAATGGGAAATAATCTAAAATATATGATTCGCGTACATTCTCTTGTCACACATAGGTAAGTACGTACTAACTATTCACACTCATATATGTACATATACTTATGCCTATTCATAAGCGAAATATGTCATTTCATATCAGAAAGTTTAGTGTATAAATAAAATCACCTGCCAAAATACCAAGGTGAATTAATTTCCAGTCTCATTCAACTCCAATATACAATGTGAACTTATTCAAACCAGAATATTGCACTTCTCAAGTCTGCAACATTTATGCGACATTTTTTCGAATTCAAGAAGTGTGTCCCAACGGTTTCACGAAACCATGATCAAAAAGGATCATGGAATCAGATTTCTTCTCAACCACCCAATATTATTGATTGATTTATTGAACTGCTTACACCTATATCTAGGATACACACTGCACCAATTGAAAAATAGGGGCCCAAGCATTATCATCATTTATATTATATTTATATTCGAAAATTACAAAACTGGACGGGCCTTAATTGCTCATTGTAGGCCAGTTAAACCAATACAACCTCCATCCCCGATCAAGCAACACAAGTACATGAAGTTTCACTGCATAAAATGCCGCTATCTTCGCTCACATTTGAGAGAGACAACATTAAACTGACCTTAATTAATCATTACAGATAGATAGATTGATAGATAATGGGAGAAAGGGGAAGAGTATAATCAGAGTTGGAAGAGCATTGGTCATAGTTCATAATGAACGAGTAAACTTACTGGAAGAGTGCTCAACCCTGAATAGGTGAGCAGTTATTATAATGACAATAATTGACAGCTGTGCTGTTGTACTTTTTTTCAGTGAAGCTACCCCGTCCAGTGCCATGAGGTAGGCTCGAAACCTTCGTTTCATACCCTGCCTAGCGCAGAACTTAAAAAAAAACAAAAACGTATAGGACAATGATTGAAAGAAATCAATTTAATATTATTTCAATCAAAAGTGCCCTTCAAATGTGTCAGGGTCACCCGTTTGGAATTACTTGTTTAGATGATTCACTGCCCAACTGAATAATGATGGAGTAAAAAGGTTCAAACAGTTTGTAAACCGAATGCAACTGGAGTAAGTTTTCATTCTGAATGATTTGATGAATAATCAAGTGTCTTTATTCAAAAGCAGTATAAAATGATGGCATGTCCAGTGAATGAATTCGTCAGAAAGATCTTATAAACAGCAGCATTATTCTATTTTATTTTTTTGGGGGGGGATAGATATTCTCAAGCTGATGCAATCAACAAAGCCGTGGCGCGCAAATATTGCAATATATGCTCTATGAACACCATCAGTGATGTGAAGTGTGCACCTGACACTGTTGAACTCATAAGCACAAACATTGTGAAAAAGGAAAGATCAAGAAAAATACCCCAAATAACACGTTGATTGAAGGTAATGAATCCTTCCAACACCTCCGACAATATTTATGACGATATCGCTGATTATTTATGAAGATGTCAAAACTTAAGATAATGTTTATATCGTTTACTTTCAGAATGACAAGCATCATTTTTCATGATTCTGCATGAACATATTTACACACTGGGTTGATGAGAATTTAAATTGTCTCTGACTCAATGACAAAAGCACATCACGAATCATTCATTTCCTTTCCCTCCATTTTCTTCCTCTTTTTTTGCATGAATTTCACTTCTTCAGCAAAAAATGCCTTTGCCCACATCCATACACCACACACACGCACACACACAGATACACACACACACACACACACACATACACGCATATATATATATATATATATATATATATATATAGATAGATAGATAGATAGATAGATACACTAATGGATACTCACTTATATGTACATATGTCTGCGTATGCGTGTGTGTGTTTGTGTGTGTATTTTAAAGGGTGGCGTGTGTGCATGTGTGCATCTTTATTCTTCCAGGTACTATTTGAAACCTTATTCATTTCGAATACCACTTTTGACCCGTACCATCCGATTATACAATCAAGTCCATAGAATTCCTTATTGTCTCAGTCGAGAGTTCCTGTTAATTTGATCTGCAAATAGAATTCCATCATTTGGCCCTCTCTATCAGTTTGTGTCAGTTGGCCGTTTTAAAACTCTATTTTCTATATCCTTCCCTTTAGCTCCTTATTTCTTATTTTATCTGCCTCTCCCTCTCTCTCTCTCTCTCTCTCTCTCTCTCTCTTTCTCTTTCATGTTCTCTCTGTATATCTGGTTGTACTTCTGATGATTAATTTTGCCTTTCAAACTCCTCACATCACCAATCTCAACGGCTCAGAAACAACAAGCAAATGTTCAGAGAGCTCCAAATGCAGAGCTCAAAGGTGGAACTTAGTTTACATATCCAGCCGCAGAAAAGCGTGCTGTGCTCAAAACTAATTGAGCTTGTTTTCATGTAGAAAATCAGATGATAAAAATACGTTAGTAAGATGAACAATATCAACCGTTTCCTCTTGGACGACAAGTATATTTCTTTATTATCGGTTATTTTATGGTGTCCTTTGAAATTATCCTTGTCTTTGATTTTAGTTTGGAGAGAAAATTATCAATCATCGCAAGAATGCAAAATGCACATTAAATTTCATTGGGGTAATGATAAAAATCATAGATTTCGGAAAAAAAGATTTAGATCATTGCCTCATTTTTTTCGGTTTTATCCCAAGCTATCGGTCAGCACTTCATTTAGCCTCCCTTGGATGTATGCTTCAAATGGCAGTGTTTCCCAGCCGACTTGTACAGTTTCTTCCATCATAAGAATTATTCCCATAATTTCGATCTCCAAAATCCAGGCAGCGAAATCACACGCATTAGGAAATGACTCGATTGTATATAACATAGAATCTGGCAAAACGTTAGAAGCAAATTTTCTTCCCCTGTACGATACATCACAGTGATTAGCTGAATATTAGGCTTTCACACATGGCACTTTTTTTTTTACAGATCACAGAGAACAATACTAAAAGTCAAAGCAAATGTGATTATATCTTTTGCAGATTTTCTGTAAATAGATTTATACTTTGTGATTATATTATTTTGGAGGTGGACCATAGCTGGTAGCACATGTCAACTTACAGTATCACGAATTCCTCTGGGATGACAACTTTGGATTTCAAAGAAAATTACCGGAGAGGTGGAAAGAGAAGAAAATGTCAGAATGCATTTTAACGTCAATCGAAGAATTTATGGGATTACAGAATGTGGGTCCATGCAACAAAAGGTTCTGTCACTTAGTTGGAGGGACATATATATATATATATATATATATATATATATATATATATATATATATATATATATATATATATATATATATATATATATATATATATATATATATATATATTGATTTCAAGGGAGGTTATTATACACAGGAAAAGTTTGTACTGAATTCTACTTACTAAGTAACTTCAAAAGTCCATTGCTAATTGGTTGTAGTAATAATCCTATCAAAGTGAAACATAATAAGCTATCCCTCCTAATGCCCTTTCTCTGCTGCTATGCCATAGAAGATTGATCTGCATTATTCAAGGTGTAGCAATGCTCTGTTTAGGGAAGTCCATGGAGTTTGGAATTCATCCACACTCCTAAAGAATTTCTAATGACTTTGCGACATCATTTACGTGGGTTGAAGATATTGTCTGTGCAGTTTGTACACACATGTTTGCATGTGTGATAGCCTCATCTTGAATCGACCTTTTGTCCTTTCCTCATGGGGGCTGAGGTAGATCGGACTGCACTACTTCCATGTCTCGTCCTCTCTGCTGGCATACCTAAACTATGACAGATCATGGATTCAATATCGCTCATTGGATATAGTAATTTAGTTTCTCTCTCTATTTCACTACCACATTTTCGTATATCCAGGCGTTAAAAAAATGCCCAGCGTTCGATGAATATCCTGGCTAGTATCATTTTAATTTTCAGACTCGAATAACGTTTCATACGTAACAATACAATGCCTCATTTAAACTCGTTTAATCTTTCGGCTCTTCACAGAAATATTCAGTTATGAACATGGTTAACAACTCAGTAATCATGGTCCATAATGAAATTCCTTACATTAAATATGTGTAAGGTTCAATATTATTCGACTGACAACCCCTCCAATAATAACAATGTTAATTAGCCTCTTAGTCTTCTTGTTGATTGATCCTTTAGAAAATTTAGCACGAAACGGGACCAACTAGGTTTAATTCATTTTAAAATCCAGTTTAGCACTCAAATCATTTTCTGGGATTCGTTGATTGAGAACCACACATACATGCAATGTAATAGAGTAATAGCTGGAATGGGCCACTGGATCAATTGATTTAAAGTCATTAGTTTCTCTCAACATTTAATTATCGCTAGAATGGGTGTAGGCACTTCTCCCCCACGCAAAAGTAACAGCCAAGATCCAAAAAAGTCTGGCGTTGACCCTGGCAGTGAGGTCGAGTGACGTTATTCATTCTGCTGAAGTCTTAAAAAGTGATTAATAGATAATCAAGCGTGAGAAAATCAGACTACGAAAGTGCCAGAAATGGTACCACATGATCATGTTAAGCCAATAAAAGTGTAGCGTTTGCCTAGCGTAATTATAGAAAACACTTGAAATTCGATTGTATTTTCGACCCCGTACGAGTAATATATCAGTTGACACCTCTGTATCCCATGTTGGGCTGATAGATATATAAATTTATACGTCTCTTACTTCTCTATACTGTGCGTGGAATCAAGTTGCTATGTCTGATGACAATAGGATATGACTCTAAGCCTCTACCTCTTTCTTTCACCGGTGCCAAAATTCTCTATTGTTTGAAAGTGTCGCAGCTGCTCTGTTCTGATGTTACATGCCTCTATGTGCAGACTCAAAAAAAACAAACCCAAACAACATTTAAAAACTAAAATCGACCAGTGACGTAATGCGCTATTATGGTGATTGCAAATGGAATATGACTTTTCTAGCCCAAAATTCTTGTTTTTTCCTCTCTATTTCGATAATTGCATTTTTTATTTCAGTTTAAAGCGCGGAAAATTTGAACGTGAAGGCGTATTTGCTCCTGAACAGTTAATGTATTCCTATTGGGTTGTTTACACACTGGCTCACAAAGCGTAGTGCTCAGAACAAGTAATGGCAAAAATTAATTTCAATAAATAGTGACAAAAGTTGACAGTGAATTTTCTTCACGTATGATGTTCTCTTATTCTAAATTGTTAAATAACTTTTATTTGTATGGTTTGCAGCAAACCCTCACTAAAAGGATGGATGATCGAACGGGGCAAGGAGTAAGTAACATGTAGAAATACTTCATGATTTATACTCTAATAGCGCTGTACGTATCGCATTTACATACGCATTCCCCGGTCAAATCAGCAGTTGTAACTGATAACGTGTACTCAGTTAGTAACCTGATCCTGCGACATCTACTTAGACTCTAGGTTCAGACCACATTGCTGAATCCTGTAAACTAGATTCTACTCTTAAAATCTAAAACTAATATCAAATATGCATAAAATGTATGTGCCTGAGATTTTTGTGCGTGTGTGTGCGAGAAAGAGAGAGGGATGGAGAACATAGATGCACAAGTATTTGTGTATCAATATTACCTTCATTGGTACCATTGTTTTACTTTTAATTAACGTAGTAGCAACGATGTTATGGAACAAATGTTTGCTAAGTGCACACACTTTACTTTATTTACTAAGTTATGTGACAATGACAATGAGCACAAAATGAAAGGGCTCAATTTATTTCCCAAAGGCGATAAATGGTCAAACAGACTCGAAGAAGACTTTTTTCAAAATAGTTTGCCATTCCGAAAAATGGGGAATCATTTTTTTTCTATTTCTGAGCTTTTGAAGCATAATCGTATGATGTTTTCTTTATTCATTTACAAAGTTTCTGTTAAATAATGACAAAACACACTTGGTACAAATTTTATAAAACCGATATTTCATCGGCAAAACATGTCAATACGTATGATTTCCAAGCGATGATATATGCATATTTGTTTTTTGAGTTATTTTGTACTTACTTGGTAGCATTTGGGATCCTTCAACTTTATATATAATGTTCAATCCTTCAATTTTATATATTCGACTATTCTTTTAAGAATGGTAAGTGATGTATTCAACGTTCATCAGTGATATTGCCGCTACAAATATAACTCCCATTTCACCCCTGAGAGTGAAATATTGTTCAATTACCATTATATCCTGTTTCTGCTATATTTCTGCTGCGTGCATTTCCTTTGTATAATATGCAATGTTTTTGTGAGGGATTCTTCCCTCTTATTTTTGTTTTAAAGAATCGTTTTCTGTTCTCATATTTGTACCGAACAGTTTCATTCAATTCCGTTATTATATTTTCTTTCCTGTAGTCCATTTCTTATAGTGATATATGTTTCCCAATAAGCATTCCTAAATATGATTCAGTTTCAAATTGCCTACATATGTATTTACTGGGTGCCTTGATATTTTCGACCACTGAACTCTTATCTGGATATAAGAAAAAGTTTACCAAATCTATAAATGAGCTTTATCAAACACGTTCTCATTACAAACGTAAACTTGTAAACAGCTTAAATTTCAATGCCACAGTCAATACTGATTTAAATTTCTACAGCATATTTGACATGCATTGTGCAAGTTCACCACAACTCTGGGTTTTTTTTCACCCTCAAAATGCAGGTTGGAAAGAATTACATCGATTCTTTTACGATTTTTCTGCCCCCCCCCTTGTTAACTTATTCAAAACCTTTTAATCATCATAGCCTTTTTCTGTTCTACATTTGAGCATTTATGGTCTCTTCATGGGTGACATAATTCTTATTTGAATTTCCGTTTTAGACATTTTCACGGCAGGATAATAAACTTAACTGCTTACAATCGATCTTTTGTGATGTTTTTGGAATATATTTTCCATTGATTCGCGCGTTGTCATTACAACAGGTATTTGAAACGCAGCGGGAAGTAACAGATTGAACTGAGGAGCGGTTATCCAAAGAAAATGAAACGTTGGAATATTGGAATCAAACGCCATAAAGTAACTGGTATGATTAATATTTCAAGAGTCTAAGCAAGATTTAAAGAACAATATTAAGTAGCAAATGCATTCTTGTAATGGTCAGTGTTTATGAATTGCAAAGCTGCATTTAACTGGATATGAGAAAAACAATATATATATATATATATATATATATATATATATATATATATATATATATATATATGTGTATATATATATATATAGAGAGAGAGAGGGGGGGGAAAGAGAGAGAGATGTGTGTTAGATATTTTTGGAAATTGTATACTCATATTTCTATCTAGATAGTCTCCCTGAAAGCGGACAGAGAAATGTTATAATGATCTCCAACCAGTCATTTTCTTACTTTTCACTTTCTTTCTCGTGAGATACTAGCACATGGCTCTATAAATTTCACACACATGCACACATGCACGGATACACACAGACACACTTATATATGTATATTTACACACACACACACACACACACATACACACTACAATAGCACATATACATACATACATACATGCATATATATATATATATATATATATATATAGAGAGAGAGAGAGAGAGAGAGAGGGAGAGAGACAGAGAGAGAGAGAGAGAGGGAGAGAGACAGAGACAGAGACAGAAACAGAGACAGAGACAGAGAAATCAAACAACCAGGATAAAATTCTCTATAGATTGGTGAAATGATATAAATGATGGGGGCAGCATTTTAAAAAAGTATTCAAGAGGGATTGTAAATTTTTTGAAAAAAAAGCAATTGATATAACTAATGCCATCATTATTCATGACTTTCTGGGGAGACCCTATCATAATGAACTAAATGAATGCCAAATACTCAAAACACAGCAAAAATAAAAAAGTCGCTCACGCGTAAAAGTTGTCACGAACTCAACTTTTTATCAATCATGTACATAAGTGTGGCATAAACATGCAAAAATAGAAACTTGAGTAACAAGTGGCAAACGACTCCGATTTTACGAGACAGTCATCTGTCATAAACTCAAAAAAGAAATGTAATGGAAAATACAGCAAAATTAAAAAGGGGTCTGGAGTTAATTGTTTTATTTAATCAGACAAAGTTAGGGGTGATCTAACTATCATTAAAATCATAGAAAAATATTCTGTTAGATATTGAATGTCACTGTTTAAGATATGAAAGTGAATATAAGAAAATGCAAAGATCTTAGATTTTTGTGATGTTTGAAGAAAACTAAAGATATGTATGATATGATTAATGGGAACAGTTGTCGCATACTCAGGATGTTTGCTAAAAGAGGACATCAAAAACAAATGAAAATATTCAAAGAGCATGCCTATTGGATTTGGCAAGAATAATTTGATGCGACTTCTTATTTTATCCGGATGGCAATATGTATATCGTAAAAATTTATGAAATAAAGTAGTCACTTTCCTTTCTAAAAAGACAATGATGTGCCATCAGTATTGCAATCACCGATCATATTCATCCTGTAGGCCAAATAAAAATGCATATCCCAAGCAGTGGATAGAGAATCGTCAAATGTAGAATCCAGGGATGATAACTGCAGCAATCGACTTTGGAGCTCTATAATATATCATGGATTGACTGAACAGATCATTTCGATCAGATTTCAGATTGAATCTTCAGTAGAGAACATTTAAAATAATTGCACTGTTGAATTCATGGGTGTAAATTAATACATACATTCGTAGTTTATATTAATTTTTTTTCTATAAAATGGATGATAAATCACATTTTTATCATCAGGATATTATTATTATTATTATTATTGTTATTATTATTATTATTATTATTATTATTATTATTATTATTATTATTATTAATATTATTATTATTATTATTATTATTAACAACGTGTTAGTTATTGAGAGCACGAAAGTCAACATCAGGTTTGGCAATGATTAATACATAACTTTGGCACAACAGGGACAGACGTAACTGAAGTGAATTATACGTGTCATTTTTATACATCTCAAACCTTTTATCTTTCATGTTGATTTTTTTTCACAAAGATTCTCTCACATTATGTTTTTAATACTGGTTGTAATGCTCTCAATATTTTCCATGTGTTTTCGGGTCAAGAATGTTCAATGAAAAAGTAAGAATAGTGAATAAAACAAGTAGGAATTGGAATTGAGGAACGAAGCCAAAATAGACAAAGATGCAATGGACGAGGCGGTAAGATGACAAATTTGCTTTGGCCTTTATATGTTAGAAGCGGCTGTAATGCAAGCCTCATCTATCATCCATACAATGCAGTCAAATGGATTCTGGTTGGATAAAGTGGCCGGTGAAATCTTGGCCGAACTTTGAAAGCTCAGATTGAGATTGATATTGTTATTAAGCAGGGGACAAGAGAGAAAAGCAGAATGTGGGGGAGCGGTACCAAAAAAAAAAAAAAAAGGATAGGGAGATATGAAAAAAAAAAGAAGTTAACAATAGGAATCAATATGATCATCATCATCATTATCATCGTCATCAATAGCGACTTTTTGGCATCCCCATGTGGACAAAGACCTTTCCAAAGATTCACCAGATCTCTTTCTTTCAGTCTATCTGCCTGTCAGTCTGTCTTTGTCTGCCTCTGTCTGTCTATCTGTCTGTCTGTCTGTCCCCCCCCCCTCTCTCTCTCTCTCTCTCTCTCTCTCTCTCTCTCTCTCTCTTTCTCTCTCTCTCTCTCGTCATGGAGCAAGTACTTTCTGAAATTATCGTAGGTAACTTAATGTATTTTCTGCTGACCACAGTTTAGCATACGAACTTTGATGATTCATTCTCTGAGTCGTTAAGTCCTTCGATCTTGCAACATTACTAAACAATCGCCAGTTGATTTTTCGAATGGTTTTCTAGGATATCTGTGTTATTTCTCTATATACTGTGTTGTTATGACATCTTGATGTGATGTTCAACATGATTTTCTCCTGTGCATGGTTCTCTGTTTGAGGGTCATTTTTCGCCAAAGTACGATATCTTACGCAAACTGATGCTCAAAAAATCAGTGTTGCTATTCCGTAAGTAAATCATTGAGCGTGGGTTGCACATTTGCATGCACAAGCTTTCAGAACTTACAACTTTCTTCAATTATATGGCAAGGGGGAAAAAAACATCAATCATCATCATCATAATCAGTCTTTTAACGTCTGTCGTTGGACATAGACCTTCCCCAGGATATGCCACACATCTCTATCATGGGCGTCACGGAGCCAGTACTTCCTGAACTAGTCTAGCTCGTCTCTCCATCTAACATTTTGCCCGCCTCGGTTCCAAATGTGATCTCGGAGGATCCATGTCGTGAGCCGTGATATCCATCGGTTGTCTGCCATTCTTGCAACATGGCCAGCCCACCACTATTGAGATTATAATTGGATTCTATGATGTCCTTGACTATTGTCTTTTCTCGGATGTACTGTGCTGTCTTGTGATCTCTCCATGTGAGGCTCAGCATTATTCTTTCGAGTGAACGTTGCATGGTTCTCAATTTACGGGTCTGTGTCTTGGTTAGCTTCCATGTTTCGGCTCCATAAGTGACTATTGGGAGGATGCATTGGTTATACACCTTTCACTTTAAGATTAATGGGATCTTCTTATTTTTTAAGGTTGAGCTAACTCTGCAAAAGGCTTACCATCTTAGTGTGATTCTTTGCTTGATTTCTTCTTCTTTTGAAGGTCTCATGGAGATTCGTTGTCCTAGGTAGATGTAGTGGTATACTTCCTCCAGTTCTGTGTCCTCGATTTTGATCTCAGTGTTTTCATCCCCGAAGTGGTTGTTGCCCATGATATTCGTCTTGCTGAAGTTCATTTGTCTAAAACAACCAAAAACTCGGAAATGGTATTGTACAAAGTTTTAAGCAGCCCCTTTTCTGAATTCTTACAATTTTTATTTAAACTTCAAACAGCTACAATCGTTGCCACAAAACAATACCTACAAATATGAATATAATTTCCTTTTTTTTGGGGGAATAATTAATATGCAGAATGCATTTTACTGGCTCAATGTGAGAAAAAATTGTAAAAATTGACGGCCAAACTCAATGATTGGAATTCATCAAATATATATATATATATATATATATATATATATATATATATATATATATAGGCTGATGAAATTCATTGTCACATTTTGATTGAAACCTAAGAGAGAGCTATAGACAATTTCTTCCTTTTCTTAAAAATCCCATCACCATTTATTCCTATTTAGATATGAATCACGTGCTATCCTGATTGACTGATCAGCTACTATTTTTTTTCTTATCGCTGAATTCCTCACTTAACGTTTTGATCAAGACTTACTGAATTTTAAATCTTTGTTTTTGACTTTGTCAGTGGCGAAACTTGCATAAGAACTAGATTTTTTCACATTTCAGTCGTTATCTAAATCCATTTCGATTCTAGCTTAGTAAGAATAGAGGTGATTTCGTTTACCTTCACGGATTCTCGCTGATAATTTCACAAAGAAAAAAATCCTTTTTTGATATCCAAGTTTTCTGACCCATCCAGCTAGTGTAATCCAATAACAACAGAATGATTATGAATTGTGTTGTATTATAACAGATCTTTCATTTAAAGTGACCCCCGTCATTTGACGGTTATTATATCACCTGGCCTAGACAACGTAAGAAGATATGCAATTGATAACTGCTTCCACTCAGAATTGTTATCTCATTTATCCTTGATCCATATCTGCTGTATTGGTTTCTTCCTAGGCAACAGTCATGCATTAATAAAAATGAATGTATGATCCCTCACAATGATAATAAATTGCGTTATATTATATTTAAACTCCTATTCAAAATGACTTCGCTTCATCACACGGTTTATATACCACTTATACAAGAAAATTTTGATTGAATGAACTTGAGGCTACACTTTTGGTACTATCATTCTCTCTCTCTCTCTATCTATCTATCTATCTATCTATCTACCCATCTATCTATCTCTCTTTCTCTCTCTCTCTCTCTCTCTCTCTCTCTCTATATATATATATATATATATATATATATATATATATATATATATGCAAACTCAAACTTTCCCCTAAAATTGGCCATTTTTATCTCATCCTGTCTGTTCACAGATTCCACCAATCTCAGATGAGCCCAACTCTCAAAGACGAACATACAATTTCCCTCTTATCCCCTATCGTAAAACAATCTTACTTTACAGATATATATACTTTCCATTCATAAACTTCCAATACAGAAATCTTTTCATTCCATACATTCAATTTCAAACATCACTCATCATACAATTTTCTCATTAATCACTCATAGAAATACGGTTGGCAACAATTGCAATGCATCTGATTAAGCCCATTTGATAATAAAAATTTCAAAAATATAACATTTCTTTTTCTCTTAAATTTCTCTCAACCTCCCCATTGTCACTTACAAAATTTCTGTCGGATTACCACCCTTCCACACAGCTGTCTCTTATTAATGATATGGAGTTGCAGTTGGGTTGGTTGTTTAGGGTTGCATATTCATACATATCCCCATTGTATAGAATATAAAATTCTAGGTTTATGTAAGTTAGAACTTGGCATTATCAGATTGCTTGATCCTTGCATGGCCTTCTGACAAACTGTTTAACTCTGGTCCTCTCGGTGGATATTTTCCTATCACTACCAATTATTTGTAAATTCGCTCTTATCAGTGCCTCCTTTGATTCCGAGTGGTTATGTATTTCCCAGGTTTTAAAAGGCGTATGTCATAACTCATGATACGCATTGTATTCGGCGCTTTGGTAATTTGGTATTCAGTGCGTCTCTATTCGTACCAAATATTTTACAGCCAATTGTTATGCGATTTTCCACTTATTTCAGTTGACTTCCCATCGTATATTCACCTTGACGAGGTAAATTTATTAATCAACTCCGATTTTTATCATTTACATTGAACAGAATATGGTAAGAGTTTTATTCCAAATAATAATACTAATTTCAAAGTCTTTCTCTGACTGATTGCTTTTGATTCAGTAACTTGAAAGAGTGGATATGTGCGCAAATGGAATCAACAAGGAAATGAAAAGAAGTTCAAAATAAGTTCCCAACATAACAATAGTGATATTTTGTCATGGTGAGTTACATTTTGACACTTGTTAAACCATTTCCAGTGGTGTAGCAATACACAACTCGGGTATGTAGACATTAGATGAGATACGCGATTCTAATCTATTTGATTTTAGTGAGGCTCAACTATGTTATCTCATATTTCTGAATGTTTGCTACTGCCATCTCTACATCTTATACAATACCTAATAATTAATGAGACATCGTTGTTGTGAGATTTACAAATTTCCGGTGAGAATATAAGGGACAAATATGTCACCAGAAGCTGATTCATTTTTCATTTCACTTTTTTGTTCGTCTTTTTTAAATGTTTAATGTCCCTGAACTTATTCCAACAGATAATTCAATCACATATACATTTTCTGTTACTAATCAGTTAAATATTATTATTTGAAATAGCACCCACATTTTTCTGTTTTATAAAAATGATAAAATCAAGCCTCAAGAAGGCTAGTTGTAGTTTTGAAATATTGTGCAAAATACTAAGTGGGCATAAGTCTTCACAAGGGGCATCCTTTGAACTTATATTGTTAAACTTTGATTAAAGCAGTAACAAGAGGGAACAACCAGGACCCTTATGGGCGGTCTGGGACCTGAGTCCACTCTTCACAGCGTATTGAATCATTGGGTTACTCCTCTGTTTGAACAACATTTCACTTCAGTTAGCTTCATCTATAGAAAACCCAGGCATATTTAGTCGTGTAAAAAATACTAATCTTATGTTGCTGCAGTGAAAGTCATCCCATAGCTCTAGGCCAGGAATGTGTATCCATTTATCTTAAGCCCATGCTCTGCCACAGAGAAATACTTCTCACTGAGAATAAAAATGACACAGATAATTTGTGCAGCTAACTTGCTATGTGACCTTTTAAAAACTTGAAAAATACTCAAACCTTTTTACGTAACCAATTGAGCCCATGATATTCTGCAATTTCATAACTGTATGAGTGAACGATGTTATCAAATGTCCAGCCCATCAATAAAAGGGTTTAACAATGATTATAAGATTGGACACCATCCGTTCTTTGATTTGTGTACCAATTCATCAGCTTGGTAAATATTTTCTTATTAAAGATTTGTCTGGAAAAGAATCGAATATAGTTAACTAATTTTCGAATCAAAATGATATGTATATATTCAGCAAAGAAATTGATATTTGAATATTTCGATGTTAAAACTCCCTCGATCAACTGCAATTATATATATGTATATATGTATGTGTGTGTGTATATGTGTGTGTTTGTGTGTGTGTGTATAAGTCGCAGCAGTAACTGCCACTAGCTGGTTGGCAAAGGTCTTCCATTTCTCCTTCCATGATCACCCCAATTGCAGAGTCTAGGAATAAATTTTGCTCAGAGTTGCGTATTTTCAAAAATTCACGCCATAGTTCATTTTAATTAGGACAACGGCATAACATTACAAGTATGCATCGAATGTTTCCTTGTGAGATGGACAAAATCTCAAAATGAGTAATAACATTTCCATTCCCTCCATCCCCGTTAGCAAGCCACCCAAGTCATATCTGTATTGTGTGTGAATCTTGGTAAAATGCAAATATCTTTTTAGAATTTTTTCTGCACTCGATAAATGCATTACATATGTACAGAGGATAATTTAGCGAAATATTAAAACTAACTTCACGATTACGAGGGATAGTAAAAGCAATAATTATCCAGCCATTGTCGATTACAAGATAATCCTTTTGAAAATCTTAAAATGCAACTTAAAAAGAAAGACTCACCGATAGACCTTAGTTGCCTTCGATCCAAATAAAACAGATATCTTATTGAGTTGACTATGAAACTGTAATCACTGATGATAGCTCAATTTTGAGAAAAAATATTTTGCATCATTTGATTTGGATGTGTTCCTTGATGATGATCTATTTTCTGATCGAATTTGTCAGAACACTATAAAAAAGATCATACCATTAATAGTTTGTTAAAAAACGAACTCCGAACTTCTTATCTAGAGCTGTGACAAGGCTTAATTTCTCAAATGGCTGCGTTAGCACAGCCCAAGTGTCAACTACAGGCTACTACGATGACGTTCATTCCCGCATAGATTTAGTGCAGCTGTGGCCAGTCCCACCTTTGGAGTGTCCCTGTTGCTCCAATCACAATGATAATAAGAAACTCAATGAAACTACCACCTAGATGGCCGATAAGGAATGCTAACATGCCTAGTTCCTATTAACCTAACAACAATACCAAACATATTTCTAGGCTTCTAACAAGGCCTCGACACTGCTGTATTTTAGATAAAACAAGGTGTCCAGATTCTTTTTTATCCGTGATCAGCTAAAGAATTTCATGTAAGCATCCGACATCTTTGATGTTGCCACAAAGTAATGCCAGAGGCAAAGATCAAAGACAGGGCCTTTGTCAGTCTTCAGATAAAAAAAAATATATTGGAAGCCAAAGAATTCTCAGGAGGAAAGAGAAAGCAGCTTTGCACAGCTTTGTCAGCGTGCAATAATGGGGCCCCCCAAAATATAAGGAGCTTGATAGGGTTATGGAGAGGGACTACGGTAAAATTCAGCAGGCTAGCAATCCTAGCACGGTTTATTAAATTTTAAAGGAGCTATTCAAGAATATAACGATGACCTGTTGAGAGATTATGCTTTGGGGTTTTGATTGTGAAATTGTCGTGTACAATAGTGAAATCCCAAATATTATCCACTTCCAAAACTTCAAGTGTGTTTAACATTAGTGCGAATACATGTCAATTTAGAATTATAAGTTGTTGTATTTCTGGAAAAACAATTTTTTGAAGCAAATAAATAACATGCAAAGCCACTCATTATACTAAAAGGAATACACATTCAATATATCACTAACCTGGTCACAGAAATAATAATTGAAAGGCATAATAGCCATTTTATATTAATAGTTTCATCATCATCATCACCATTTTTGCTTCTGTCATTAGACATAAACCTTCCCTAAGATTTCCCATTCGTCTCTATCACTGGCGTTGCGGAGCCAGTATTTTCTGTGTCGTTAGATATGCTTCGACATTCGAATACATACCAGATGTAGGCATCATTGAACGATAGAATCAATAGCATCGAGGATTTTTAGATAAGTCGAAGACCATGGAGTTAACCTGAGAGATCTCAATAAGCAATAGTCAGCTATCCTACTCAAGCTGATCTGGAAATGTTTGACTCAGGTGATCATTAATCGACTCACCAATGCACTAGATGAAAAGAAAAACGATTAAGACACTAACAACTCATCCTTTGAGAATTTATGATCTATTCACATTACCATATAGAGAAATACAGTCACTGCTTACCGACTAAAAACCTCTGTGTAATTGGTTAAAACTCATGTACGCCAATGAAAGAAAAACAGAGCATCAATAGACAATACCATTCAATTGTTTGCTATATCAATCCAGAATCAGTTTTTGACTGATTGAAAACTTTACAATCAATGTCTACGGAAAAATAATTTCTGCTTTCGGACCCTACCACTGCAATAATTATGGGAACATCGGATACGTAATATTGGTAAAAATTTTTTGTTTCGGTACAAAACTAAAACAAAGAGTACTTAGTAATCATCAAAGCAAGCTGGAAAACAGAAATCTTTTTTTTGTTCCTCACATAAATAATTGTCACTGCACAGTATGTTTTGCGACATAGTTAAAAATTACGACGTGAGCCAGAATTAACTCTATAAAAAATTATTATTCTGTGATGGATCCTCGTCACATTCATAACACGGATGAGTGTTTGAAAATTTGAGATTGATTAGCCGTTGCCAGCTTTTGGAATCAGTTTTATTTTTGTCTTTGGAAAAGTGATGCATACTGCTCATAACAATAGGATGTAAGGCATTTTGAAAATTGCATTCAAAGCTACGTAGAGGTCGTTACCCAAGAAGAATGTGTTCCGTCTGAATAGCTGTGATATTTAAAGATATATTTTCCTGTGCTAAATGTTCAGGATCAATTTCATTTTTATGTAAATATTTTTGTCCATCTAGTGCCGAAAAATATGAGTCCAAAGTAATTGAAAATTGCCAGACTGCATATCACTTAATTGTTTTCAATGTTTTAAAATTGTTTTCTTTTGGAACCGTAGGCTGAAATAAGCATAAATTTACCACCAACGACAGTCTGTGAACCAGACTAAAGTAATTTATTTTAAATGTTTCGGTAAAGGAATATTATGTAAAAAAGAAAAATAAAATACACGTAACTCAAGGTAAAGTAAGTTGTCCAATTCTTACAATTATTATATATTTTCTTTTCTATTCGAATCTCCGGCTAAATAGCTGTGACGGAAATATAACTCAAAAATGCTGACTAACGTAAAGTGTTTTCAATGTTTCAAGTTTATCTTATTCGCATATTATTTTATTCAGATTGTCAATGTAAATCAAAATATTTCAGAAGTAATTCAATGGGGTAGCATTAATTTTTGGTTCGATTTGAAATTTAACGTTCTCTTGTCTATAACAATTACTTATTCATAAAATGGATTGAAATAGCCTTCCAAATAAAGGGAAGATGGTGGTAAATTCTCTAAAGACAACAGCTCCATGTGTATGTATGTGTACATTCATTTCTGTTTCTTCCTCTTCTTCTTCTACTACTACTCCTACTACTACTACTACAACAACAACAATAATAATAATAATAATAATAATAATAATAATAATAATAATAATAATAATAATAATAATAATAATAATGCTATTTTGACTACAGGCTGCCCCTGATGATTTTGTTCTGGGCTTAGTTAAAGAAGTATTCTTTAGATTCTAATGATACTTAACGTTTGGCTTTGAGATGAACTCTGATTATTTTCGAACATCTTAATGATATTTTACTTTGGTTGATTATTCTTTATATTTTGATGGTATTTTTTTACCTCTGAGATGGTTTTTTTTGTAAGTCTGAGAAATTTTCTCTTGTGATGAAATGGCCACTGCCAAGTCGAAAAAAGTTGTTTTTTGGACCTGCACGTGGGTAAGTGGAATTAAAATTAAATTTAAAATTATTATATTTATAATTTATAATTTAAGATGAGTTGTCCCATAGAAGTATAGAAAAGCGAGGGGCGAGTATATATGTGTGAATGAACTTCCCCCTCCCTCGCGTCTAGTATAGTATAGTATAAATTGGCTGTGGTCGCTTGGCCGTCCAGCCAGCCAGCATTGGAAGAAAAAACAACGCATACCGAAACTTATACTAAGTCAAGACTTGAAACATTTAAGGGAGACATATGATCTTTAATGTATGTAACCCCCCTCCCCAAGAGAAAGGCTTAGTGTTAATTTTTCTTTAGTTCAACAATCAGGTAAATGCCATATCACTAAATAGATATCTCTGCAAGCCCGAATGGCTTGTCCTCGTGAGGCCATACCCTGGGCGGTAGGAGCTGGTGGGGCTCTTTGGTTACCACTGTGCACATCGGTCTCAATGAACCCACCAAGATCTGGCGCTACCTTAAAAGAACCAAAAGGGCCAGTGGGGCTCTTAGGTTACTTCCGACCCACATCGGTCTTAACCAACCCACAAAGGTTTGGTGCTACCTCAAAAGAACCAAAAACCCCAATCATGACAGTACAACCAAACCATTTTACCGCAAAAAACAGGGCACAGATCCAAGACCTGTGTGTCCTAACCGGCAGGTGTTCCCTTGTTAGCCACCAGGAGGGACCCGGTCGTCATCCTGTGACTGCTGGCCAAAATCTCGGCTCGTGTACCCTTAATGGCCTTCAGGAGGGACACAGTCGTCACACAGCTACTGTTGGCCAAAACTCGTATACCACTAATGACACCCAGGGAAAGCGCAGTCCTCACGGGCTGACTGCTATAAGGAACAAGAGAAAGAGATGGACAAGGGAAGAGAATAGACTAGTTATGTACTGTTACTATAAAAGCAAGCCTTCGGTGCGATCTTATAGAGAGCATATGCTCCAAACCAACGCCTGGCTGACCAAGTAAAGCAAATTCGAAGGAAGAAATGGCTGTCTGAGTCTGAACTACTAGAGATTCGCATCAATGTAGGGAGAGGTTCAGGTGACACATCTGAAGAATGTCCCCCCAGCACAACTAGTACCAATAACAAAACTGGAATAATCCCCCATGAGACCCCCACAGTAAGCTATGCACCAGAGGGTGATGACGAGGCACCAACGGAAGAAGAGAAAACCAAAATACAAGCTTTGAAAGAGATCATGTGAGGAGAGAAAACAACACTCCCCTCCCTAAGAGACAAAGACAGAAAGAAAGTCGGAGAAGTGACCGAACAGGTTAACTGCCTCTTACAGCACATAGAAACAAACACCCTCCTAGAACTCAACAACCTAATTTACGCTGGGGCGAAAATGGTAGCACAAAGGTTCACAACAAAAGATAGGAACCCGAGCAATAATAGGGAAGAGAAACCCAACTGGGAGAGAAGGTTACAAAGGCAGAACTCCCAACTACAGAGAGATGAAGTACTGCTTAGAAATACACCACACACAGACAGACCTAGAGTAAGACTTTATAACAAATACAAGGTAACGCAAAAAGGCATCGCAACTGTAGTCGAAGAGTTACACCAGAAAAGACTAGCCAAAGAGGCAAGACTAAAAAGATACAGACTAAGAACGGCCCAATACACACAAAACCGCACATTCCAAAACAATGAGAAAAAGTTTTACCAAGATTTAAATGGGGAAAGAAGGCAGGACATGAAACCAGATGCCACAGAGGCCAAGAACTATTGGAATAGCATATGGGGGCACCCAAAAAGACACAACGTAACACCGCAATGGTTAGGAAACATGAGAAAAGAACTAGAAGATATAGACAAGGGAGAACCAATAGTACTGAATGAAACCACATTGAAACATACTCTTAGGAAAGTAGCCAACTGGAAAGCACCGGGTCCCGACGGGATCCATGGGTATTGGTTCAAAAAATTCACCACGTTACACGGCAGACTCACTCACCTACTCCAAAATTGTCTAAATGAAGGCAAAGCACCAGAATGGATGACTAAAGGCAGAACCACCCTCATCCAAAAAGACCCGGGAAAGGGCAACATAGCAAGCAACTATAGACCAATCACTTGCCTACCACTTATGTGGAAAATCCTGACCGGGCAAATAGCAGAGAGAATATACATGTCAATGGATAGAAGGGGGCTACTACCAGAAGAACAGAAAGGGTGTAGGATAGGAACCAAAGGGGCAAACGATTTACTCTACATAGACCAGATGATCTTAAAAGAAGTAAGGAAAAGGAGAAAGAATATCGCAATGGGATGGATAGATTACAAAAAGGCATACGATATGATTCCACATAGCTTGATATTCGAATGCCTTAGAATGTTCAAAATTAGCGAACCTGTGGTTAAATTCATTGGTAATTCAATGGAAGACTGGAAAGTAGATTTGACAGCCGCAGGGGACAAACTAGCCGAGGTAGGGATAAAAAGGGGAATCTTCCAAGGAGACTTGTTGTCCCCACTATTATTTGTTCTAACAATGATACCGCTTAACAGAATCCTGAAAAACAGCAAAGGATACCACTTCTCTAAAATAAAAAGGAAAGGTCAACCACTTAATGTACGTGGACGATATTAAATTGTTTGCAAAAAACAGGGGAGAGCTTGAGACTCTGTTCAACGAAGTAAGGGAATATAGTGAGGACATAGGAATGGAGTTTGGGATAGAAAAATGCGCAATCATGGTGATGCATAAAGGAAGGTTTTCAATGACTGAGGGAATTGAACTTCCGGACAACAACAAGATTAGGGCATTGACTGCACAAGACCAATACAAGTACCTAGGTGTCCTTGAATCTGACACGATAAAACGGGAAGAGATGAAGGAAAAAATTAAGAGAGAATACCTCAGAAGGATAAGGAAAATATTAGAAACCAAATTAAATAACAGAAATCTAATAAAAGGAATGAACACCTGGGCTGTGTCAGTAGTTAGGTATACAGGACTATTCCTAGGATGGACAAAGGAAGAGCTCCAATCAATGGATAGGCGAACAAGGAAACTTATGACGATGCATAAAGCATTACACCCTAGGGACGATACAGATAGACTATACGTTAAGAGAAAAGAAGGTGGTAGGGGGCTCATCAGCATAGAAGATTGTGTCCAGAGAGCTAAAGTAGTCCTAGATAGATATGTGCAAACAAATAGTGAAGAAATCATAAAGAGCGCGAGAGATAGTGCAACAAACAATAAAGTAGAAAACAATGGAATAGTACAGCAAACTAGAAAAGAAAAGTGGGAAGGGAAAAAATTGTACGGCGATTTCAAAAGACAGATAAAAGATATAGCAGACGAGAAATCATGGACGTGGTTACGAAAGGGAAACCTTAAGAGAGAAACAGAATCGCTCATCATGGCAGCCCAAAACAAAAGCATAAGGACAAACTTCATAAAAGCAAAAATCGACAGAACACAGACAAACAGCAAATGCTGCATGTGCGGTGAAAGAGATGAGACAGTAAACTAAATAACTAGTGAATGTAGTCAACTCGCCCAGAAGGAGTATAAGCATAGACACGATAGAGTAGCAACAATGATACACTGGGAACTAAGTAAACAAATGGGATTCAACCATGGGGAAAAGTGGTATCAGCACAAGCCAGAGGCAGTTTTGGAGAATGACAACCACAAACTACTGTGGGACTTTGACATCCAAACTGACCACCTCATCCAGGCAAGAAGGCCGGACTTAGTAATAGTAGACAAAAAAAAGGAAGGCCTGCCAAATAGTAGACGTTGCTGTGCCTGCAGACCATAGAGTAAAAAAGAAGGAGGGTGAAAAAAGGGAAAAATACCAGGACCTAGCAAGGGAGTTAAAGAAAATGTGGAACATGAAAACCAGGGTAGTACCGGTCATAGTGGGAGCACTAGGAACTGTCCCCAAAACGCTGATGGAGAGACTGGAGGAGATCGGGATTAGGGGGAGGATAGAGACCGTACAGTCCACAGCACTACTGGGAACTGCACGGATACTGAGGAAAGTGCTAGAGATATAAGTACTGCAACGAATCGTAGCTCTGTCATGATATGAGAAAGAGAGAGGAGACGTTAGCTGAAGACCTGAGGAGACTTATTGTCACTCAGCCTTCAGCGATAACCACTGGGCAACCGGTGTGAAACTGTAAATCGCAGAATTACTGCGACCTATGAGTACTAGGAGAGGAGGGCTGGAGACTTGAGGAGACTTGCTGTCACTCAAACTCCAGCGGTTACCACCAGGCAACTGGTGTGAGATTCCAAATAATAATAATAATAATAATAATAATAATAATTGCTATCGTTCCATAGACGTATAATACCCAATGTTTTGTAAATACGTCTCCACTATAACACATGTCATAAGTAAGAATAATTACTCGGGGGAATATGAATATTCGATTAACTGGAAACTTCTAATGTCAACTTCATCTAGTACATGTTAGAAGACAACCTCTTTTCAGAGTAGGAGCAAAATATCATATCGATATTTCCTTAGTATAAGTGTGTCAGAAACACGGACAAACAAACAATACGCTGAAATATTCGTCTCGATTTGTTATGCATTTTTTTCGAAACGTGGGTGTAAAATGACAAATACGGGGATCCAGTCAAGAGCACGAGTGTAATGTTAATGTTTTGATAACTGTAGCCCTATAGTGAATCATCTAATATACTAGCTATCAGCAAAGATTGAATTGGGCATGAATATAGATATGGGGAAATAGTGTTATAGGATTTTTTTGTACGTAAACATCAATAAGCTTAATATCCCTTCCCTTGAATTACATCAAAGTATTGTCCTTCACCTGAGCTGAAACAATATAAATAAATGACATTTGGAATTATGCATGTTCACAGTCATGGAACAATATCTTTGGAATAACAAGTTGGAAAATCTATAATCAAATGCTGTCATTGAATCATCATTAATTATAATAGTCAACCAAAATATGTTTCACCATTCTGGTTTTGATTCAATTAATTCTCCAGGGAATTTTTGATGTCTTCAGTGTGTTGGAATTGTTGATCAGACTAATTAGTGCTGAATTGGGCATGACTAGTGATAGCGTGAATGGAACACACCGGGGAAATATGATGTATCAGAAGAATGATCAATCACAGCTCCACGATCATTGATGCAAATCACACGCAAACACAAAGAGCTGCTGTCTTTTGAGAATTTCCCTCCATCCATACTTTTTTCCTTGGCGGCCAATTTTCCAAAAGAACTTTTTCAGTGCCTACGAGGATATGAAATGTCTTGCAAAGGTGTCCTGAAGATCGTATACTACAAAGTAAGGTTAGTAGATTGTTTAAGCAATATATAGCTGTGTAAACCGGAAGATCTTCCTTGCATTAGCAAGAGACGGCTGTGGGATCTTGAGCATTTCTATTAAATATACGTGTGTGTGTGTGTGTGTGTGAGAGAGAGAGAGAGAGAGAGAGAGAGAGAGAGAAAAGTGTATCTGTTAGTGTATCATTGGTTTACATGTTGACTTTTTTGGACATTGTCTGGGGAAAAATGACGCGTTTTGATAATTGGAACTTAAAAAGAATTATGCAGATGACAGAATCATTTGTTCAGATGGTTAATAGTGCTTTTTCAAGATGGATGATAGAAAAGAGACAAAACCAGCAAATACAAGATTAAGGTTAATCGTCAAATCAATTTTTAGGATTTTGTCAATTCAAGAAATACTCAGAATACTATGGACAAAATGAGGAAGTCAAATTTGTGTTTTATGCTTAAATAGAAATTGTTAATACAATCAGATCCCAATGGTAAATCATCAAGTTTATATCACTTTATTTTTTCCTTGGATCTTACGATAACTGCTATTCATTCTTGTTTTAATTACTTATTGAATGATAGTAGACTAGCTTTTTGTACCAAATCTCTCTCACATAGATTCCGTCATGGATAGCTTTGTCTCTTGTCATTATCATTGATATACCATAGCAAAACTCTGTTATAATTTCAATACCGTTTGAATATTCCTATCATCTTGAAAATATTCTTACAAATCGTTCCAGTTGATGTCTTCCGACAACACAGTCACAACTACTCTTGGACTTCAAAGCGCACGGATCATGGAGTTCTAGTTATTTATGATATTTTCAACGATATGGGAAATATTTTCCCCCCAGCATTTCTGTACTGATTAAACTCAGATTAACTTTTCAAAAGATGCATGGGGTAGAAGTAACCAAATAGATCTATTTTTGTTTGCAGGGAATTCGCTGGAATATATTTTTTTTCCAAATGTCGTTAGTTTGATTCATTTTGCTCTATAAAATGGAAGAAGTTGTTTTTTTAAAAAAGCCTTAATTATAATCCTCTCTCTTTTCGTTTGTCTTCTGCTTTTTTTCCCTCGCTCTTATCTCTCTCCCCCCTTACCCACACCTTTTCTCTGCCAAACAATGTATTCAGATAAACTACATCCATTTCAAATTGAACTTTTAATGTAAATAAAGCAATTCCATATTGGGAACTGAAAATCTTAACCACTTCAAGCACTGCAATGTTCCGTGCAGGAGTCCCTAAATCTCACAAACATCAACACCGTACAATGGCCAGTTGTCGGGTTATCTTGGTGCACACACACACACACACACACATTTCTCAATCCATAGTAAAGCTGATATCATCTTGAAAAAAATGTCACCATCTTTATATCAATGGAAAAGTCAAGTAAATCTGAAAGCAGGCTGAGAATACTAATTAGAACATCGTGGTGGTAAATGTTTTAGATCATATCACTCGTATATGATAAGCAAAATTGTTGAGAAAAAATTAATTATGTATCAAAATCGCAATGAAATGAGCAATCATTGAAAGAATATTTTTTGACGGGTATGTTTCATCGTAGCCTTTTTTTCTCTTAACTGAACTGTCATGGATACTGAGAGAAAGACAGGGGGTAGAGAGAGAGAGAGAGAGAGAGAGGGAGGGAGAGAGAGGGAGAGAGAGACAGGAGGTAGAGAGAGAGGGAGAGAGACATTATGGCCAAAATGAATACGCCATGTTTCCTCAGCTGTCATAAATAAAAGTCTGAGTAATTAGTTTCTCTTCCTCAGTTGACAGTGGTTGTCTCACTGGACCAATTTAGGACGTAACAGTTGTCCTTGGTCGTTGTTATCCGATGTCACTTTTATTTCTGTTGAAATCGAAAAATATTCCAAAAAGAATCATTTCTAGAAATGATTTTCATATTTCTGCAGCAGTATGCTACAGCTTTGGGAGAATGTGGTAATGATTGTTTTGCCAAAAAAGAAAAAGAAAAAAGATAAGAACATTTTTACGTATCAAATGAACCTACTTGTTGGCCCATGAACAGACACGCTTGCCAACATAAGCAAATAATGTAATTTACCTTTTTTTACTAGGTTGCAATTCAGTTTGGTTTTAAATAAAAATAGATTAGAAAAAGATTTGATATTATATACTTGCTGCAAAACTTACTCCCATAAAACATAATTCGCAATGAATCATTTTCAGTATATTCAGCAACTGGTCAATGTCATGGAATGGCCACACCTTGAGAATGTTCAGACAAATTTTATTTACATCAAGATGAATAAACGGATAAGAAATATAATGATGTTGAATAACGCTCCGATTGGCTCATACATGTAAACAATGAGCATGAGTTAAATGATCGAAGGAAAATACTTCTCGCTGTCGTAAAGCTTGCAGCATTTTATTTAGGGGGCCAGGGAACTCAGACGACATTTATAGTTCCCGGATCCGGTGTGACTATCTATCTGGTGTTTACAACATCAACCCAATGAAGTGTCCATCAAAAAATCCAGAACTAAATCCCCTTGAAAAATCATGATTAGAATGTTTCAATGGTCTATGATAAAATTGCAATCAGAAAAGCTGCTCCGTCAGCAGCTTTTCGAGAAAGTTAGAACCGGCATGATAGAGAAATAAGCATTTCATGCCTAGGCATAATTAATTGAGGACAGGTTTAGGGTGAAATGTCAATACTCAGAGTGATACAATCATTCATAAAATAAGACAGTATTAACACTAGTCAACATTTAGAAGAAGAAAAAAAAACAACTCATTATGAAAACAACTCTAGAAACCTAAGCGTAATACCATCCCCAACAAATCTGCAACCACTCAACTGTTGAAGTATATATCATTTATTCACCACTCACATGCATCCACACACAGAGACATGAATTCAATTACCTAGTTCATAGAGCCCCATATTCCCACAATAACTATATAACCGACAAGTTGATCAGAATATCATGACTGTGACCACATCTCATGAACATTTCTTCCTTTAGTTCACTGCATCTAACTAGAATGAATTATTCTTTTGGCCTTAATATACGATTCTCAATTAAGCTACACCCGATCACAGACATTTTATATCTTATAAAAATCATCAAAATAACTTGAATTCCAAGTTCATATTGATAATATTAATGGTTATAATATGAAAGATTGACTGTCTCCATCCATATTAGCCAGCACATACATGCACACCCAGGAAGCGAGGAAAAATATAGCGTTGCATTCTAGCATTTCCCATAAAATTTGAATTATTGTGTCTTCCAATAATTCTCTTGTTTTTGTTTTTTCACCACATCAGGCAACAAAAAGAATGTATAAAATGCTTTAAGACATTTTTAAAAATCTGATGCTCGTCAAAACAAACAATATATATAGTCTTTGAAATTGTTGTCGATAATTGTAATTAATAAACCTTAGTTAGACATTGACGCACACGATTTTTCTTTTACAATTATTGATGTATGAGCGGTATTACTGATAGTTGTTCGATTATATATATGGCTCAATCATATAGATTTTCTTTCTTTAATATAGGACAGTTGTTTCGTTACAAGCTCAATGTGATGAATATATGAAAACGTTTTCAAAATCTGGCAATAGACAGAATAGTGAATATGAAATAATTAGGGGAAAGCATAAGCCTACGAGGGTTAGGATATTTTAATTGTTGCCTGAGAAAAAGCTTTTTCTTCATTCAAGCTTGTTCTCTATCTTATTTTTATCTTCAAAGTTTCATTGTTTGTTTTTGTTTTTTGTTTCTTTTACTTGGGTGTGCTGCCCATTATCATTCCCTATAGAGCATCAAATATTTCTTCGCTAATTATTTTACTAATGCCTTTTACATAGTTATGAATCAATTCTAGAATAAATGAAAGAAAGAATGCATTTGGACAATGTGAGTTTGGGCATTAATCATTAAAAAAAACAAAAACGGATGTATTTCCCCTGTGGAAAAGTAAGTTAATTATGTGAAGGCAAACACATTTTTTTCATTTGCTGAATCCTCGAAATCCATCAGTATAATAGTGTTGTTTGAAGATATTTGCACGTAGCATTTTTTGTAGATAAAAGAGAGAGAGAGGGAGAGAAAAAAAAAAAGATATTTCTATTGCTAAGAATGAACAATACATTTTCTTTTATAAAATAGGCCTGGTTTCATTAGTTGTGTTCTTTTATTAGAGGAAACTGTGATTTACCGTTTTGTAAGATTTTTCCCAGCTTTTTTTTTCAAAGAGGCAATTACATACCAATTTAAATTCTGCTTGTAGTGGATACAGACTAGAATAATGAATGCAAGGGACCAATTTGAAAAAATATGGAAAATTCGATAATTGATCAATTCTGATCTCTGACAGCGCTACGATTATGTTGAAATTTGTCCCTGGTAAACTTGAAATATTTTCCTGTCAATCATACTATACATTTTTCACAATTATATGTGTATACTGTCTTACCAAAAAGAACTCACAGTACTTAAACGAACATAATTCAAAAGAAATATAGGAGATTGTTCAAGTTTGAATTATTTAAATAAGCTGAATTCTTTTTACTTAGGATAAGACTAAAACAATAATCACGTATATAAAAACAGTGCGTGATCATTAGCAATATCCGTCGATTCAGCCGGGAGAGAGATGCAATCTATAAAATTCTAAATAAAGATTCATAATATAGGAACTAAAACAAAATTTTAGTATACATACAGAAAAGCACACAAAACTATTTTCTTTTAACTCAGTTGAAAATTTCGTTTAAGCAGTACATCATTTTAAGAAAAAATAATCCAAGTAAAAATCAATCCGAAGTAATGAATCTTATTAAGGTTGTTTTTCTTCACCCTTAATATATTCACAAAAAGAGACAAGAGATTTTTTGAGATATAAAACTGGAATTAAATAAGTATAAAATCTCTCATGGGAAAGGAAAGCGATTATAATGAAGGAGACGTAAGTAGGATGTTCAGATTAGAAGCTAAGTTTTAAATGGCAAAAATAATATACTCTTGATTAGTGCTATCTAGCAGTGCCGTCTTCTTATCAGAAAGGCATGTCTTCTATTCTTACGACAGCATTCCTGATTGACTTTAGAAAGTGACGAACAAAAGAAGAAATTTGGAAGAACATTATCAAAAATCAATAAAATAAAAACGGAATACAAGCGGAGAAAACTTAAGTAGTACGTCTAATTATTATCATTAATGTTTCTGAATGGGTCAAATTACTCCTAACGCATGATTGTCACGGACTTATTGAGGACCAACGCCTGCTCACGTAACAACCGAACTGGAAAATGCAATTGCAATAATAGAACAAAAAGACAGTGTTGCTTCTTTTTCTTTGCTTTTGGATGTGTTTGTTTTAATACTCGTTCAACTTTAAAGAGTGGAGATTTTTTGTCCCTCCATAGCCCTTAAGCAGGCATAAAATCACGTACCAGTGTTCAATTATTTCAAACTACTAAACTACATTCCTCAAGAGGAATATTTATTTTTAGCCTTCCTATCTTTTCACATGTGAAAGAGACGTGGTCAAAAATGTGTACTTTCAATTAAGTTTAAATGCTTTTGTATTAATTTTAGAAAATGATAGATATAATACACACGTACACACACACACACATACACACATACTTATGTATACATATACGTATATGTATATGTGTGTATAAATTTATATACGTGTGTGTGTGTGTATGTGGTGGATGTGTTACTGTCTCTAAAATACAGTACAATATTGATATGATATGAATTTATTTGACAGAATATATGAGGAAAGTTCGTTCCGTATCGCACTGCATTCATGTATATGTGTATATATATACATATATGATAATATATAATATATATATATATATATATATATATATATATATATATATATATATATATATATATATATATTATGTATATGTATATATATATATATGTGTGTGTGTATATATATATATTTATATATATATATATATATATATATATATATATATATATTATGTGTATGTGTATATATATATGTCTGTGTATATATATTGTTATATATATATATATATATATTGTTATATATATATATATATTGTATATATATATATTACAACAATGTTCAAATGTTTTATTTCATGGAAACAAGACTCTGGGACACATATTAAGAAAAAAACAATCCAAAAAATGTAGAAATATATTTAATAATTCGAATAGATGATGCTTTACGTTCACATTGTTTTATGATACCTTATATGATGGCATGTCAATGATTTATATAGATGCGCATGTTTGTCATATTCCTCGGTGTTTGAGTATACATATATATTTTGAGGAAGAAAACAATCTTTGCTTTTTGTTCATTCCCCTGTCTATTCATAATAGAATGATCAATTAAATTCTTAGTCGCTTCTCGGAACATTACTTTACAAACTCTCTTTTGAGATGATCTCCAGTCATCACAGAATTAATGCATCAATCGTTGTTGACAACGTAAATTAAAGAAAAAAGTTAGTGAAAATTGACCTGCAGCAGGAATTGAACCTATAATTGATAGTGTAGCTGTTTTAATGCAGTGTCGTTTATTAACATTGAGCTACACAATGTACACTGATAGATTTGATCACAGGATGAAATGGATAATTTTTTAGCTTTTAAGAACACGCTGTCAACAGAACAAAAAAACATATTCAATATCAAGGGCATCGAATAGCATAGGTTAGAAGACCATCAGTTTAGGGTTCTTGTGATGTCGTTCTGGTATCGATTTATTACCGGTCAAAGTTTGTCGTTGCCTTGATAAAACTGAAAATATAACTCTCGCGATGATAACCGGTTTTTAATAATGAAAATTAGTTTTATTTACTTTTTCCATACTGAGCGTTTGGAAATCTATACTCTAACCCTTCAGGCACTGAAAGTACTTCCAAGTACAATGTGTTGAAAAAACTCAATGAGTATTTTATTTCTGATTGATCATGCAGTTTTGTTCATCTGTAACATAGTATATGTGATGATAAATTTACTGTGGACAACTAACTATTAAGTATTGCATTAACTATAATGGGAGAAAAAACTTGATCGAATGATTCTCACCAAAATTGCCGAACAAATATTTTGAAATTCAACCTAAGGAATTGACTTTTTTTGATCACATTTCTCGTTTAACAAGACTGCAATAACAATCTGATATGGGTTTTCCTTGAATCCCTTTCATTGTTTATTCTAAATACGACCTACACGTTGAATCACCCTGAAGCAGTCACACACGCATTCTCTTCCTCTTTAAAAACATTACATGTGTCCATCGGAAGAGAATCCTAATATACCATATACCTTCTTTTAATATCAGAAACAACTATCTTTTTTGCTCTTTAATGCTTCATATTTTTTACATTGACCAAAATTATTTTTTTAATTAATTAAAATTACAATAACTTCCTGCTTGCAAGGCTTACAAGCTTGAACAGTTGTATTATCAAAAGCAACACCGGAAAGGAGACGCCATCTGCTATTCTCTTTAATTAATAACAAGCATCGAATTATGTTTCCATTGTGTTCAATTAATTCATTGGCAAAAGAATGAAATATTCGGGATAAAAAAAAATCCTGGACGATAACAACCATTTATCAAACATGGAAGAATATAATTATTGTGATACCATGATCACATATGATTTGAATAGATTACCGTACGACTTAGTGTCCTTTCACGCCCATCAGTATCCCTACACCAATCAATCTATAGAAATATATATGGGTATCATGATAATTATATGGATATATAGTGGGTTAAACATCATGCAGCATAATGGCATAAGAATTCAGAACTAATGAGGATAATAGGCAAAAAGTGTAGTTCGAAAAACCAACATGCTGCCGAAAATAGTTCTTTTTAATCTTCAATTACAAACTATTGAAATTGTATGTGTTATATCTGTGCATGCATGCTTGTGCTTAAGTGCCGTGTATTTCAAGACACAGTTTATAGATCTACATGTAATTAAATAAGATGAAAAGATTCAAACGTTGGCTTATCGTTTGGGTCATAGAATGCCTCCCGTTTTAAAAATTTCAAGAAGAGCAATTGACGAGGAAGATAAATAATTCCATTGCCTAATGGGTAGATTTGACCTGAACTATGATCAGACGTTTTCAACGTATAATGTTTGATTTATGCAATTAAAAGTCATAACATTTAGTTCCATTGACAAGGGAGGAGATCATGTTGAGAGACGAGTATAAATAAATGCATTCCTATCATTAGATTGTGGGCTAGACTATTTATCAACAGACATGCAAAGATCAACTAGTTTCAAGATTCCAAGTCATAGAGTAAACATCCTACTGATAAAGATATGATATAGCTGTGCTGCGACTGATCTGTCTACACTTAAAACGCATATGTTATCTTACAACAAGATGTTGTTGATATTCACTTCTGACAGGCTTCTTTCAATAACTTACGTCTAATATTACCGAACCAACTTTCTCGAATTTTGTGCGTGCACAGTAATAAATATGTGTACAAGAATAGTATTTGCTTCTTAGTAGAAACACTTTTGTTTACATTTTTAATATATGTAATAAGTCTTAATAGTTTGCCACAGTCTACTATGTATATATATATATATATATATATATATATATATATATATATATATATATATATATATATATATATACACACACACACACACACACATATGGGTACATGCACAGAGTTGATTGATGGTATGATTTGGAGGGATTGAACTGATAAGTGTTTCAAAGATCGGAAGATTTTTTCGTCTCCGGAGCTTAGACCTTGCTATTCAGTTGTTTCTCCTACCCCAACAACTTGGAGTCAAATTTGCACATCAGAAGAAATTCTCTTATCAGGTTGAATAATTGAAAATAGAAAAAATGATTATTTAAGGATAAAAACCTCAAATCTCTTTACTCCTCAGGTACTCCCGTTGTCTTGGTGGTTCTGTCATTGCATTTAAGGAGGCAATGAGGGCTGAATAACCCTACTTGGATCCTCTCCAAGTAGCATATTTCACGCCAAGAACGTACAATATGAAATAGTTCAATATTTTATCAATTTGGCCAGGTGTATCCATGCTATTCCTAATAGTTCGGCAGACACAGAGTGTTTTTGCTCGATTTCGCATAAGGATAGTTTTAGTTTCTTTTTTTTTTTTTTTTTTGTATTACCCAACAGATCATTTATTTAACTACCCTAAAAAATCATCACTGATCAGCTGTCTGCATTAGGTAAATTTTCAGTACGTAGGTATATCGGCACAGATCTCTCGCTTGTAAGATATGATGAGCAAAACTTTTAATTAGACACGTTTTTATTTCATTTCTCTCGCTGTTCAGCATCAGGAAAACTCCATACCTCCGATGAATTACGACAAATCTATAAGATATACCTCTACTGATTAGTAAAAAATAGCCATAAGGCTTTATAAATATCTTTTTGTCTTTGGAGACTCCTGTATGAGAAGGATATCTAATTATAATTTTGTGGGAAAATGAATTTTTAGATGATATTTCGGAATAAACAAAATTCTATGATATAACTATTCGCAATAAATTGCTCATCTGTTTCCCCATCCCAGGTCGGAGATTTTAACTCCAAGTTTGTTCCGATGGTTTATACCGTTGAACAAGTCATTTGTATAGCAGACAGGGACAACTTTGCATAATTTTATAAGATGTAAATGGCTTGAAGCTTGTTTGGCTTGATTGACGAGGTACGAAAACCCCAAAATGTAGCCATTAAATCAAAAGAAGCCATTAATTCGTTTCATGTCTTAGTTTATATCATACTGGATTTTGTGAAACTGAAGTGTTTGAAAGATGCCAAGTTGCAGCTCGCTTATGTAAATTTTGGAAAGGACTCAAATATTCTGTTGTGGTATATTCAAACAGTGTATATTCACTCATGTTTTTAATGCTATTCTCTGTGAGCATGGAATAAAATTAAATTAATTTGTTGAATTTTCTGAATTAATTACATCGTTAATGGTGGTTTTCAGTAATAACGATGATAGAAAACCTCATAAATGAATCACTATTTATAAAAAATATCTGAAGTTATAAAAGAATATATACTTTATCTGAAAATATACCAACACAAGATATAAGCCTTGTTGGTCTATAATAACCATAAACACTCTCAAAAGCATTTTAAAAACAAACGAAATCAACAAAATAAAGTGATGAAGCCAATGGATTTGCTTATTTATATTTCAGAAGTTGTTGCCTCAAAGGGGTGAGTACGAAAGCTTGCTGACATGCACGGAGACAAGCAAAGGGAGGAATAACCTGAGTCTATTTGGCTGGTTGATCGGACGGTCTATTTTTGGGTCTTTGGTGGTTCGGTATAACTTCTACTACCACCACTTGATAGTTGGAAAAAACATAATGCAATATATAAAGTTAGTGAAGACTGTAGATTTGAATCCGACAACCCAGCAATCCTCCATAGCCAAAGATGAATCCTTGTCCGAATCATGCTCAAATAATTTATACGAATTCAGATATCTCCAGAGGTTTGCGTCTATTTCAGAACCTTGTTGAAATCTAATTATCTTCTGATGTAACTTAACATACATACATGCATGGATGCATACAATATTTGCTTCCTAATCTTTCTAGATTAATAAGACCTAATAGTTCCTAAGTTGAAAGTTAATGTATTCATTATGGTATTGGGGAAAATACTTATTTAGATATTTGGTTGCTTTGCTGTGGGTCATTAGTTTGCAGACCATTACTCCTGAGTGGTGACTTTGATGGTCATCTTGTAAGCTACACATGTGGTCTTGTGCCAAATCTACGCTACACTTAGTAGATAAGTACTAAAATGTTTCAAATTATCATGTACCGACTGTTACATTTATCAGATAAGCGACTTTTTGGCGATTTCGATAAGCCAGTCCGTCTTAAATGTCAACCGTTGGACTCTATGTAGAAAAAGTATTTCTCTGTGAAACGTAATCTCATTTTTGAAAAACAAGTGACCTAGTAGGATCACTGTTGCTACTATGTACTGTCTCTGTAGATTGCAATTTCTTTTCACACATGACGAACATGTTTCTTTGTTTATGTTTCATTCAATAGAGAAGACTTAAATTCAGCCCGACTATATGAGTAGAGAGGGAGATTATTATTATTTTCTTAATCCAGCGGAGAAAATTGTGGGGTGCAAAATAGTGCTCACTGTAATGATAATGAACTGACTTACATTTATTTTTATATCGCACTAAAAGTTTATTTGTGTTATCTATATGTAGCTTTCAATTATCCAAGATCGTTCATTGTAGCCAGAGGTAGTAAGTTATTATATTCTTAAAATAAGCTCGCTTAAAAATAGGAAAAAAAAGTCATTTGATCTGCAATACAACAAATAACAGTGTGGGGCCTACTTTTGTGGTCAGACCAACAATAAAAATCTGATTTCCATCCCTCTATCTAAAACCGAATGCCTGATCCTGTTTATCTGTAAAACACCTTCATGTAGCTGAAACATACGTGTAAACATAGAATTGAATTTCAAGCCCCTTAAACACGAATTTCCGAGCATTTTCTACACTTACCATTTGAAATCAGTCCGAAGCTGAATTTCAGCCAGTTAGCAAATAATTGAAGTAAATAGTGGGAAGAATAAGAGGGCAGAGGCATGTGCTGTGTCCATCCGCATATTCGTCTGCATGTTTAACTGACTTGAAAATCAGAACTCAATTTTTTTTACCTTGAACACCGATTACTCGCACATATTCCAACCGATAAACAGGTCAGTAACTATTCATTTTTATACTGCCAATGAAATGGCAACCATCGAAGTATTTTATTCTCATAACTTTATCCAAAAATTTGGACAAAATTTCCGTGCATAGAATAAATTTTCAAAATCGAAAAACGAAAAAAAAAAAAAGAGAAAAAGGACAACATCGGGAAGGTTTTAGCGTTTGCAATTAAAATGGATTCAGATACCTCAAAAAATAGAACAAATAATAAATAGAAAAAGGAAAATTTTTAAAAAATCAAATCAATTTTGTCAACGGATTAAATCCCTATCAATACTAACCATTTGCATTATTTCCAAATCAGTAGAACTCTTAAAAATATGATTCGGTATTTCTGGTCGGTATTTATAGATCCTGATTGAAGAGAATAAGAGAAATCGAATGCCTGTTCATCAGACACGAATGAACTCTCTGTCCTTCAATCACAGTAGAAAACAACAAAATATCAGTCGACCCGAAAGAATTCAATTATTTGTGTTTATTTGATGGGTGGATTATAACACCAAGATAATGAAAAAGCAATCTGTGTGACAACATGGAGTGGATTTTGTTATTCTATTGCCGTTACATTACGAAATTGGACGGTAATGCAAGATTCATTTTTCATTTTATCACTGTGTCAACGTAACGATACGATCAGAAAATATATCTATAAATATGCATTCACATGTATTACGAGCAGATATATTTGATGATATTACTTGCATTAGTATGCAATCACACTAACACACAAACACACGCGCGCACACACACACACACACACACACACACACACATACACACTCATATGCACATATATACATGATGGATTATGCAAATAAATGCTTATGCGTGTATTGTGTAATTGCAAGCTTCGGTAAACACGTATTACCATTAATCAGAGTAATATCTATATTTTTTGAGTCTGGGGAGGTGCTAGTGAACTAGATAGGACTGAAATCGACGAGAGCTCTAATGTAATGAATAAGAGTTTATGATGATCAAAAAACTTACATTATTCATGACTAAGTCGTATTTTTTCATTATCATAGAAGCAATATAACAGGACTTCATATCGGTAATGTTGCATGTATAATGCTTTATTGAGCAAATATATGCATATCTATTCATGACGCATATATATATATATATATATATATATATATATATATATATGTATGTATGTATATATGTATGTATATATGCGTGTACGTATATCATCATTTCAATATTCACGCTTCACTGCATGCTAACATTTTTGTTGATTTAAATGTTCAGTATTTATAATTCAATATGGAATGTTTCCCATATTCATTTCAACGAGGATGGTCTCTTTTCAAGATTTGATTCAAACAAAATCAAAAGTTGCTTACCTCACTTCCAATAAAATCAGTTATGATGAAAGATCAATTTACTGAGAAAAAATCCGAATTCGATAACCTATACGCAACACTTCATGCGGTGTGCAATTAGTACCAAGTGTTGCAATACGTAAACCGTCTCATTCGCACAAACAAGTCGGAGCAACATAATCACGCCATGTAGCACGACTCCCTGTTCAATTACCAAACTAGAAAAAGCACATATTGCGTAATTATGTACCTTATGAGCACATGAGACCGACTCCATCGAAAGTCCGTTGTGATTCGGACGGGTGGCGAAGAGAAGAGTGAACTACAAGGTAAGTGCAACATGGAGTCCGATAATGGCTTCATTGGAAACGAAACAAAAGGAGAGAAAAGGACAAAGGATGAGAAACTGGTTATGGCATAACTTCGGTGTTTCGATCTCCCTTGCATAACTATTGTGCGTCTGTTGTTTCTTCCTGCTTTCAAAATGACGTGCTTCCATGGACATGCACTCGTGAGTGAACCCATTTGATGTCATCATATAGTGAAAAAATTATTAGTTCATCATTTGACTCGACAATAAATCCGACTAACTGAAGAATTTAATATATACATGTACGATAACCAAACCTGCCATTGTCTAACACCAATACATCCCTAACATGAGTAGACACTTTGTATTCTTCAAATTTCTAGATATGCTCAAAGTCTCGATTGAATGGATCTTTTTTACGTTTGTTTTCACATCCTGTGATTTATTTTCATAAACCGATTAATTCAATTTTTTTCCTACATGTAAATCTCCTCGAAAATCAACATATGATGTTGGTGTATTTGATAGAATCAAACCATTTATGCTCGATACATGCTCGTTGTCAAGGGGTAAGTTTTCATAGGGTGTGGAGCAGTCTGTAATAATTGTCATGTAAAATTTTTTGTCCGTTGTGTGGAAGGGGTTCAAAATACATCAGGCAATTCTTTTCAATGAGGTAGATCGAGATATTTTCACCTAAATTTAAATCTAAAGATCAAATCCATACAGAGAGCTGAATCTATTTTGCTGGTTTACACACAGTTGAAAAGGGAGTTTAATTTCGTAGAATACCCGAAAGCATCAGCGGAGGTTAGCAGCCTCGACCGGAGTTTGTACTTGCATATTTTAATTTGTGCTGTCAACTGCCCCTAAAAGAATAATGAATGCTTCATTGAATATCAATATCAATGAATAAAAATCACTGATTACCATGATTACATAGTTACCAACGCATCAACAGTATTTTAGCAAAGCAATCCTAAAAAAAATGGTAGTCCGTTCTACCAGTGATACTTATCATTTGTACTGCTACATGATACTTAGTTATCAGACACTAGTTGGAAAATCAAATCTATAGAAAGCAACACAATGGAGTAAATAAAACATATGGAAGACATGTCACTCTAAAAAATGGGATTTTTTTTTTAGAAGAGACAAGACACAACCATTTCCTCTGTGAAGAGTTCCATACGGCGATTGGGCTATTCGGGTACTTTTTCCTGATTCCTAAATAGACCGTAAAAACATTTGCTCACACGTACTTCTCTTTGATCCATGAGCACACCTTAATCACAAACACAGACACACACACACACAAAGACACACACACACACACACACACACATATATATATATATATATATACATATATATATATATATATATATATATATATATATATATATATATATATATATATATATATATATATATATACAATAATTGTGTCATCAACAGATAGCTATTTCGTTGTGTTGCAACTCTTCAGTGTTGCTATAGTAGACTATCCAATATCTATTCCGTAGGATCGAAACCTTAGCTGGCATTTTGCCTCTGCCCTACGCCGACAGTCAGTAGGATCGAATTTAAGAAATATATTTACTCACGTACTCACGCACATACATGCATGCACACACACACACACACACACACACACACACACACACACACACATGCATACACATGCACTCACGTAAATTCAAAATTTAAAAAATATCGCCTGAATCCACCCTTTGTTTTGTTTAAAAAAAAACAAAAAACGATGGTGTCTTTCATGAGAACAAAAAATGTATCAGCGTAGGTTACTCATTTCGGGAAAATGTATGTTAATATGGCGATTTTTTAATTGATTTCGGCAATATTTACTGCTTAATCAATGAAAAAAGTATATAGAATTATTACTAATGCAATTGATTTTATCAAGGAATAATAATTGATTGCAAATTTTATGCAGTCATGAGGGGAATCCACTCTGTCATTTCCATAGGGAGATTATGGATTGGCAAGGAATCTACTACAAAAATTGAGTGTTTCCCCTTTAGAACAGATGACATGTCAGTTGACAACTGTCACAGTTTAACACAATCGCCAATTCAACATAATATGATACAAACCCAACTTAGATAGAAAGCTTGATTCATAGAGCAAAGATTGGAAATCGAAGTCAAAAGCAATTGCATTCGAAACTGGTATCGATTTGCGTTTGTGACGAATGCATTAACGCCGATTAGAACATCGACCCTCTTATAACACATGTCGTTGAAAAAGGATAATCGAATATGATTATCTGATTTTATCCTGAAAAACATCTTGCCATATATTTCTGAAGCAGAGCCTATTGTGTGTGTGTGTGTGTGTGTGTGTGTGTGTGTGTGTGGGTGCATGTGTGTGTGTGTGTGTATTGCATATGAATTCGGAGTTTTTCGTATGGGGGAGCAAATGGTACTTAGATGCATAATTACACTTCTCATTGATACAAAGATACTGTTTTTTTTTCTAATTACACCTTGGGATCAACTCAATCGAAGATATTTAGCATTTGATATGTCTTCTGTTCAGATATTTGGCAGTATTTGTGGATGGAATACTTTAAAAATAATTTGTTCCTCTGATGAGTACATGAACTTGTTCAAACTATAAAAATTAGTTGGATAATGTAAGCAATTCAAACAATCTTGATTGGAATGAATGTATCATTCTATCAAATTTTCATATCGTCAAAAGATAAGGTAACCAAATTGTTAACGATTCTTAGTAAGGGATTCGATTTCACTGACACAAATTGAACAAATATTCGATAACAACGGAAGCAGAACGTTGCAAAGTCTCGTGATTATATTAAAACAGAATATAACAATACCAAGATAGATCTAAGTACTGAATGGGGTTAAAGGAAAAGGCTGAATCAGCCAGGGGACGCCATAGATTATATCTGGACCCTGTGTTATTGGTCTGATATCAACTTTCCCAATAGGCAGTCCTATCTGTCATATACATTATTATCAAGTAGCCACAGCTTTTGATAACGAACTGTAGAACCATGAAAAGCGATCGTTAATCATCATTTTTCTTTGACAGATTGTAACTACGGAGGAATTTTTCCGATGGATATAAACAATAACCATTTCTCTAAAAGAAAGACCATTTTCCGAAAGCAGTAACTAAGAAAAAAAGAATACCGCAGAAAATTGATTGACAGATATAAATATTAACTGTTCCTACTCTTGTCTTAAAATGAAAGATTTGTTTCTAAGACCTAAAGCTACTATCAATAAGGATTGAATGAACAAATTGATATATATATATATATATATATATATATATATATATATATATATATATATATATATATATATGATTTGGAGGCAGTTCAATAAAGCCATGACTAAACACCCGGATCACTGTGATCCTGATCAGCTCAATCATAATCAAATGATAATGAAAACTAAAGAATATATTAACAGAGTTATATAAAAAGAAAAAAAAAACTATTGATACATGTTAAATTTGTATTTATTTTAGGTGAATATAAGTAACCAAAAAAGATGGATTCGGTCTGTATCAGTGTGGATGATGATTGTTTAGACTAGAATAAGGGAACAGGGAAACATTTGGCTCTGATCCAGTTATCTGTCTGACAAGTTGTTGGGCTGGGTAGGAGAATGATCACGGAATGCTAAAAAACAAATTGTCTATAAAATAATGCAATAGCCCATTCCTGTACTGGTTACATTTTGCATTTGTGTCTTGTCAGCTTGGTATATTTGGCTTATTCATTTGATTATTCGAAAACTTGAAACATCAATGAAAGCAAGATGGTATATGACGTGGGGAGATCAACTGTTGGGTTAGTAGAAAAATTATTAATTTTTTTAATGGAGAATCAACTCGAAGAAGTGCTTTCGTCTAATTAGTATTTTTTGAGATGATATCATAATCTCCGACTGCATGCAAACAACTAAGACTGAGTCAACAGATTTGATATTCATATGCTCGAACAAAAATAGAAGGAACACAATCATCGTGCCATGTCTGTTGTTATATTGATCCTTCATCGTCAAATATGTTTTGGGTGTAATATATGTAAGGAAACACTGAGTTTCAAATGAATTGAATGATGTGTGGTATAAAGAAAACATTCACATGCAATACATAATGATAATACCTTATATAAAAAAGGTAGTACATGATGTATGAGATAAGATATATATTAAATTCATAGCTTAGACAATTTGTTACCCGGCATTGCATGTTCATTATCCTACCTTGACCAAGTACCTACTCGATTCAAAATACCATGTTTTCATATCTTTGAGGAATTTATGCTTAGAAAAATAATTTGCATATGAGAACATTATGTATTTTTCCACTTTATCACTTGCTTATAAATCATTTTGAGTTTTTTTTTCAAATGTAAGTATACTTTGAAATTTTGTTATTCGTTATTCTTCTTATGTGAAATATTGTTTTGACTTTTGGAACTTAGTATCAGAAACCTCAATGAGTCTACTCTTCGGAAGATTCCAGATTGGAGCTAAGTATTTGCTTTGAAAATCTCGAGGTATTCTTGAAAATAAGCGTTTATCACGAGTATTTCAAAAGGTATAAAAAAAATTCCAAGATCAGGTGATATTGAATACAACATTCTTTCGAGATTCAATTGAACAATCTCAAAAGTAATAAAATAAAAAAGAGTAATCAATCCCCAATTCTACTATTTCACATTATCGCTACCATTTCAAAATTTGTTTCTTCACCAAAATAAGGAATAAAATCTAATGTTATTTGATGTATGTGTAAGCAGTTTTCTGATGAGAACTATCAAAATAAGATATTTGCTTGAAAGCATAATTAAACGTCCTGGTAATGAAATATATTGAAGAGTATTATGACAAGTGTTCATGATTTACAATGTGCAACTATATGCAATATCATGGTATCTCAAATATAGACGATCACGATTGTCGTAAATTAACAATTGTTACGTCACACAGTTTTAAGATATATGTATATATCTTAGTGATAAATAAAATAGAAGTAGGAAATTCTACAAAGAAAATACGATATTAATCATCATTGATATGGTATGACATATTTTCTTAATCCATTGTGAGCAGGGCTTGCGTACCAGGAGTGCAGTGCCACTGGGAACTAGTTAGCAAGCAATACTATCGTTACTTTTAGGATCTGATCTGATTTCTACATTAATATAACTTATTTCCCAGGTACACTATATTTATCAATAATTACAAATTTATGATAAAGCATATACAATGCTGACTATCACCATTGAAGAAGGAGCCAAACCACGAAAATGGAATATATTAAACTCGACCAGGCGGTGTGCTTGCTTCTTGAGCAAAAATCGGAGAAGACATTTGAAGTTTAGTCTAAGTCTGCTGCAAAATTTGGTTAGACATCTCCTGATATTTTGTTTGCAGGGGGTTTTGAGAAGTATAATGACGATTGAAGTCGACAGAAATTCTAGTGTATGTAACTTCTCGAAACTGGGTCTGCTACACTTTCTCAAATATTGATATAACTATGAAGACTGTCGGCATACTTTTGGTCAGCAGCGTGTATTGTCTGCTGGTGGTTACCGATGCATCGGGAGATAAAGGTCTCTATACGTACTCACTTTATACATACACCCTTGTTATATTCATATGTGAAGTTAAGCACGTGGTTTTACTCGGACTTACATGTAGGATCGTATGTTTTATGATTGCTTCTGCTCTCAAAAAAAGGGGAGAAAAGCAACGAATTCCAAATATAAACGGTCGATTTCTACAGATCAGTAAACTCGGTTAAGGCAATTGACGTATCTTCGATTTCATCTGTCAGCGACCAAAGAAATATGACCCTTCCTCTCAGAGAGATAAAAGAAAGGTAAAAATAGAGAGCAGGTACTAATTCACAGCTGATTAGCCGCCAAGATCTGAATATTTTTTTATCGGGAGAGTGGGTGCGTCCGTTGGTCCGCTCAACCTTAAAAGCCAATTTCACGGCTTTTTGAGCTCGCTGGACAAGGAGTTTTACAATGGTGAACAGACTGCCTTACAGTCAGCTGCAAAGATCCCATACAGCAGAAGAAGAAAAAAAAAAGTATGCATTTCTAAGTAGACTTACAAAACTATATGTATTGTACACAAACAAATGCATGCATCTGTCAATGAGAGGATAAATCTGATCTTATCTATCCATCAATTGATCTAACCCTATACACAGACACACACGCGTGCACACGCGCGCGCGCGCACACACACACACACACACACACACACATATCGGAATTATCTCACCATTTGTTTCACTAACCTATCATTCTGAGAACAGATAATCAGATAATGGATTATTTTAATACCCCCTTATAGAACACTATCCCCCCCTTTCTTTCTCTCTTCCTCTGCATATATATATATATATATATATATATATATATATATATATATATATATATATATTGAAAAGTAATAGTGAACTTGTTTCTGATTACTTTTCACGGACACGTAGTGTCCACAGGTTTGTTTGAAATGGTATCTTTCGACATCAAGTGTTGAAAACAATATTTGAAATCATGTTTGTCCGACAGCAGAACGTGAAATCAGAAATATCATAAATCATGTACTGTAAAACATATGTCTTGTATAAATATCCAAACTGCTACTTATGTAATGTTCATATTGAGATAAACAAACCAAATATAAACCGATGAAGATAAGATTCAATTTGAAAAAGAGTGATCAAGTGAAAAGTAAATGAAAAATTAAGAGATTATTCAAAAAGTTTTTTTTTCAGAATCAAACGGAGAGTGTTCAACACATTGGAAACAACCAAATATAATTGTAATATACAAAAACTCACTTTTTAAATAATGATAGGCTTCTTTTGTTTCACAATTACAATGACTTAACATAAATCCAGTGATAACGTTGGTGTCATGCATAAAATGTTGACATTCATTCGGAGATATTCTTTCAAATATAAGTTATGTATTGATAACTCTATTTACTAATTTTGAGCAGTGTGATCAAACAACAGAAAAACAATAATGTTGCCATCTTACAGGCAAAATGGAGGAAAAATGATCTAAATCATTTGCTCAAAAATATCTATCAACACACCTACCTCTTTGGATCGGAAATTTGATTGCGAAACTGTGATCAAAGACATTTTTCTTCATCGATGGAGAAAAAGGAACCAATTTTGCATTCAAAACTTGATGCAGATCATGAATATAAATTTACATATGTGGATGTTTGTGTGCGTGTGAGTATGTTTGTGTGCGTCTGTGTCTGTGTGTGACTGCATGCTCACACATGCGTGTACGAAGAGAAAGAGTGAAAAGGCGTGATTAGAATAACGCAGAATGTATTTAAAAACCCCATACGTCATTAATGATATACCTCATTTTAGGAGAACATTTAGTAAAGTAAATATTTAACACGTTTTGGAAATGTTGCTGACGGAGTTGAATTTCGATGGGGGGTATGTATCATTGTTGGAATATTACTATAACGTTGCAATTGGTTAATAATCGAAACCCAAACGGGTTGTCCACACGATACATCATCACTACGTCCTTATATTGGTGAAAAGTGCTGTAGCTAAGAATAATGCACATTCTTTCTTTCTCTGAACAATATGTACAGAGAATATGAATTTTCGTCAAGTATTCCCCTGATCACAAAGCTCTGATATAGATAATGTGCATTCTAAATCTTCTTGATATATATTATTAATTTTCCCGGAGCAGGAAACACTGTGAAAGATAAATAGGTACATTTAGAATCGTTTTTGTCTCTAAGCAGTGAGTTCAACCCATTTAAGAATTGTTACTCTTCAATAACATGTCATATATTTTTCATCATCATCATCGGCAGCAGAAGCAGTAGTTGCTGCCTTAGAGCGACAATCTCCTGGATTTGAAAAACTTACCATGGACCTTGCAGAGCAAGCACTTCTGAACTTCCCTGGTTCATTACACCATCTTTTTTTTGCTGACCAAAGTTTCGCATATGATCCAGGTTGTGAGGGGTGATGTCCAGTGGCTGTCAACCGTCCCTGCAACTTAACCAGTCCATTGCTATCCTAATTGTTTTTATGATGACTTTTGCTTTTATCTAGTGTGCAATTTGGTGATCCCTCAAGGTAATGGTTCTCTTTTCGAGGATTGATGTTTTGGTTAGAATCTATGTTTAAGTTCAATTGGTGACATTCAGGGAGAGGCATTGGTTGTGTACCCTCCTTTTTAGGACGGATGGGATTTTCTAGTTTTGTGAATATTGAATTTGCTTTACCTAAAGTTTGAAGAAGGGCTTTCTTACATAACCCTTACTGCTTTTGAAAATTTATTGTGGTATGCTGATGTTGAAGTTTACGTTCTTGAGTTCTGCGATTTCGTTTCCCATGATTGTGACTTTGTCCCAAACGTGTTTGTTCTATTTGACAATTGATTTACTGAAATCCTTATGGGAACCAGGCGTCTTCCTTATCCATTCAATTTTGAAAACATTATTTAGAGACTGTAACAGTTTTCAGCAAGAAGCATGATCGTCAGAAAATATGAGGTCACTTGGGTAATCGTCGTATATTTTGATTCCTCTCTTTTCTAGTCTGGGTTTCGGAAAATTATCTTTTAGTGGGCTGTGAAGGATCTGGGTAAGCTGGTATTATAAAATGTTGCAAAACACCTTCTCATACAAGGTCTTCGCCTCGTTGTATGATGTTATAAATGGTTCTTGTGATTTTACTGAAGTGGAATGTCTTCTCAAATCCGACAAATGTTAAATTGTTCTATTTTTATCCGTGATTTGATTTACCTGAACCCAGCCTGTTTCCGAAATCGGTCATTTCTTTATCACTTTGGTAAAAGGTTTTGTGGATTATTACGCTTATTAGCCTATAGTTGGTTGCATTGTTTACGTTCCCCATATGTATATAACTGAATTATGGTTGCAGTATTTAAGTCTTCTTGAATTTCACACTATTTGAGGCGTAAGTTGGATAGAGTTGATAGCTTCAAAGTGATGGCTTTACTAGCTTTTTTGAGTGGGTCGATACTGATGTTATCTAGTCAAGGGACTTATTTTTTCCTAATTTGTTTGATGGCATGCTTCAACTCACACAGAATACTTTATGGGAAATAATCAAACTGGTTATTTTTTACTTGTATATTTTGATGGAAAAATACATGCTTTTGAGCAGTTCTTGGGTATATCAACGATTTGTTCCCTATCCGTTGTTGTCGCCATTTTCTTCAAACACACGAGTTAGTTGCGTTTTTCCTCTACTGAAATTTTCTTTGATAGTTTTGAAAGGTCTCAATGACGGCGGTTGTGTGTTTTTTTCCATCCCCTCAACGTGTCATTCTGTTGATTTTGTTTAGCTCTGATGCTTCAATTTATTCTCTTACCGTTGTCAGTTTTCAGCGTTTTTCCATGATTTTTCTGATCGTTCCTTACAGTCTATAGATGCTTTGTTTGATCTTTGAGTTAAGCAAATTGGCGACTTTGACTAGAGAGGTTGTTATTTTGTGGTTGATTTTGCTGATGATCTCTTCTGGTTGAATGGGAAATTCATGTCTGTTTATAGTTTCAACTTAAAGATCGAATGAAGTATATATGTACGCAGTGTTCGCTGTTTGATGTAGCACGTATATGTGCATTTTTCGTGCTATCAACTTGAATTTCACATCTTATCATTTTTTTGGCTTTGTCTTAGTTTATTATCATTATGGTTATTAATATCATTATCATCATCATCATCATTATTACTATGATTATTATTATTATTATTCAATCTCACACCTGTTGCTTTGTGGTTAACGCTGGAGTTTGAGTGACAGCAAGTCTCCTCAAGTCCCCAGCCCCCATCTCCTCAATCTCATAGACCAAAGTGATACTGTGGTTTACAGTTTCAAACTGGTTGCTCCGTGGTCATTGCTGAAGGCTGAGTGACAATAAGTCTCCTCAGGTCTTCAGCCAACATCTCTTCCCTATTTCGCCTATCATGCCAGTGCTGTGGTTCACATTTCTGCTTTATTTCCCTTCCTCTGTTAGGCCACTGCTAATATTTATTGCCGTTGTTTATCATTTTATTATTATTATGATTATCATCATCATCATTAGTATTATTATCATCATTATAATCATCATTATCATTACAATTATTATTATTATAATTAATATTATCATTATTAATATTAAAATTATTATAATTATTATTATTTTTATTATCATTATTATCAATATTATAATTATTATTATTATCAATATTATAATTATTGTTATTATTCTTTTCATTATTATTATCATTATTATTACTATTATTATAATAATTATTATTATGATTTTCATTACTATTATTAACGTTATTATCACTATTATTTTTATTATTATTGTTATTATTATTATTATTATTATCATTATTAATATTATTATCATTATTATTTCGGAATCTCACACCAGTTGCCTGGTGGTAACCGCTGGAGTTTGAGTGACAGCTAGTCTCCTCAAGTCTCCAGCCCTCCTCTCCTAGTACTCATAGGTCGCAGTAATTTTGCGATTTACAGTTTCACACCGGTTGCCCAGTGGTTATCGCTGAAGGCTGAGTGACAATAAGTCTCCTCAGGTCTTCAGCTAACGTCTCCTCTCTCTTTCGCATATCATGACAGAGCTACGATTCGTTGCAGTATTTATATCTCTAGCACCTTCCTCAGTACCCGTGCAGTTCCAAGTAGTGCTGTGGTCTGTACGGTCTCTATCCTCCCCCTAATCCCGATCTCCTCCAGTCTCTCCCTCAGCGTTTTGGGGACAGTTCCTAGTGCTCCCACTATGACCGGTACTACCCTAGTTTTCATGTTCCACATTTTCTTCAACTCCCTTGCTAGGTCCTGGTATTTTTCCCTTTTTTCACCCTCCTTCTTTTTTACTCTATGGTCTGCAGGCACAGCAACGTCTATTATTTGGCAGGCCTTCCTTTTTTTGTCTACTATTACTAAGTCCGGCCTTCTTGCCTGGATGAGGTGGTCAGTTTGGATGTCAAAGTCCCACAGTAGTTTGTGGTTGTCATTCTCCAAAACTGCCTCTGGCTTGTGCTGATACCACTTTTCCCCATGGTTGAATCCCATTTGTTTACTTAGTTCCCAGTGTATCATCGTTGCTACTCTATCGTGTCTATGCTTATACTCCTTCTGGGCGAGTTGACTACATTCACTAATTATTATTATTATTATTATTATTATTATTATTATTATTATTATTATTATTATTATTATTATTATTATTATTATTGAGTAATCCAACTTGGCTCTGTTTCTCCTTTCTCGTTTCCGTAGCTTTAAAGAAGTCGTTTGCTCTTTAGTCTTATTCGTTGTTGTTTGGATTTTTTCATTTCATTAATACCAATGATATCCCATGTAGTCTTCATGATTCCAATTTGTATATCAGTTCAGTGTGTGTCTATAGAAAGGGCCCTGGCGCAGTATGTACCTATGTATAACCTTTTTTTTATGTTTTTAGGTCGACTCTTGGGTCTTGTTTGAGTAGTAGCTTTTACTCGACATCACTACCACCCAAGTTATCGATGCAGATTAGCCTTTTGAAACCGCTGACTCAATGAGAACTGATGTTTATCAAGATAAACTGCTGGGGCTGAAGTTATGTTGTCGAATTCTTTATACATGTTATTAATTTATATATATCATTTCTGAAAAACTACGCACTGAGAATCAACTAAGTATAACGAAATATTGGCATCTTTTTGCCTTTAAACCCTCCTGAAATTTAATATCATCCGTGGTATTAAATATACACTGTTATTTACGGTAGTTATGTAATATATCCTGCTCTTTAGAATGATAGCAATTTCTTTCGAATGCGGTTATTCCATATTTTGGATCATATTATCCAATCGGTTTTTACTTCATATCACTGTTTACTGTCTCGTATTTAGTTCATTAGACCATTTAAAATATACGTCCAAACGGCAGGATACTCTCTACATTTGCTAATGTAAGATATCTTAATAAGATTATAAAACTCTAAAAAGTTAGTTGGAATATAATCCATACACTATCAGCATTGTAAAGATATGTTATTTTAGCAAATGAAATTTCACCTTGAAACGTATTTATCATAATCATCATCTGTTTTCAATATCATTTTTAGTAACTCTTAAGGAATCATTCACGGAGTGTGGGCATGAAACGCTGGTGTATTATATTCATATACTTTATACTATAGAAAATACAGTAAGATTCTGCAAAAAATCATTTAACCTTAGTTACCATGTGCATGACCCATTCGTGTTGCAATATAATAAGCTGGATATCGCAGCTTCAGTGCTGCTTGCTCTCTGATATCTGAATATTGATTTTGATTTCAAGTTCTATCCAACTGAATGAACAACCCTAATGAATACAATAAACTGAATAGGTTTTTGAATATTAAAACTACTCTCAACCCATATATTCCCATTATCATTTGATACATTATGACGGTCATGTATTGGCGTAGGGTTAGCTTCAGATACAACGTCTAGCGTGAATGTAGAATTTTGACTTGAGATACTGTAAACATTTCAACGTTATGTTACAAGCAAAGAAGTCCTTCGTTACATCAAAGGACTGAATCCATACAACTGAAGAACGATGAATATACCAGTATTGGTAATCTGCAGAACAATGCATATCTCGAAACCTCAGGGGAATTCGTGATTTTGACTCAGGCTGTTATTGAATCGTTTTAAATTACGTACTTCGGAATTAGAAATCTGGAAGATGCATAATCGCCAGCACATCAATACCACGTTTTAAGTTTATTTGCTAAAAAAAAAATCTCGATATCAAAGAGTATAGTACTGCAGCAATGTAAAGGCTGAAACCACGAAAAGAATGCTATTCTTGTTGCTTGACTGTCCAAAGGATTCCTCGGTTAAACTTGAATCAACATACCTAAGAAAACCTTAACTAAGACATTCACACTTGCTTTGTTATTGTGCCTGGTGCATTTAACTATGACAAATCGTACTTTCGGGATTCTTAAAAGTACGTACCGTAGGATTCAAAAAATTAATTTAGATTCTTCATTGCAGTAGATTGTGGAATATTTTAGAAACATGTATCCACTGTAAGTTTTATCTGGAAGCTGTTGGCTCTGAAGCAACCAAAGACCGCATCCCATCGTTGTTATGAGCTAATGTCTTTATAGCCTCCCAATAACAACGCATGAGTGCATCATATTTCAAATGACTTTATTACTTCTGATAATTAAAAAGAAGTACGTGTATAGAAATGGAGTATTACGTTCCTCTTAAAAAGTTTAACATATTCGTTCTATTAAAAGAGACATGGGTGAGATTGAATAATCGACATTTGTTCCTATTTCATCTCAACACTGACTCACAAGTAGGTGAAAATAAACAGTGAAATTCACTACTTAATATAATTAGATAACAAATGACTTAATACTCAGAAAAGATATTTTTTTATGTTGAGTGGAACTAAGAAATCATTCTGTTTAAGTTCACGATAATTCAAGCGTTATCTAACCATAACGACCTGCAAGTGTGATTGTGACCTAACGAGTAACTAGGAAAGTACAAGAAGCAAACCTTATATGTTCTTTTTTTCTCACTATCTGATGTCCATTTCCTTTAGAATAATTAGAATTCAGGTTCATACGTAAGCAGGTATGTTGTTTGAATGCGTCTACTTGCATCTATTTGATATATTTGATTACTGTAAATATTTACTTTTAAAAAGTTAACAGAGCATAAACAAGGAAAATAATTGAAATGCGTAAAACTATAAACGTACGAAAATAAAATCAAAAATAGTGAAGATTTTTTCCTTTACTTTTTCCCTCTAGAAATACTATTTCTCATTCTTCAGCGATAAAGCTTATAATCTGAGCCAAGAGTGTTTTAGTTGAATGACAGGCCTTTGCAAAATAAGTTTCATGCTTGGCCGACAATAAACTCATTGGAGCATGAAGATAAAATGCATACCAGTTTCATGGGAATATTTTTCTATTTCCTTCTCCATTAAACTTAATTGTTTTTGTTATTTTTTTTGTTTTGTGAATGTGTGTGTTTTCTGTTCTCTTAGCCCCTATTCCATTTTCATTAATATCTCTCTGGCCAAGGAGTGATGTATAGCTATTCGAGAGAAGACATTTTTACGATTTTGATTAATATAACTATTTTTGGTGCAAGAAGAACTCGTACTTGTCGCTAAACGATTTTTTGCTCCAAGACTTGATCATAGTTGTGGTTATGCTCTGATACTATCTTATATCTTTTTGGATTACCCAAGGAAACATTCTATTAAACCGGCTAAATAAATGTTTATTCAATATTCAATATTTTTTACTTGTTACTTTTCAGCCAGCCTAATTTTCTCTCTCCTTTAGGTTAATGTGTCTGCACCAGTATATTAATAATCTTAGTCTGCTTATATTTTACTCTGTTTGATGTGTTCAAATCTCCTGATAGGTTATGCAAAATCATCGAAGTTGAGGTTAAGGTCCAGGGTTAGGGCCAGGGGTATGATTAAAGACACATTCGAGAGTTAGATGTGATAACTCGTTAATAAATAAATTGGAAAATATCTTTTATTGATATTTTTAGGCATAAAACTGCAACTTAATGCTCCTCGAAAAATGGAAAACATTCCCAATAGAAAAATGAAGGTACAACTCTTTTTTCATTGTCTTCGTGAAGCATTCAACTGATATCATAAAAGCTTAGATAAGACCTTCTCGAGAGAAGTAACCAATTACTTCAAATCTGTTCCCACTTAAGCATTACGATATATGTATGTATGTATGTATGTATATATGTATGTATGTGTGTATGTATGTATGTTATTTCAAAAAAAGTGCTCCTCAAGAAACATTTGATAAACGTTTATTTTTTCCTGAAAAATGAAACTTTTCCAAAGGATGAAGATCTCATTGATTGAAAGCACAAATTATTGAAGTTGCTACATACGAATTCGGCTGTTCTCGATTTCTGGATATAAACCTTTTAATATTAGTACATGTGCATGTATGAAGCACAGGGAATAAATAATACCTCTAATATGATTCATGGCCAGTATATATAATTGAATGTCTATCCAACGTGTGGTACCATGGGTAGTATTCCTTAGACACGTTCATTACAACTTTTATTGTCCTCAGTTATTATTTACTGTGACAGAGTCGATTACTGCGTAAGGGAAGGGTGAAACAATAACAACCGTCACCTCCTTGCACCAATGGGTGTATATATTTACCTAGTCAATTTACAACTAGTAGAACAGTCAAACACTCCTAAACTAACTACTTAGAACAGTACTGAGAAATTTTGATACTTGAAAACTACATTCTTTTTTTTTTTACCGATAATTTACCATAGAAAATTCTGGCATGCAAACTGCATGTTGTACTTTAAAAAAACTGCAAATGATCAAATTATGTAAGCGATACAGAACATTAGGATTATTGTATGTATGAATACTGTTTTATACCATGCTACATGATTTTAAATGCTCAATTGCATTCAGTTTCGTTTTTTGTTTTTTCTTTTTTGATTCAGTAATTCTGATAATATCCATGATTAAAAAAGACCTAATATTTAATGTCTTTCAAGGAATAAAGTCTCCAATGAGACATACAGTATAACTGTAAGACGATTCATGATTTTCATCTTTTTTTTCTTTACCAAGACATCTAAAATGGTTTTACACTTCTTTCTTCTTTATCAAAAACCATATAAAACTATAATTCTTTCAACAGATCAATTTCAAATTCACTATCAATTTGAAAATCGAAGTTGCAAATTGAAAGTCTCGTCTTGATTGTCCATGACATTTGAATATGCTTGATTTTTTTTTGTCCATCGTTTCTAGTTATCCACAGAGAAGATGGATGCTACTCTTTTTTTGAGGGAAAGGAAAATGAATTTTTTTTCTGTTTTAATTACTTTTTCGTTGTCATGATCTTTCAGTTATATTCTTTCAATTGATTACTCTAGAAAAGGATTATTGAAAAACAAATCGGTACATCCATGACAGTGAGATTTCTTTTTGCTTGAATCTCAGAGCTTCTTTATCTGAAATTGAGGTGCATTTAATCGAATGTCTTTTGTTTCATTTGCAATTACCACAGCAATTACCAATGTTTCCTGTGAATGCTTGATGTTGCTTCCCTAGACTCTAATGCTTGAATAAAATTTTGGATGTGGTCCATATGCAATCTGAGTACTCATTCCCTCAATAATACAATGCACTTCGATTCATATGAAGTTTACCTCACATTTACAGTAAGCTTTTGCTATTGAAAAATACCGACTAAAATTCATTATTCATCTTTTCTTCTAGATGTTACTATATAGAGAATATCCAACTTTAGGTCACGCAAAACTAT
>OY735199.1:31815621-31888121 GCA_963457665.1 Thysanoteuthis rhombus | reverse complement strand
CTCTTGGCTTTGACCCCCTACTCTTTGTTTAAATCTGAAACGCTACCCATGCATGTAAAATTAGTATATTGAATTCAATTACTTCCTTCTTTATTGCATTTTGAGCGCTCTTAGGTGGAAGAATAGTTGTGGAGATTTGTGGGGAAATTATGAAACGTTAATATGTATTGAAAATGAAAAAAAAATTCTTTCAACCCGTAATGAATCTCGCACGATCATGTCACGGATATTACATTTATTATTACATATATTATCTTTGATTTCCTCCATCAGAAAACATGAGGAAAAATTTGAGAGTCAGATTTTTTAATTTCAATCACGTCTACATTCTGTATAAATCATATCAAATGGAATCATTTCACGAGCAATAAATTATCAGGATACTGCACTGGGTCTTTCATTTCATTTTCCTTAGAATTCAATTTTTGATTCTTACCACCTCTTTAGTAGGTAATGTGTAATGAAATGATGAAAGGACCTCCTTTACCAATTTTTTAATTTCCTTTCTCTTTCAATCCTATGATCAAAAAAGTTCCTCTTCATTTTGACAACTTCATGTGGATTCTGACACTTATAAGCCAATAATTAGAGAAAAAAACTCTCCCACATTTTCGACTCCCTTTTAAGGGGAAAAGCTACCCTCGTGGATATTACCTGATAGGAACTCGTCTCCGCCAGATAAAATAGTCAACCTGTGAGAGAGGGACGAAAGCTTTCAGACTTGCAGAACAGTATGCTTTCCCATTTGATCCTTGAAACTATTGTGGATAAACGTTCAAATAAAAATATACGCATATTTACAGTGAATGGAAAGTAATGACCTAGTTCGACATTATATCAACGTGGTCCATGGACTCCATTCTGAAAGCTTTGGCATTTTTGTCAAACATTTTTTACTTTCAAATTGCCCATTGTAGATTGAATTGCATGACAACTTTTGTTGGGCTGCGTCGATGTTCGGGAGTTTTTTTTCAATAGCATGACAGCCACACACACACATACACACACACACACACAAAAACACTCATTGTAATACTAATATATACAAGTAGTATATGTTTAGGTAACCGTGAACACGGCCAGACACCAACTTAAGTGCAAATGTAAAGTACATTTCCAATATAGATTGAACCCCACTAAATAGTTGTTTTCAAAGGGAAATTTTCTATAAAACTCATTCACTGAAACATGCTCCCAATACCTAATACCCACAGAGAAATTAATGCAATAGTTTTGGCCGTTATTGAGTTGACGATCACAGACTGACGGACATTTGATGAATTATAGTGGAATTTTTTTTTTCTCATGCCAATTATTCTATATTTGAGATCCATACTTATTGGAGATCGGTCAAACACGATCAAATTATGATCGTTGGTTAAAAGGAAATATTTTATACTGCTTGCCCCTTTTTAGCCTTAGGTTTCAGACGCAGCAGTGATATTGCTTTATATATGTTTGCTTGTTTTTTTTTAAATTATCTTTCCTTGGTTATAACAATTCGTTTCTATTCATTTTTCCAAGTGAATCACTTTATTTTTTCTCATATGATATGGTCACCAATTGATCATGGCATGGATCTCATTTTTTACTATTTTTTAAAGCTTTTATCTTTATGACAAATGAATTTATTTTGTTATTTTGCAGAATCTTAATTTCTTTCCTACTTTGCTTATATATACATACATACATATATATGTATATATATATATATATATATATATATATATATATATATATATATATATATATATATATGTATGTATGTATGTATATATATGTATGTATGTATGTATGTATGTATGTATATACATATAGTATATATTTATATATACATATAATAAACATATATATATATATATATATATATATATATATATATATATATATATATATATATATATATATATATATATATATATATATATATGCATCTATTTAAATCTCTCAGTCAATATGAAACCGGTCCGTCTGTCTCAGTCTTAGTTTAAGTATTCGATAGAAATTCTACCCTTCTGTCTTTCTTAGATAGAAGTACCTATCTATGTATCTGCCCAAATAAAAACCTCTTTTATCAAAAAATTGGCCTTCAAATTCATCCAATATTGTTTGAGCTATCAATTTTTTATGTTTAAGTCACAAGATAAATTTTGATAAGTGGGTCCAGTTACCATAATAGCTCACAAGGGGGAAACTACAAAAGGAGAACAAGGCAATTTGTGAGAGTAAGTTATAATTCCTCACTTTTGAGTTCCCCGATCATTTGTGTAGCACAGTTTGAATGTGTGTAAGTAACTTGATTTACCTACCTTCAGAAGCTACCGTGTCATGATAAATTTCTCCCATCGTGTATCATCGATGAGTATAAAAATCAGAAGGGGTCATAGTATAACGACCGTAACAGAGTAGTATAAAATGGTTATTTTATACTTTGAGGTGCGAATGTTAGACGTTTGTTCCTTGCATAGATCAAAGTATGTCTGTCTGATGAATATAAAATATTGTGCTTGTGAAAATGATTCTTTATAACTTGTAACGCTGAGACACTACTTGGGTTTAATTCTCATTTGATCTAGTATGGAACTGGGCTAAAGAATAACAAATATAAGAAATACCAAAAAGTCATTGGAGATTTGTTCTGTATCCTCTATAATAAAGATCCCAACCAGTTCAAAAGTCATGGATATCTATATATTAGGATGTTGATTGATAGCCAAGAGATATTGACGTTTAGGATAAAAAAGAAACGTCAAAACACTATTCATTGATGTCTAAATCGATTGATATCAATCTAAGGGCACTCCTTTGGGAAATTTTCTTGCTAGCGACCCCGGTCCGGCCTCCACGCAATCGTCCCCGACTCCGACCGACTCTGTGTCTAGAAGTAACAAAAGAAAATCCTAACTTTCTATTTCGGTTTGATAATGTAGATAAAAAAGCAGCTTCAAATGCTTGAGATGGACAGATCAATCAGATATTATCGGATCAAATGGTATCAATGATTCACAAACTAATGCCGAAAACGAAAATGAAATATAGAAGGAATACAAAGTTACTTCTGTTTTTATGGGATGCTTGCCAATATTCTCCATGTGTGCCTGTTCTCAAGTCAGGGAAAGTTTAGTTCAACACGTTTGCCAAAGTCTTAAGGATTACAGATTCTTATCATATCCATTGCTCACAAGTCAAACTTCTTATATATATATATATATATATATATATATATATATATATATATATATATATATATATATATATATATATATATATATATATATATATATATATATATATATATATAGAGAGAGAGAGAGAGAGAGAGAGAGAGAGAAAGAGAGAGAGAGGGAGAGAGAGAAAGAGAGAGAGAGAGAGAGAGAGCCTACGAAAGGGAAGGAAATTTTTCCCCGATTTTGACCTGATCGAGCCCCGCCCCCAAATTGATTCCGTTTTGTTCCGACCCGAATAATGACAGAAGATGTTCTCCTCGATCAAAACCCATTATATAAAGAAAAACATTCCCTTTCAACTTTGAACCCTGAAAAAAATTTCCTCTCGATATTGACCTGTAAGAGTGAACAAAAGTCCCTTACGTTTTGATCTCTTGAAGTTCAGAAAGATACCCCTCAATCTAGACCCCTAAAAGAAGGAAAAATCTCACTTCCTAAAAATGAACAAAATAATTACCTATTACTTCGATGTTAAAAACGAATGGAACATACAGCCCTTTATTTTGACCCCCCAAAATAAATGAGATTGACCTCGATTACAATCTCTAGAACTAAACTAAGAAAAAAAAGTTTTTATAAAATTAAAAAAAAAACAATCATGCCTCTATTTTGACTTCTAAAAGGGGAAGAAAATACGCTTTTTTATATGGAGAAATCAAGAAAAAGACAAACATTTCTAATTCCAACACTTGAAAAGATGAAAAAAAAGTTTTCCCAAGGGTTTGATCTGTAAAAGTTACGAACTAAAGCTCCTTTTCAAATTTTTATTCAAAATCCTAAAAGTGAAAATCAATCTTCCTCCATGTGATCAAGATAAACTCTGATCTCTAAATTTAGAGTTTTTGAAGAATGCACCTAATCATGCACTGATCAAAACGAGTTTTTAAATACGACCAACGAACATCGTGATATGAAATATATTGAAAAAAAAATTATTTGCGTTTATACTACAAACTCACTCATTTCCTTGCATTAATTCATTAATACAATTTTTAATTCACTTTTCTCTTCTTCTTCTTCTTCTTCTTCTTCTTCTTTTTCTTCTCCTTTTTCTTCTCTTTCTTCTTTTTTCCTTTTCTTCTTCTCTTTTTCTTCTTTTTTTCTTCTTTTTCTTCTTTCAATAATAATAATGATAATAATGATAATGATAATAATAATAATAATGCTAATAATAATGATAATGGTAATAATATGATGATGATGATGATGATGATGATGATGATGATGATGATGATGTTTCCACGACTATTTGTTTTAACTATGATACCGCTCGATAGACTCCTGAAAAATGGCAAAGTGTCCTGATCTTCCAAAACAAAAAGAAAAATCAACCACTTAATGTACATGGACGATGTAAAAGTATTTGCAAGAAACAGGTAAGAGCTCGAGACGCTGTTCAACAAAAATGAAAAAACAGTGATGACATTGAGATGGAGTTTGGAATAGAAAAAATGTGCGATTATTGTTATGCACAACGGAAGGCTTGCAACAGCAGAAGAAATCAAACTCCTGGACAGCAGTAAGATAAGAGCACTGACTGCACATAACTGATGCAGTTATCAGGGGGTTCTCGAATGTGACGAGATTAAACGGGAAGAAATGAAAGAGAAAATAAAGAGAAACTACCTTAGGAGGATAGGGGAAATATTAGTGACATACACAGCAAGAACCTTATGAAAGGAATGAACACATGGGCTGTACCGGAAGTGATTTACATAGGTCCATTCATTTGATGGACAAAGAAAGAACCAATTATTAAACTGGTGAACGTTGAAGCTTATGACAATGCATAAAGCCTTACAGCCAAAAGATAACACGGATAGGAGGCAACAGGGGACTCAGTAGCATAGGGGACTGTGTCGAGAGGGCCAAAGCAGATCTTGAAAAGCATTTGCAGATAAAAAGTGGACACAGCATATAGAATGCCCAAAGTAGTGCAACGAACAACTAAAAAGTAGAAACCAACGGAGCAGCACAGCAAACATGTCGAGCAAATGGTAACAGAAGAAACTATACGGAGGACATAAAAGTCAGATACAGGATGTGGCAGACGAGAGATCATGGACATGGCTACGAAAAAGAAACCTAAAGAGAGAAACGGGATTGTTTATCATGGTAGCTCAAAACAAACTGATAAAGACAAACTACATCAAAACGGAAATTTATATACTATAGATAAACAACAAGTGCCGTTTATGTGGTGAAAGAGATGAGATAACAAGTGAATGTAGTCAACTAACCCAGAAAGAGTATAAACACAGATACAATAGAGTAGCAATAGTCATACCCTGGGAACTGATTAAACGAATGGGCTGTAACCATGCGGAAAAGTGGTACCAGTACAAACCGGAGACAACCCTGGAGAATAAAAACCACAAATTTCATCTGGACTTTAACAGACCATCTCAGCCAAGCAATAAGACTGGAACTGATGATCGTATACAAAAAGTGGAACACCTCCTACATAATTGTTGTGGCTGTGCCTGCAGAACGTTGAGTAAAGAGGAAGCAGAGTGAAAACTGGAAAAATACCAGGATCTAGCGAGGGAACTGAAGGTGTGGAACATGAAAGTCAGGGAGGTACCAGTTATAATAGGTGCCCAGGGAACCATACCAAAGACACTGAAGGCAAGATAGGGGGCGCTTGGAATGAAAACATGGATTGAGACAGTACAGACCACAGCACTGCTAGGAACTGCACAAATACTGAAAGAAGTGCTAGAAATATGAGATCTACGACCCCAGCAGTTAGGAGTCTAACAAGTTGTCGAGGTTCAAACCACAACACTGCTGTGATAGGTTGGGGAGAGATTAGATGAGAGTAAAAATAACGAGACTTACTGTCATCCAGCCTTGAGCGATAAACACCGGGCAATTGGTGTGAAACTCTAACCACAGTATTGGTGTGGACTATGAGAGAGTGGAGAGGACAGCTGGAGACTTGCTTATACTCAACACCCAGCAGTAACCAACAGGCAACTGGTGTGAATTAAGTAATAATAATGATGATAATAATAATAATAATAATAATAATAATAATAATAATAATAATAATAATAATAATCGGAACCATTCTTTAGATGGAGAAAGAAAGAACTCCAATCAATGGATGAGCGAACAACGAAGCTCATGACAATGCACATACTAAATATAACAAAGATAAACTGTACGTAAAGGTGGTACAGGACTCATCAGCATAGAAGACTGTTTGCAAAAGGCCAAAACAGTACTAGAAAGTTATGAGTAAGCAATTGTAGAAACATGATGAACTGTGCCCGAAACAGTGCAGTGAACAACAATAAAAACGTAGCAAATAGAGTAGCAGTTCAGCAATAAAGGAAAGGAAAATGAAAAAGGGTAAAACTATATGAAGGGTACAACACAGTTGCAGAATTACGCAGACTGAATGTTACATGACATTGCTCTGCAACGGAAACTAAAAGGCAGAAATAAGCAAACGCTGCAGGATAAACTTACAGGACTAAAACAATCAGCAAATACCAGTGAGAAAGGGATGATTACGTGAACTATATAACCAGTAAATGAAGTCAACCAGCCAAGAATAGAACAAAAACAAACACTTCGAAGTCGCAGAAATGCTGAATATTTAGTGAGCCGATGAATGTGAATAACCATGCCGGCAAATGTAATCAAAACAAACCCCAAATTACCCTGAGACTTTTATATCCAAATCGACTGGCCCAGCCCAAGAGAGACCACACCTGGTTATTGTGAACAAAACGAACAAAATGATAGACATAGCCCTGCGTGTAATTCACTTAATAAATACAAAGTGGAATAAAAGCTAGTGAAATACTAGGACCTTGTAAATGAAGAGAAGTTTTTTTCAACATGGAAATCAATGTGGTACCTGTAATTGTAAATGCACCAGTAACCACAAGAAAGACAATTACAACAAAATTGATGGAACAGGGTATAAAAGTAAGGATTGGGACTCTATAGACCACAGTTCTATTGGGGAATTCACGAATACTGAAGAAAGTACTGGAAATATGAGATTGATGATCCTCCAATACCACTGTTGTGATAGGCTGGATCCCTGCAGAGACTGTTACAGCCTTCAGAGATTACATCCAAATAACTGGCGGGTAACTGTATCCTGAAATACAGGTATGGACTGTGGTAGTATAAATCATTTCGTGGCAGCAAATAAAATTGGGAAATGTTACGCTTATAGATTGAATACATCACCAGCCCATGACACTCTACATCTATGCTCTCCTATACATATCACCCCTACTGATAAGGGAATAAAAGTAATCTTAGAACAATTGAATGGTCTATCCCAAATCACACTATCTAAATTAAGTGAAAAAAAATAATTCAAAATGGAATAATCTTTGAAAAATGTTTTTTTCTGTTTCTGATGATAGCAAATTTAAAGAAAAAAAGGGGTCCTTTAGGTTGGCAGGGACACTAGGAAAACAGACGGATAAAAATCCTTTTAAGGAAAGGATTAATCTTTCGAGCCAGTTCCCGATTGAGGATGAAAAAATGTTTCAGAACTAGGACTTTCTTCCCCAACCCCTGAGTCAGTTAGATTTTGATAGAGATAGATTGGGAAGCGATGTTCATCAATTTTTCAAAAGGCTAATACTTGGGTATTTTCTTTTTTCAAAGACAATCAAATAACGTCGGAAGACTTTAATCACGAAGCAGACAAACTTAATGAAGACAGATCTAGAAATGGAAAGCAACAGGGAGCTGTCAATTCCCTTTCTACAGATGATTCCAAAACAATTAAACCAGCATATAAAGGTAGTGGCATCGTAATTATGGTTATGAAAGACTACGAATATGCTTGCCTTGTTATCTTCACGAGTATTCGATTGTATAGAAAAATTATTTCGATGCAATTCCTAGATATCATTAGGACTTGAACCTCATTTTAGAAATAGGCAAGGCAAATTAATGAAACAGTAGATGAAATATTTGAAGAAAGTGTAAGGTCTTTTCATTTTTACGAACAAGGAAAAATCCACAAGAAGCTTTCGGATCTTCCACATTTTAAGACGCATATGTATTGGATTTAAATCCTGAACCGTCAGAATGGATTGACACTTAATTAAAACCAGTTATATAAAAGATATTGCAAGTTTTGTTGAATGCATCGCTAATTCAGACGCTTCAAAAATTGTTTTGATGTGCCATGATGATGAATTCCATTTCTCTCTTGAGGTTTCCTTTTCGTAACTATGTGCATTATCTCTCGTCTGCCAAATCCTGTATCTGGCTTTCAAATTTTCAGAATATTTTTTTCTTTTCCCATTTTTATTTACTCGTTTGCTGTGCTATTCCACTGTTTCTCTACTATTTGGTTGATGGTTGCTCTGCTTTGGGCACTTTTTATGATGTCCTCAGTGTTTGTTTGCACGTACTTTTCTAGATGCTCTTTGACCCTCTGGACACAGTCCTCTATACTGATGAGCCCCCTGTCACCATCTTTTCTCCTCACGCACATTCTTCCTGTGGGTTGTAAGGCTTTACGCATTGTCATGAGCTTTCTTGTTAGCTGTTCCATTGATTGGAGTTCTTCCTTTGTCCATCCAAAGAATGATCCTGTGTATCTTACTATCGATACGGTTCAGGTGTTCATCCTTTTTATGAGATTCCTGGTGTTTAATTTGGTCTGTAACATATTCCTCGTCCTCCTAAAGTGTTCTTTCTTTATTTTCTCTTCCATTTCTTCCTGTTTTATCATGTCACATTCAAGAACTCCCTTGTATTTGTATCAGTCTTCTTCTTCTTCTTTTTCTTCTTCTTCTTCTTCTTCTTCTTCTTCTTCTTCTTCTTCTTCTTCTTCTTATCATTATTATTATTATTATTATTATTATTATTATTATTATTATTATTATTATTATTATTATTATTATTTGGAATCTCACACCAGTTGCCTGGAGGTAACCGCTGGAGTTTGAGTGACAGCAAGTCTCCTCAAGTCTCCAGCCCTCCTCTCCTAGTACTCATAAGTTGTTGTTTTGTTTTCTTCTTTTTTTTTTTAGCATTTCGGCTGATTACACATTCATACCAGATCCCTCATGGTTATTGCTGAAGCCTGAGACAATAAGTCTTTTCAGATCTCTCTCTATTATCAGCGGTTCTATTATCACACTTTCTTCCGTCCCCTTCCCATTCCCTAATATCTCCTTAGCTTCTCATTTCCTTTCGTATCTACTCCGTGACTCATTTCTATTCCCTTGCCTGCGATTAACAGTGCTTGTCTTTGATTGGCTAGTCAGTTCGGATGTCTAAAAGTAATGTGTTGCTTTTGTTTTCAAGGACTTTCTCTGGCTTCCGTGAATTCTATCAGTCTGCATAGCCAGTCTGTTGAGTTCCCAATGAATCACTATTGCGACTTTGTGTTTGTTTTTGTACTGTTTTAGGTTAGTCGACTACGTTCACTGGTTATGTAGTTTACAATCTCATCCATTTATCAACGCTATTTGCCGTTTGTTTGGGTTCTGTCGATTTTCACCTTTACATTGTTTCTCCAGATGCATTTGTTTTGGGTTGCCAGGATGAGTGATGGTGTTTTTTTTCCAAAAAATACCTTTGTTTGTTGTGTTGCTCTTTTGTTCATCATTTTTTTTTTTTTGATGTTGTTGTTCATTGCTGTGCTTCAGGCACTTTTTTGACAATGCCTCCACTATTTGTTTACACACACTTGCATAATCTTCTTTCGGCCTTTTAAAATCAGTTTTCTGTGCTGATGAGTCCTGTGCTGCCTAAATATTCCTTCACGTGCATTTTATCCGTGTCATCTCTTGGGTGGATTGACATAGGCTTTCTCGTTTAGTGGTCTATTCATCCTTCCTTTGCCTATTCAAGGAATGAATCTGTGTAATTTGCTACCAATGCTGCTCATTTTATCTGATCTCTGTTATTTAGTCCGGTCTGTAATATCATCTTCAACCATTTGAGATATGTTCTTCTTATTTTCCCTATTCCTGCTTTATTATGTCACATTCAACAACAGCCAGATATTCATATCAATCCTCGATAGACAATACCGCAGTGAGCAATTTGTGCATTACCATGGGTGTGCATTTCTTCATTTTGAACTCCATCCAAATATCGTATTCATTCTTCCCCCTTTGTTGAACATGTTGCTCATGGTTATGAAGTGGTTGAACTTTCCCTTCGCTTTGGAAGATAGGTAAGTTCTGCTGTTTTTGAAGCTTCTTCTGAATGGTATCATGGTTAGAACAAACAGTATTTGGGACATAGAGTGTACCTGGGGAATACCCTTCATGCATAACCCTGCTTACTTTTCTCCACTCGTTGTCAAGTCTAACTACAAGTTTCCATAGAGCTGTCTATGAATTTTACAAATGGTCCGCTGATATTGAATATCCTGGGTGCATATTCAATGTGGGATCATGCAGTGTGCTCCTGTATAGTTGATATAACCCATTGCATTATTTCCTTCCTTTTGTCTTACTCCTTGTAAGATCATGTGGTCAATTTAGAGCAGGTCATGTGCCCTTTATGTTCCTCTTCCGCTTCATTGCTATTCTTGTAGTCATAGCCCTCTTCATTTCATCTCATATCATCATATTTTACACCATATCAAATACTTTCAAATCGATTATATACTTTTAAACATCTACTTTAGATTCTAATTCACTATCCTACGCCTGATGTGTTATGTACTCATCAGATTTATCAGATTTGGTCAAGTTTTACTCATAAACCAAACAAGCAAACGCCCCCAATCATTGCTGATGCTGATGCTTGTACTGCTTGACTCCAATTTTTGTCGTTCTTTTTTTGTTCAAATTATGAGATGAATTTCAATTTGAAGTTTGAATGCTTCAATCGCCAGTGAATCGCAGGCGTGGTTGCAGTTAGAGGATATATTGGTCGGAAGACTATCCTATACATCGAAAACTGTTGAATGTAGGTGACAGTCGATTGGCAAGTCATTATAATTCAAGCCAACCAACTTTGAGATTAATGAAGATAATAGGATGAGAGTCCTACCATTTAATAGAATACTGTTGTTTAATTCAATGCCTATGCTGTATATGTAATTTTTTGTAGAAAGTTCGGAATTAAAGTCTTTTTTTTTCTGGATCAGGTTAACGTCCATGAATGCCAATGTGTCGTTTGGCAATGGGCAAGAGCAGATTTGATTAAAGTGTGGAGCAGATCAAGAAATGCCCCCCTTCCCTAAAGTGTAGCTTTATATCCAAACTGCATAAATCCGGCAAGGTTCTAAATGCATTCTAGATTTTAAAATCTTTAGAAATGGAACAAAGCAATTGTGTTTCACTGTGGCAGTTAGTTATGACTGTTCAAAAAGTTAAGATCTAACTTGCTATGCTTCGAATCCTGGTCACATACTGCCAATGTTTGATTCACTTTCATTTTGACTTTTTTATTATTCCCATCTTAAAAAGGTATGAATTAATTTCGATGAAATGGGAAGCAAAATAATAATCGATAACATTTCGAGGCAGATCAATGATTGTTCCTCCCTTTACATGTTTGCTAAATATCCACAAGGAACTACATTACTGAAGTTCTTGATGAACTTCCTTTTTCTTTTTCTTTTTTTTTTCTTTTCTATGGAGAGTCATGATGGTCTGGGTCGAGATACTGTCATTTTTTTTTCTTAAAAGAACTGTCCATTACTTAGATCTCGCCTATGTTGTAGTTTCCCAATATGTGCAATCCTCTTTTGCACTGACAACGCGTGAGGGCTCCAATGAAACGCCACAATACAGATATCAAGTTGTCTTCAAACTGGTTGCTTAAAACATTGCAGGAGATATGTGAAGGAAAACATTCCATCCGTGGAAAGACGCACCTATTTGAGAAACGAGGAGTCTAGTGACGAAGCGAATAATCCTTGTTTTTATTTTGGTTCTCCCTACAAGATGCATGGAATATTCTTTCAAAGAGATTGCATGGTGCTGGTTAGTTTTTGCTGTGTGGAAATGTGATTTCATACAAACAATAACCGACATTCAAATTGCATTCATCAATGAAAATAAACACAAACGTTATCCTCGAGACAAACTGAGCAATCAACTAACAACAAACAAAATATTTTTCTCTCTCCTTTTCATTAGTGTCAATTCCTTAATCTATCTAGAATCTGTCTTCTAGTTTTCTTCTGTAAACATTTATCTCAGGTTAATATATATACATATGTATATATATATATATATATATATATATATATATATATATATGTGTGTGTGTGTGTGTGTGTGTGTATGTGTGTGTGTGTGTGTGTGTGTATGTGTGTGTCATTTATTACATGCGCACGTAAAATATTGTTATATAACTGATTCATACTGTATGAAAAATTGTATCACTATGGTTTCATTTGATAAAAGATACATAAAAAAATATATTATCTGGAAAAGTCGAGTACGCACCATAAATTGATAAATAAGGCTTGAAATTTTTAATGTATATTCATAATTAGAAGTATATATATATATATATATATATATATATATATATATATATATATATATATATATATATATATATATATATATATATTGTATGTCAATAACTCTACAGAATAAAAAGATGTGTATTGATGTATTCATTTTTAGTTGAAATTGAATCCTAAAATAGATAAGAGTTAGCTTTAGCTACAGAGCCTTAAATCTTGTCACGTATGAAATGAGTCACTTCCTTTAACCCTTTTTCTGTTCGACAGATGTTGATATATCCCTCATATGCTCAGCTACTAAATAGTATGTGTATCCTTTCTCTTTCTAGCGTAACGCATATCCATCTTCCCATTCATGAACTCTACAGCAATGTGTTTTCTGAATAAACTGTAACAAACGTCTTCTGTCAATCAATTGTTCTTGCTTCAGAAAGCTCACACGGGGTAGCCCCAAAGTTTTTTTTTTATTATTCAAATAGGTTTTCTGATGTGCTTTTTTGCGACAAGAGTTTGCTGACACGGTCATAAATTCGGTTGCACCACTTATCGCCATGATACATAAATACATATTGGGACACAACATTCCTTTTTCAAATATTACTATGGTATTCAAAGCAACTAGAACTAACGGAAAAGACAGCTTACAACGCCTCTGCATATTTTAACCACAACAGCTTGATTAGTATAAATCATTCCTTCTCGCTCGAGAAACTATCTCTCCATGTTCTTTTCTCTTCTTGCTGATTAAACACATAATTCTTACGTTCATCATAGAAATAACCACTCGTAATTAGCCATGCATTTATCCATTCTTAACACACCTATTGTATCACGATCAATCTCCTTAATTCGTATATGTTTTCCCTCCCATTTAAATACGTACTGGCTATTAATGTCTCATTTGTTTAAAGATCAAATGTATGATTCTAATTATTTGTTTAAACATCTGGATTTGTTTGGAATTTATTCTGCTCACTGTTTAGTCGCCATGTCAATATTCAAACATGTTGCGTGGAGCTCTTCGCTCCGAACAAAGAGCTACTGTCATCCTCAGTCAATTCTTCTCGTGATGTCAACACGGGGTAGAAAACTCATTCATGTGGACAGAATCCTTTGTACTCAGCAAATACTACAAGTTCAACTGAACCAGAGCTATTATCAATATCACCCAACCCTGCAATGCAGGATTCTAATACATAACAATCTTATGAACGCATACATCACAACACACATGACAATGATATGAAAATAGGTTCGAATACGTTCACTTGATGAATATATACGTGAACAAAAACATACAGATCTTTGGCATGCACGAGTAGAAGACATGATCCAAGACTATTGATTCCATTAGCTTCTCTTCTGTGTGCAAATTACGAAAGGTCACCAGGGAAATTTATTTGCTAAACGTAAATCTACATCCGACTCGTGTGATGATGATCAGGCTTAGATCAATGTATAGATCAGTACGATAATTTGTTATCCTGAGTTTGTCCATATTCTTTCATTTTTCCCTGATCTAAGAGCACAGTTGTTCTACGATAATTTATGACAAGTTTCTTGTTGATCCATGCGGTCATTTAAACTCTCATGATTATTGTAAATAAGCACTAAACGTCAGAAAAAATTCTAATAGAGCAACCTTCTGATATATTTGGTATCAAGTTCAATGCACGAATGCAAATGAAATATTTACTGGAATATAACTGGAGAGTTGTTCATTTAATAAAGTGACATCAGAATAACAGTAAAAGCGCAAAAATTTTTATTCAACACTGATTTTGATTTTAGGAATTGAGCACTTCTAATTTTTTTTAAACGTTGTTTGGGAGTCATTTTTTGTTCTATAGGCAAACACTAATGTTCATGTTTCAGCACTTATCCATATATATATATATATATATATATATATATATATATATATATATATATATATATATATATATATATATTCACTGCTTTGACATTATTCCGTAAATCTTTCCTCAAGATGTGTGCACCAACTTATCATCCTGTTTAGATGATCATATATATATATATATATATATATATATATATATATATATATATATATATATATATATATATATATATATATATAGATATATATAGATATATATATATACATATATATATATATATATATATATATATATATATATATATATATATATATATATATATATATATATATATATAGTACACAGATTCACTACCGAAGTGCGTTTATATTTCTGCCCTGTTCGGGCAACTTCTAGCGAATGATTTGGTTCATTTCAGTTTTGGACATTTGGTGAGGTCTGCTATTTTGGGTTGTAAGGGCTTTATTTTATTTCATTTGGATTTTTAAAAAGTTGACTGTTGTTTGCTATATTCTCTCTTGCTTAATCGGGGCGTATGTCTTCTTGAATTACAAAACAGTGGGTGCAGTGCGAGTGTTTACATTAAAAGTTTTGTTTCTATTGTTTCTCTTTTAGTATATATCTTTTTCGGTATGGAGTCTTTTATTCTCAACTGAATTTATTTACTTATGCTAGGATCATCTTTATATTGTCTTACTGCTTTTTTATCATAATGTATTTAGTATACTCAATTCTAAGGTTATTATATGGATCGGATTCTTCTCTGAAGTGGCTATATGGATGAGGTATATGTTAGTTATTTTTAATATATCTATGCGTGGGTTATTGAATTCTCTTTGTTAATAGTAGTTTTGAGTGGTGCTGGCATTTTAACGCTATCTCATTTTTGTCTGTTTAATAATATTTTTTACGTTATTTGTTCTATAGGCAAAACTAAGGATTTCAATTATCTCATTTTGGCATAGGTGGCATGAGATTTCAATTTTTTGCATTTGTATGTTCGTTTTAAATTTCTTTTTTACAGTCTGTTTTAGATTATAACTTAATCAGTCTCCATTAATATGTTGACACAGACATACTTCTATTTTTTTTTCTCAAAATTATACATTATCGAAAGATGATATAGGTCGGCTAATAAGAATAAAAGTTTTTAAACTTCGATTAGCCAACCATATATACATATGCATGTACAATGGCAGTATCTTATGAGTCATCCAGCAAATATAAATTTTAGGATGAGACTAAAAGAATACCTGTATATTTCTGGATCATTCAGTTCTTACTAATAACGTTTTGAATATAGGAAATAATCCATGCACGTCTTGACTTAAGTTATCCTGACTCTAGCAAGCGCACTCAACCAAAGAATTGAAATATTTTTTCCTAATGTTTAGAAATATAATTTCACAATAACATCTTCCAAATATGATAATTTTCGTAATTTTTGTAGAAAGATTTGAGGTTATTCTCCCCAAATTTGTACACATCCACCATCATTGTTGTCATCACTTTAGCCAGTACTTTTTGAATCCGTTTAGCTCATCGTGCCTTATTTTCTGTCGATCAAAATTTAGCATATTATATCTTTGGAGTCATGATGTGAGTCATGATGTCTAGTGGTTGTCTGAGATGTCCAGCTTATTGCCATTTGAGTTTTCCAATGGTTTCCATGACTGCTCTCTTAACTCTGAAATACTTTGTTGATACGTGATCTCTCCATGTGAGGTTCAATATGACTCTCTCGTTTGCTAGTTCCATGGTTATCTGTTCGAAAGTCAATCTTTTGCCTAAGTTCCATGTTTCACTTCAGTAGGAACTATTGGTTATATACCCTTCGTGGGACCCACAGCTGAATGTGTATACACATCATTACCAGAAATGTATATATATAGAGACAAAGACAGAGAGAGACAGAGAGACAGAGAGAGACAGAGAGAGAATGATTGAGAGAAGGTGGTCTGGGGAAGAAGTAGGGGGGGACTGAGGGAGAAGGGCAGAAATAAAATGAAAATGAAAGAGCGTGGGAAAGTGAAAACTGCATGTTTAAAATGGTAAAAGCGAACATTATTTCGTTAAATTTTCCATAGCCTCAAAAAAATCATGAATGTATGCTACGCAATTTTTTGGTATCCTATCAGTGTCATTTCAACGCATTATTCAAAAAGTGTCTAAAATAATATGTCTCAAATAATAATTTAAATTTTCATCAAAGGGAAGTTCTATCAATAACTTCATCGTCATAAACCAGTGAGCCACCGACGTTTGACATGGATTTTACTTATAAATTGCTATATATTAAGTGGCATTGTGGAACCCACATTATCTGAATAGGTCTCCTACGTAAGGGTATCTTTTATTTTGCCACTAACTGTTGTGTACATCATTTTGAGGGATCTACGTTCTGAGTCATGATGTCCATTGGTTGTCTGACAATTTTGCAATATGACCAACCTAATGTTAATTTGAGATTTCGAATGGATTCTATATCTTTGACATTTATATTCTCTCTAATATACTGTGCTATCTTGAGATATCCCCATGAGATATTGAGCATGGTTTTCTCATGTGCATGTGTAGGGTTGTCTGTTAGGTCAGTCTCTTTGTTTTGGTAACTTATTGGGTATTATTTGATGAAAAATCGAAATTGACTCGTATCTAGGGAAATATGAGTAATTGTTATCATCGAATATTCATTGCTGTTATTGTTTACATCAGCATCTGCAACTTGATATGATTTTTTGCTCTGATGCAATTAGTCATGATGCAAGATATCACAAGATATAAACTAATCAGACAGTATCTCCTGATTTTTGTGCTAATAAACCGAACGCTGATTTATGCATAGTAGTTATTTAGCTGTGTTTACCTTTACTCCAAAACGTGCGCATGCAAATGGCTTACAATGTTGTTTTGAAATAAATAGGTTCACCCAAGGTCGACATGTTTAAAATGGCTGCGTTCTCGCCCTATTTACCCTCTTCATCCTTTTCTTTGTTTCAACATTTGAAACAGTTTTTTTCACGCTTATGTTGCGTATTGTTTATCTAAATGGTAAGCTCTCTTTTTTTTTATCGGTTATTCCTTCTGATAACCTTTGTTACCCTTTCTGCCGCTATTTAAACAATGAAAACCGACGAAGATAAAGGAAAAAATGTTACTCTTCATTCTCAGAGATCATCAAATTGACACGCACACTTGAGGTTAAAATTTGGTTGAATGTTTTATTCCCAATATTTTCTTTGTCATGTTTGCAGTCTTATTTTATTGCAGCATGCAATAAAACAGCTAGCAAAATGAAAATAAAAATAATTGCAATTTCGATTTAATTCGGAGTTTCCGCTCATTGTCTTCCTGCCTTGAGAACGCAACATTCATAAGGTTTCAGTCCCTATGAATACATGCAAATATAACCATTCATTATTCTGAAAGAGTTGTTTCAGATGCTACCTATTTTAGTTTGTGTTTATTTCACATGCGCTTTTCCTATACGATGGATCATCAGATATTAATCTTTTTGGAGCATTTGAAGTCCAGTAGTGCACTAAATATACAGAATATTTATATATTCACTCAAATTTCACTGGATACCGCGTACATCATGAAATATTGAAGAAAAAAAACGAGACAGAGGAAATTCTTTTATTCACTGTTTTATCTTTTTATTAGTATCACAATTCACATCTTAGATATACATATACATCTCATGCACCCACATGCACAAAAACACGCACGAACATACAACACAGACACACGTATATACATATGTATATGTATATATATATATATATATACACACACACACACACACACACACACATATATATATATATATATATATATATATATATATATATATATATATATATATATATATATATTACAAGATTCTGATACTTGAAATCACTGGATTTTTATACAAGGAAATGGATATAAGATTCGACAGATATAATTAAAAATGTGTCGTATTACACTGAAACACTATTTGAAATGATTTCCTGTTGATACATGATAAGTGTATCCTATGGCCTTGACAACACTCAATGATATAATACTCAAATTTATCGCATTGATCTTCAGAAAAGGAATTATCTATATCGATAGGTATAATAGCCGTAATATCAACTCTTCATGGAATATTATACCTCAATTACAATTTCTTTTCAAAGTGAGTTCAATTTTTATCAATGCTCTTTCATGTTTTATACATATTTTATTATTACACACTGAATATATCTTTTGGCAAAGACAACGTAAATAGATTACGCAATTTAAGAAAATGTCGGTGCAGCAAGAATCAGACCTGCAGCCGATTAATTAATGGATCCAACGTTGCACAACTCCTTCTATAGAGTTGAATTGTTGCTGGTAAAGCAGGGGGGGGGAAATGCTCGAAATTCGCATTTTGTCCACTGTCAATATCTGTTCTAATCGTTTCTCACTGCGGTCAATTACATTATTAGAAAAATGATACATAATCCGAAGTAAATAATTATAAATGCTTTCTGTTATTCCGAGACTTTAAATGATCTACCATTAAGACCCACGTTATGTTGAATCAGTTATCGCATTTTCTGCAATCGTTTATTCTATATAAGATGTCAAATCTAAATGACGCTTTCATCATGTAATAACGGGAGATAATTATAGACCTTTCAAGTTATATAATGCGCATATATATATATATATATATATATATATATATATATATATATATATATATATATATATATATTATTGTGTCATCAACAGACAGCTGTTTCGATGTATTACATCTCTTCAGTGTGGCTATAGACTTTCCATTAATCCATCCAGTATCGCGAGGCAGGATTGAAACCTTTGCTTCAGATCTGGAGACCGATATCCTACCTTTGAGCTAGGGAACAGGACAGTCAGTGAGGCTGAATTTGAGCAATATATTCATTTACATATAAATCCCCCATCCACCAGAGCGCTCTATTCCTATAGAAGAGCATAGTATAAGCTTACAATGGAATGGTTACTACAACCCTGAATAGAGGAGCATTAATTATTGTGTCATCCACAGACAGCTGTTTCGATGTATTATATCTCTTCAGTGTGGCTATAGACTTTCCATTAATCCATCCAGTATCGCGAGGCAGGATTGAAACCTTTGCTTCAGATCTGGAGACCGATATCCTACCTTTGAGCTAGGGAACTGGGCAGTCAGTAAGGCTGAATGTGAGCAATATATTCATTTACATATAAATCCCCCATCCACCAAAGCGCTCTATTCCTATAGAAGAGCATGGTATAAGCTTACAATGGATGGGTTACTACAACCCTGAATAGAGGAGCATTAATTATTGTGTCATCGACAGACAGCTGTTTCGATGTATTATATCTCTTCAGTGTGGCTATAGACTTTCCTTCAACCCATATATATATATATATATATATATATATATATATATATATATATATATATATATATATATATTGTCTAGAGAGTTTTACGGCTGTGAACACTGAACATTCCAAACTCTATGAAAGGATTTTTTGTGTCACTTCACTCACCCATTTCCCAATATGTGCCAATGTAATTTCCATCAATGTGTTTCGCGTTCTCCCCATACTTTGTTGCTATGTTAAAATGTATAAATTGTCTCCTGTTGGGATCATCAATTGTTTACCATTTGACTCCTCCTGGGATCAAAAGAAGAAAAAAACTTCTCGTATTAACATGACAGAAGTGTTGATCAAACCCCATCTCGTCTTATCATCATGGGGTTCTTGCTATACATGCAGTTCGTCTATTCATATATTGAATTTTTTTTCAACAACTTATTATTTCCGAATTTTTGGAAACAATGATCACTCATACAGGTTACCTTAAGAACATTTCTGATCATGAGGGATTAGTAAATGTAACATGACACGGTTTTAGAGTCATCTCCATGAATGTTCACCAACGTCAATAGCAAATTATATATATATATATATATATATATATATATATATATATATATATATATATATATATAGTTATATATATATAGTTATATATATAGTTATATTTCATTCATTTTTTGTTCAAAGCTGTGAACCTTTCTACAAAATATGTATGTGTGTGCACGCGTGTTAGTACAAAAAATTATTTTCACCAATAAGTTACGTATTTATAGACAATGTATGTATATGCACACACACACACACACTCATATATATGCTTAATATGATTATTATATATATGATCATATATATATATGTATATATATATATATGTATATATATGTGTGTGTGTGTGTATATATATATACATATATTTCAAAATTAAAACTTGAAATGCAGTTTTGATAGCACGCACTACGTGAAATCACATGCCTTACCAGTAGAGCGACATTTGGAGTCTATTCAAATGAAGAGGAATGTATTGCTGGATGTACCAAATACTTCATAGTTGGATGAAACTTAGCATAAACCTAAAGATTTTTTAAAGGGAAACAAATCCCTGTATCCGTTGCACGTCCAAATTTATGGAAGATTCAGTAACTTCCAATACTTTTATGAAAAATGCTAATACTAGCTACTTATTAAATTGGTTTTTCTACATTTGAGTCCACAAACCTGGAATCAAATTCAAATTACTTGGGATTTTCTTCCTTATTGAACTTTCAATTGGTCAGTACACTTCTTTTATTCCTTTTCAGAAAACTCCTTTCGTTCCAGATTTGTTTATAATCAACGACGTTTGTGCATTTGCTGAAAGCGGCAACGTATGTGCACAGGTCTATTCTGTCTTGACACAGCGTAGATGACTATTGTCTCCATACAGAGGACTTGTATCCAAAATATCATATCATGAGTATTCGCAGGAAATGTACAAGTAGAGTCAACGATGAATGACATACACGAAAATGCACAAAAATATATAAACCAAGTCTTTAAAGAATAATTTAACTCTATGATGGAGAAGTTAGTGGTAATTTCTCATACCCCTAGATACTTGCGCAGATTTCATCAGTTCGCAATATGACAAGGAATTGCGATTTGCAGCTTTTTTTTTCCATTCTGGACGACAAATATCAAACACTGTTGACATTGATTTGTAGTAGTTTACTCATCCAATCGAAAACCTTCATTTGGAACCTCACTTTAAGAGGACAGACGTTTGGTGAACTAAATCCCCCTTTGTCTTGATATAACATCCTGAAGGGCAGACAGTGAAGTCACAAAACTGCATCTGCTAATGTTTTCTAATTTTTTTTCCGTCAATTCAACCCATTGACTCTTTATCAGCTTTCCCTAACGATACATGCACAAATCCACGCACTAAGATATAGACAATCAGAGAGAATATGAACAGGCAAACGTTAATACATAAGCGATGTAATTCAATCATTTTTAGTGGTCCTTAACTGTTTCTTCTTCACCGAAGAATTTCCAGGAATCTCCCAGCTCTGGATTCACGTCGTTTGATTTCCAATCATCATTGAACCTCTACAGCCGTGCCTTTCTTCCATTTTTTCCCAACACCGTTTTTTAGAATTATTTTCAAGAATCGCTTGCCATCACTATCGTCAGAGATTTTGTTCACTGTGTGAATTCTCTTTTCTTGCAAAAAAAAAACAGACACGGATGTGTTTAGGTATGTTCATGTCTAGACAGAGCCGACATGACTTCCATCTCAACACAGAGCACCTCAGCCATTATTTACTTTTTTTTTTTTTCGGGAAAGTTAGATTCAATTTCTTTGAGTCTGAAATTGTGTTTGTTGTACGCATTGCATGGAATTCAATCACTTACATCTAATTTTTGACGTTGTTCAATGTTTTTTAAAGAATGAACACATACATGCACATACACAATTATCAGGACATATGCCACATTGACATCACAATCATCATCATCAGCAGCAGCAATTATGTCAACAACAAATAGGAGGCGTTCACAAGTTACTTCCATGACGAGTATGTTTGCAGTAATATATGTCATGTCTTACTGACAAGTTTTTCTATCTTATCAATTTATGTGTGTCTGTTCTTTTCAGACTGTGTTTACAATTAAAAAAATAACTAATCCATTAGGCTTTTGTTTCATCGGCTGTCCATTCATTTTGATTTGAACTACATCCATTATTTGTTGCTTAATCATCACCCTGGTCATCTCTCAAATCAAGGTTGATTTTTTTTATGTCTACAATTTTTTGCAAACTTTGCTCTTCCCTTTACCCACTTTCATATTCTGAGTTTGTTTCCGAGCGGATCTCTAAATTTTTAGGTTCTACAAATGTGCTTCATAGCATAAAACGAGCTTCATAGCATATAATGCAGCGATGTATACTTGACAGTTTAAGCGTATTTGCAATTTGCTTTTCCAAATGTCTCTATCATTGCCAAATGATTCCAGCTAATCGTTATGCGCCTTTCTACTTTATTTCCATGTGTATACGTGAGCAGGAGAGTGTGCGTATTAGTTTGTGTGTGTGAGTGTGTGCGTGTGTGCGTGTGTGTGTGTGTATGCAGGTGTGTATATACATGCTTTTGTTTCTGCTAAAAAGAGGGTTTCTTGAGAACAGTCACTCTTAAAAAAACATTGGAAGTGCCAAAAAATTGACAAATAAGTAACTCACCCATATACCATCTCTCTAGAGCCTCATTCTTCACTATGTATATAATAAGCATACGTATATAGTATTACCGTTTCTAAAATAGTGAAATGAAATTAAATACAAAGATAAAACAAGTAAATGCTGACTAAAAGAATAATTTAGTACAATCCCACATTGAATATAAATGCCCCTTGAAAACATTTAGGAAAAACAAACAACGTTATTTTCTAGATACAACCAGGAGTAAATATTGTAATTACGAACATTTTTGCTCTATTGGTGGGGCCCTTACGCAGGATAGATAGCTAGTCCGCCAGCTAGACAGCCAGTCAGGCCAACTTAGAAATGGACTAAACCTGTGCTGACAGTTTTAGAGACTGTTTCTAATAACTAAGAACGAAAATGTTTCATATTACAGAACGAGTAAACATCGGAGATGGTTGAAGAGTTAGAGTTACCGGAGTAGTTCGAGTTCTGGCCGAGATTGCTCACCTTAACATCACACTAGTGTCTCTTTTAAAGACAAGAATCTTCTCCCTGAGTCGTGTATGATATCCAGGGGAGTCTGAGACACCGTGTCCTGTAAAGTACTTCAATTAAAGCCTGGGTAAAAGGAGGTTGGATATGGGGTTATCGATCCACATCCTTAAACCTCACTCGTTACGGTGAGCCACTGCAGCATTACCACTTTGATTGCCCACAGTCATAGAGCGGTTGCAGTCCAATGCTTAATAAGGATTTTACAGGAGAAAAGAGTACTTGAGCAACGTTTCTACATCTGATAAATGTCTTGCTTTGCGATATATCCCCAAAAATTCAGAGATCATCTGACCTGTATTTTTTTCTTAAAAATTTCATCCTGTATTTTTTTTGCAATGAATCATCGAAAATTGTACATACATTTGTTCACTTTTGTTCCTGATTGATGATTAAATGAGAAATTGCCTGTTTTTTAGGTGGTATAGTTATACTTTTACTGCCGGTGCCAGCACTTGGTGTTCCAGCTTGGGTAAAATAAGGTTTTGGAATGTTGATTCTCGATGTAGGCGAAGTCTTCGCTCATATAAGAATAACGTTATAAAACTTCCCTACTCCCTAAACACCTGTTCACCATCTTTAGCTTAGTTTTTTGAATACTGCTAATTGAAAAAAAAAATGAATCATCATAGTAAGTTGGTTAATCAAGAGATTTCACAGTAAAATATAGTGACCTCTAAACACTTGTACGTTTGATTTTTTGTCCAGACTTGGATTCTCTTGAAGACGCTAAAACTAGACTCAAACATTAGAAAAAAAACAAACTTTTAACTTCTATCCATTATTTATTTATAATGAAATCTGGGTAAAACAAATTGAATTCAGACGTCTGCAGAAGTGTTGAATAACTTATTTGCGTCTCAAAAACAAGAAAATTGCGTTGAGATACTGGAGACATGAAGACTATTCGACGTAGATAGAATCAGCACTTGGTTAAAAAAGTCCATTGGAAATTTCATTTGATATAATTAATTTTAGCGACCGATATTTTGAAGTTTCTTTGCTTTGTTAACAACGTAAACTAAGGTTTATTAATTTCGGATATAGTTGAATACAACTAGTGTTCCAGAGCAAATACATAGTGAACGTTTGGTACTTCCTTTTTTCTAACTGAATGGCTGATACGATCAAACACAGAGAAAAGAAGATAAAAGACACATTCGTTGAGTACATTTAATCAATACGTCCTCTGGATTAAATTCTAATAAAACTTTAGAGGCAACATTCGATATTTTGTAGCACCCCCTTTTTTCGTCAGGTCATTCGTCTTTTCTTCTTTCATGTACAACAGCAACAACAACAATCACAACAACACCAACGACAACAGTAATAATAATGATGATGATGATGATGATGATGATGATGATAGTAGTAGTAGTAGCTGCAGCAATAGTAGTAGTAGTCGTCGTCGTAGTAGTAGTAGTAGTAGTAGTAGTAGATCTGCATGCTAACATCAGATGTCTGGTGGCCAGTGTTGGAGATAGGGTGACAATAAGCTTGTTCGTTTCAGCAAATACAATGATCCGCATGAGTTCTGGGATTTGCATTCACCAGATACCTGGCAGTCTCCACTGAAATCTAAACCACAGTATGTTTTTTCATCTCTCCAACCCTCCTCTCAACGTATTCTCATATCACAGCATCCCTATGGTTAAGTCCATCCGGTCACTGGCACACGCCTTTTTTATACGAGCTGTGGAGCAGTCGCTGGAGAATGCATGTTGTAATCCTCTATTTCCAGTACTGCTTTCAGCATTTATACAGACATTTGCAGTGCCGTGGTCTTCTTAGTCTCAATACTCCCTCTTATCTCTTGCTCCCAAAATCTTGATATCAACGCTTTTGACATCGTTCCCAGTCGCTTATTTTTATTGACACTATCTTGACCATCATATTCCATACCACACAAATTCTATATTTGCCCTTATGTGTCTTTCGCAAAACCGATTTCACAATCATTTGGTTGAAATATTTTTATCTGTCTTTTGAATTCCCAATGAAGTTTTCCTATGTTGCGATTTTCCCTTTCATTTTGCAGTCAAAATAATAAAAAAAAAAAGAAAAAGCATTGAGTATAAATTGGCTGATTGAGTCAGTACGCTTAGTACTCAAATAATCCAATATCCAACTGGCAAATGGTAGATATCAAGGGCATATGGAAGATACTGTAAAAGATGATTGAAAAAACGATGAATGAATGTTGAAAAACATCAGCAAAAAGATTGACTGCCAGTAAAATTCACGAGTTTCCCTGTACTGTCACATTTTCAATAGGTCTTTGCAGTCTAGGGCAAAGATTTTGACATGTTAGGGAAGAAATGGACATTCCTCATTATAGTATTATTCGGTCTTCTAAAATACTACAGACACTTGTTGATGTCTTGAATGTACAGCGTCGATAATGTAGATAATTTTGAGCAATCAATGCCAACGGGAGGTAAGGTTGCCATTTGGGACGAAAGTGGAGCCTAAGGTGAGAATGATTAATAAAAAAATTTTTTTTTCAAATGACAGGGATCAAAAAGCTGAGAAATGTTGTACGAAACAAATCACGATAAATATCACTAAACCATGTATAGTTTTCAACGATAATATTGCGTTGATGTGGATTATAATATCAAGCGTAAGAAAGTGATTTATGTAGAAACCTCAGTACTCAGCATGCAGATAATTTATGTGTCAGCCAATGACGATAAATTCTTCAAAGAATACAGGAAAATGTGTAAGTAAATAAGTCTACCTCAAGTTATTGAAGTGTAACGGTTGAAGACACTGAACAATGTATCATAAATTGTTGGCACATATTTTAACTGGCAAATATTTTCCATGCATGAAAGTTTCTGTTTAGGCAACTCATCAATCATATATATTTAGCGAACAAAAATAGTCAATATATCGATTGATTTGTTTACCTAAATATTTAGTCTTGGAACACGATTCTTACATGATAAATCACACGGATGTACCCAAGAACATTAAAATGTGTGTTCATTGGTGTGGATTTTATTAGTAAAACAGATATAATGGTGAGGTCGCCTACGTTTTTGAAATAGACTGTTTACAAACAATCGATTGATCTCTTAAGAACTGTTAATGTGTGAGTGTTGCAGAGTTATTGACGTCAAACGCCCATCGGCCAACAATTATTTAACTTAACGGTTGCTACAATCGGCTTATGGCTACACATTTCTCAAGTAATTATTACTACTCTTTGTGAATCATCATCCTAGTCAAAAGACACTTGGTCGACTCTGAATAATTCATAGAACCCGACCTAACACAGGACAATCTTTTTTGCACGCTGATGTATTGCTGTATACTTTTTTTAAGATAATGAGCACATTGACTCTTTTTCAAGTACTTATATATCTTGGGCTTTCCGGGTATACTGTTAGGTGTAACGTAATAGGGACATGTGAGACACAAGGTGTGCAGTTGAAGACAGGTATCTTGCGTAGAAGATATGTATAAGTAGGCCTATGTTACAATGGCTCTCTCTGTGTGTGTGTGTGTGTGTGTGTGTGTGTTTTGTTTCCATCCGTTTCCCATGAGATGAAAGGAATCAGGGGTCAAGAACAGCTAACTGCCCCCCTGGCTAGTAAATGGAGAGTGCACGGATTAGTACTGACGGGTGTGATAAGAGACCAAAAAAGAGTGTGTGTGTGTGTGTGTGTGTGTGTGTGTGTGAGTGTGTGTAAACATCAACTCATGAATTTAGTAGGAGAGACATAGAAATAGTAAGTTTTTACTGAGCGATGAAGGAGGATTTCAGGAAACCAGCAAGCGCCTGATCTTCAGGGCGAGCAGGTGTGTTCGAGTACGTGAGGAAAGGGAAAATAAAGCATTCTAAAGGCGCAAATCAAAGGAACTGTCTGGCAAAACAAAACTTAGATTATTTTCATAATCAGACTCATCGTTCTTGATATGGAACGAATTCAAATTTCTCCTCAAATGCATCTTCTTTTTTTTCTTCTTTGAAGACTCGTCGTTGTGTTTCCGTGTATGGATGTGAAAACACAAAGGGCTTTCTTAAAGATAGCATTGACGGTGTCAGTGCAAGTGTTGCATTCATCAAGATGCCATGAAATTAACATTTAGAGATATGATGACTGACCTCGGTAAGTTAATACTCGGGCGTGGAGATCCCTGCAGTTGTCCCGACGGTTATCTAACATGGTTGAGATGTCAAGTGCTGTCATTCAACATGGTCGAAATGGATGAAGGGTTGAGCATCTTAACTGAACCTGGTTAATTTTGACTCGCTGATGTGGCAGGGGTCTATTTGTAGCTCACCAGACAATGAAATGTTCTTCCAAGACGGAAATGATGCATCACCACTGGAAATTGTGGCACACCGTAATCCAATATTAGGCCATTTCTGACAACTATAAGCTGTAGATCTCAAATTTCTAGTCTCCTGATCAGTATTCACGCAAAGCTGTGGTCTCCATTGCCCCTCTTATCCCCATCTCCTCAAATCTCGTTCTCTTGATATTATTGGGACTACCCTGACTTTCACGTTACAAACCATCCACACCCTTTTCACTTCCATTGCCTAATCGTGGCATTTCCCTAGCATCTTATTGTACTATTGTATTTACTCTGAGATCCCAAGCACAGCCGTATTTATTATTTTGTAGGTTTTCTTTCATTTGTTCACGGTTACCAAGTCTGGTTTTCTAGTTTGATCGTGGTCGATTCAGATGTCAGAGTCTCAGAGTAATTCGAGGCTTCTATTTCTCAGGATTGTATCTGGTTTGTGCTGGATACATTTGTTCACATGGTCCAATTTCAGTTGGTTACTCAGTTTCCAGTGTATCACTGTTGCTTCCCCCTCATGACTTTTTTTGTACTGTTTTCGAGCAAGTTAACGACATTTAATGGTTATGTGGTTTACAGTCTCATCCCATTCTCCACGTTGCCGGCATTTGCTATTTGTTTTGGTTCTGTCGATTTTCTCCTTCATATTGTTCAGGTGCATTTGTTTTAGGCTTCCATAGTGGGTGAACTTGTTTCTCTCTTCAGGTTTCTTTGGGTCAGCGTGTCTATGATCTCTTGTCTGCAACATTTTGAATCCTACTTCTGAATTCCTAGAGTGTTTTATTTTATTCATCTATTTATTATTATTATTATCATTTGGAATCTCACACCAGTTGCCTGGCGGTAACCGCTGGAGTTTGAGTGAAAGCAAGTCTCCTCAAGTCTCCAGCCCTCCTCCCCTAGTAATCATAGGTCGCAGTAATTCTGCGATTAACAGTTTCGCACCGGTTGCCCAGTGGTTATCGCTGAAGGCTGAGTGACAATAAGTCTCCTCAGGTCCTCAGCTAACGTCTCCTCCCTCTTTCGCATATCATGACAGAGCTACTATTCGTTGCAGTACTTATCTCTAGCACCTTCCTCAGTATCCGTGCAGTTCCCAGTAGTGCTGTGGTCTGTACGGTCTCTATCCTCCCCCTAATCCCGATCTCCTCCAGTCTCTCCCTCAGGACAGTTCCTAGTGTGACCACTATGACCGGTACTACCCTGGTTTTCATGTTCCACATTTTCTTTAACTCCCTTGCTAGGTCCTGGTATTTTTCCCGTTTTTCACTCTCCTTCTTTTTTACTCTATTGGTACAGCAACGTCTACTATTTGGCAGGCCTTTCTTTTTTTGTCTACTATTACTAAGTCCGGTCTTCTTGCCTGGATGAGGTGGTCAGTTTGGATGTCAAAGTCCCACAGTAGTTTGTGGTTGTCATTCTCCAAAACTGCCTCTGGCTTGTGCTGATACCACTTTTCCACATGGTTGAATCCCATTTGTTTACTTAGTTCCCAGTGTATCATCGTTGCTACTCTATCGTGTCTATGCTTATACTCCTTCTGGGCGAGTTGACTACATTCACTAGTTATGTGGTTTACCGTCTCATCTCTTTCACCGCACATGCGGCATTTGCTGTTTGTCGGTGTTCTGTCGATTTTTGCTTTTATGTAGTTTGTCCTTATGCTTTTGTTTTGGGCTGCCATGATGAGCGATTCTAATTGTCTCTTAAGGTTTCCCTTTCGTAACCACGTCCATGATTTCTCGTCTGCTATATCTTGTATCTGTCTTTTAAACTCGCCGTACAATTTTTTCCCTTCCCACTTTTCTTTTCTAGTTTGCTGTACTGTTCCATTATTTTCTACTTTATTGTTTGTTGCACTATCCCTCGCGCTCTCTATGATTTCTTCACTATTTGTTTGCACATATCTATCTAGGACTACTTTAGCTCTCTGGACACAATCTTCTATGCTGATGAGCCCCCTACCACCTTCTTTTCTCTTAACGTATAGTCTATCTGTATCGTCCCTAGGGTGTAATGCTTTATGCATCGTCATAAGTTTCCTTGTTCGCCTATCCATTGATTGGAGCTCTTTCTTTGTCCATCCTAGGAATGGTCCTGTATACCTAACTACTGACACAGCTCAGGTGTTCATTCCTTTTATTATATTTCTGCTATTTAATTTGGTTTCTAATATTTTCCTTATCCTTCTGAGGTATTCTCTCTTAATTTTCTCCTTCATCTCTTCCCGTTTTATCGTGTCACATCGTGTCACATTCAAGGACACCTAGGTACTTGTATCGGTCTTGTGCAGTCAATGCCCTAATCTTGTTGTTGTCCGGAAGTTCAATTCCCTCAGTCATTGAAAGCCTTCCTTTGTGCATCACCATGATTGCGCATTTTTCTATCCCAAACTCCATTCCTATGTCCTCACTATATTCCCTTACTTCGTTGAACAGAGTCTCAAGCTCTCCCCTGTTTTTTTGCAAACAATTTAATATCGTCCATGTACATTAAGTGTTTGACCTTTCCTTTTGTTTTAGAGAAGTGGTATCCTTTGCTGTTTTTCAGGATTCTGTTAAGCGGTATCATTGTTAGAACAAATAATAGTGGGGACAACGAGTCTCCTTGGAAGATTCCCCTTTTTATCCCTACCTCGGCTAGTTTGTCCCCTGCGGCTGTCAAATCTACTTTCCAGTCTTCCATTGAATCACCAATGAATTTAACCACCGGTTCGCTAATTTTGAACACTCTAAATTATTATTATTATTATTATTATTATTATTATTATTATTATTATTATTATTATTATTATTGTTACTGTTTCTCTTTTTGTCGTATTAGCAACTGCTTTTGTGGTGGTGGTAGTAGTAGTAGTAGTAGTAGTAGTAGTAGTAGTAGTAGTAGCGGTAGTTGTTGTTGTTGTTGTTGGTGGTGGTGGTGGTGGCGTTGGTGGTGGTGGTCATGGTGTTGAGACTTCATCAGTAAATTCCAGTGATTTCTGCGGAAAACAATTAAAAGTACAACACTACGGTACTTACGTGAAATAGTTAGTGCTCATTTAAATAAAGTTATTTCGCAGTTTCTTTCACATCTGTTTCAGATTCGAATTTCTCTAAACTTTTTGTAAAACTAACACAAACGATTTCGAAATACTTTATTAAGGACTGCAACTCTAGTTACCTTCATATTACACGTTTTGAAATTGAGTAGCAAGTACCAAGCGTTTGTCCGTTTTATCAGCTTTTTTTTTTTCAATTTTCATGGTCTGTTTAGACACCTGTAGTCACTATCTAATAAGTATTTCATTCGTGTTACTACTACTACTACTACTACTACTACTACTACTACTACTACTACTACTACTGCAGCAGCAGCTGCTACTACTACTACTACTACTACTACTACTACTACTACAACAGATATGTTTGTCAATTCCATTTGTATTTGGAAGTTTACTCAGCCAATTGGATAATTTGCGCTTCGGAAACTAGTGTCGTGCCGATCTGCCAAGTAAGAAGAACTCATCAGTCTGCACACAAAGTAAGCATTCAAGGGCAACATTTCATCTGGCTGGAAACATTAACATCTCGTTCTGAAGTGATAAACTTAGAACCGTTTGCCTTGATGTTTCTTTCCTTTTGGACTCGGTCTCCACAGAATTAATTAGAAAAAAAATTAAAAGAAAAACTGAGAAAATGAATGTATAATATGAACGTTAACATGAATTATGTTCAAGACAAAGTTACTCATTATTGCCCTGAGTTGTTCTCTAATGACACGTGGACTTTTTGTCAAAGAATCCGATAAATGTTTTCGATATTCATTTGAAATTCAATATCCGATCATCGATCTGACTCATTTGAAAAACTAAACTTTAATAATTAAAAAAAAAGTAATCGTGCTACTATCTACTTAAGGGAAAATTGGTTTTAAATGAAATGATGTAAATATTTACTCAAAGTTCTATCGTTGGAGACTTTGTCAGATAGGTTAAATGCAAGTTAATAAGATCGTTCTTAGCCATTTATCAATTCAACTTCGAGCACTAGAGGTTGTGGGAAGTAGGTAACCCCTTATCAAAAGTATACAATACATTTGAAACAATATCATGAGTTTTTAGTACAATTTCAAAGTTCGAAAAATCAAAAATCAAAAAGACCTAGAGGCAAGAAACAAAACTTCTTAAAATGTTTAGTTCTAATTCTGTTAATTTTTGAGGTGTACAAGTATGTTAAAATAGCAATTTCAAAATGTATATGATACTTGATTGCTCCCAGCCTAAGTAAAATATTTGAGCAACTGGTAATCATTCTCCGAAACCTGCATCTCTTCTCAGATCGCAGGATATCAATACTTGATGACAGAAACAAGTGGAAGTACATATCTACAACATTACATTATTTACTTGAAATACTTTGATGAATCCTTCCCAGATATCGAAAAGAAATGTGTGTCTAAATTGATTCGTTTTCCGATACTTTCAACACCATGAAATCTAGAAATTATATTTCTAATAATAATTCTGCCAGAGCTCGTGTCTTTTGGTGAGCAGGGACTTAGAACAATTTCCCTAGAGCTTATTTTGGCGGAAGCAACATGTATCTTTTTTGGATAAACGACAATAGAAAGTCATCACTAGGGGCGTGGCTAGAAATTTGAGGCACTTCGGGTTTGGTTCTTTGAGGGTCCTTTCCAATATCTAATGATATTGTTTATCGTTGGTAGGAATGCAGTAAGCAAATATATTCTTAAGACAGTCATCCTCTATCTAATTAGGGGCCCAGGGAGGCGATTTAATATCTGCTCCCAACCAGCCCGTCTGCTAAGCTTCTGGTCATCAGACATTCACACATCACGAACGTAAAAAATTGAGTAATTACTATGAAGAAAATAACAGTCTCTTTAAGTCAATGACGTCCACGTTCCTTTCATGTCATTTCCATCTGGATCTCAGATGCATATGCTAGTGTCCCTTAAACTTATCGAAATACTCTGTAAAGTCCCATGTTGGTATCCCCATTAGCATCTTTTTGTGTTCTCAACAATCCACGATCTGATAATTGCAGGGAGTCCAATCTGGATTGTAGGTAGGGTTGACTGAGTTTGATGTTCTGATGATTTGCCAAAAGATACTGGGCAATGCATGAGGAATAATTTGCTCGGTCATTGTGAATTTGAGGTTCACATAGTACACTAGCCCACTAAATGACATGTGATCGCCGAACAGGTAATTATACACGAAAATATGTATATCTATATGTGCAGTAATATTCAATAATGATCAATGAATCGGTACCCTGAATATTAAAAATGGCAGGATACTTCACCTTTCACACTATTCCTATATTTGTATAAGAAAGATATGTCAAATCAAGAAAAAAATACTTACGGATGTACATCAGCTGATGTATTGATGCAAATCAAAACAGAAATGATTATGCTTTTACTACATTTCTATCAAAAATTCAATTTGATCGTCGATGCAAGAATAATGTTAATAGCTTCCAACTTGATGGTCTTTAAATATATAACCGTTTACAGATAGTGAATCAGTCCTTCCTACCTTGGAGGATGGCAAATACTCCCTTTTCATAGGCCTTAAATATACGGATTAGATTTAAGATATGTCACTTAATTTTAAAAAAAGATAATGCTAAAATTCACATAGATAAACACATTATGTTTCTCCCCTTATTTGATTAAAATCTGACCAGGATGGAGAAATTTTACATAACAGAAAGAAATTGATCATTATGAATTCTTTTTTGGGTAGAAAACGAACTGCTAAAGCATTGGCGACAGAAAATAAGTTAAAATGAAAGCCCCTGATTTCTCCAAAGAAATTATCCTTTGAACGTGAGAGAAAATGGAGGATTTTACAGGTACAACCACCACCCTGCACATGCATACGCACACACACTCACAAACATACGACTACATTTACATACGGACAAAGCTACTCAAACATATTTTTTGATAATACAAATATATATCTTTGTATTGATAGGTAAATATAGAAAGGAATATAAGCATATAGAAAGAAATATTATAAATTTTAGCTGAAATCGTTTGTTGAAGTATAATCTGACGTACATTATTGATATGATTCTCCTGATAAGAAAGTTGGATTAGTTTCAAAACTGCAAAAATCATTTGTAAATAACTGTATTTTTTAGTGTGAAGTACGATGCCCCTTATATTGAAAATGGACCAGAATAAGGCCCGAAGAAATACACTCAAACCATTTAATCTGTAGTTTAAATAATTATGTGAGAGAAAGCAATTTTTTTTTCTTTTTATATTCAGAACTAAGTTTATTCCTCCACAAAAAAAATGTTTATTAAAAAAATGAGTATTACTTGTTCCTTGTGCATGGTATTCAATATATATATATATATATATATATATATATATATATATATATATATATATATATATACAAACACTCAATATATATATATATATATATACATGTTAGAAATGGTCAGAGGGATAAGAATAAGAGAGACGGACATACTGAGGGACGGAGACAGTGGCAGCAGAGACAAGATATACACATTTGGTCATACATATAAATAGTCACATATCAAATATGCAAGGCCTTCATATTGTGTACATAATTGATACAGACATAAAGGGTATTCTATTACATTTACTTCTTGTCTCATGAATATCGATTAATATAATCATTCTTACATGCATATACGCTGCATATTAGCCGAGAGTGAATCCATTTGATTATTATCTTTTCACCATGTATTCGCTTATCCTTTCCTCCTTTTATAAGTACATTCATTGCGACGATGGATAAATTGATTTAAGCTGATTCTCAATATTAGTAATCTACTCATCCACTACTTGGCGAAAGCCTGTTACCCTTGGTCATCCACAATACATTATACTCGACTCTATCTCGAATCACTTGTCTCCCTGAAAGATTTACTGGAATCCCTAGAGTTGTTATTCTGTGCAAACTGCTACGTGATATTTTGTCGGGAAAGCTGATAACTTCACTTTTCTTAATGCCATTCGAATCCTATGTTTGTTATTTTATTCTTCGCTGTCCATAAACTGAAAATCGACTCTCTGAGACATTTGTTATAAACAAATCATTCAATGGACTACACAGCAGACATAGTGGTCTCAATTACTAGGATTAGTCAGTGTGCTATTTGTTCCCTTTTAAATCCACGACGAGTAGAAGATACTTGAAACATTGATGCGTGCCAATAATACAGGCTCTTTCAGCGATTTTGCCAATCATATATTCGTATGAAGGACGATTTTTTTTATTCATTGATATCTCTTATACATGTGTGTGTATAGTTTTGTGTGTCAGTGTCTGCCATTATCTACATCTAACTGTATAAATAAACATATGATGTGCATATCAGTCGGTGAGTATTGCAAATACATTTAAACTTTAAAGAAAATCTCAAAAAATGAATTTTGCTTATATATATATATATACACACACACACACACACACACACACACACACACACACACACACACACACATATATATATATATATATATATATATATATATATATATATATATATATACACACACATATATATATATAGGGAAATCGTGCACAACATTTCTGTGCACTGTTTTGATGATATATCATTTGAAATCAATTGATAAATCACTCATATTCCTCTGTACAGCCATATATATATATATATATATATAAATATATATATATATAAAAACCGCCTCGATGACGAATATGATGGTGATGATCCTGACTATTTCCTTCTGGCAAATATCTGTATATCATCCCATTATCTTGTGCCTGGTCTGTTTCAGCTGCATTGCCACCAATCAGTTAGTTTTTTGTTCCATCTGTTGTTGTCTTACTTTGCAAAGTCTCCAGCTCATCTCTATTCATGTTACCTAATTATCAATATTGATTAATACAATTTCAGGAGCAAAGTAGTCCAAGGGAGCTCAGCATTGGCAAGTTGTAGGACAAAACTTCCCAAACAAGTCTGGTTTGCAAGAAAAACTGTTGGTTTTGGTTTTCTTCTATTAACATGGAAGCTGGTTAATATTGATCAAATGGAATCCAAAGTAATTATATTCTATCATTGGTGTGTGCTGTATCGGGTTTAAAATAACATTTTTCATCTGGCAGTTGTAAAAACTAACTTTCCAACAAGAGATGTTTGCAAAACGAAATTTTCTGTTGAATATGATAAAAAATCATCCTTTTGACTCGCTACAACACACAGGAAAAGATATACCCGGAACTATCATTTTTTCTTTCGTTCCAATGCTTGAGTTATTCTCGTAGAATACACATTTTCGCTTCAAGTAATCTGGTAATATGGGCTTAAAACTGGAACTGAAGGAGAAAGTCAAACTTCAGAATACCTAAATCTTCAGAAACAAATCTCATATATTGATAAAACCCTTCAATATACCAACCCTTAGGATATAACCAAAATTCTTGTATACTTTCTCAAATATAACCATTCAGCGTATAGTCAGGTTTGGAATAAATACCTGCTACCAGAACCATGTAACCCAGGGAAACCTGCAACATGATATTTGAAATGGTGATGGGGACTGCCAAGTAGTATCAACTACCTGCACGTCATGGGCCATCGTGACAGGACATGGCCTAACGTTCCCCATTGTTCACGAGATCAAGAATATACTGACCGTTCCTACTAAGTCATCAGTTCTAAAAGGCCCAGCCTCAACACTTGTTTTGAGTTGGGATGATGTGCTACAGGTGCGACTACTGAAATAACATCAGGAATATCAACAGGAAAACGATCGATCAAGCTGGGCCAACGGTCTTCAATGCCCAGCCACGTCATTTACCTTGGGTGGGAGTGACATGCACATAACCGATCCAGGAAATAGAATAAAAAACATACAAAGGGTGTTACCGGAAGGATACCTGGAGAGTTACCTATCAAGCAAAACAGCAAAAATATGTTATACAACTATGGAAAAGAAGAATGAAAACAAGCGGTGTTTGTTTTCTTATTCATTAGAAACTCGAAGATAAAGTTGTTGGATTTGAACTCGTCTCGGACTGTGTTTCCAGTGTCAATGTACAGATCTCAAAAAGGTGCAGAGTGAACATCATTCAAATTTCAATCCTCATTTCACAATCAACCAAGGGATAAACGAACAACTCAGATGACGACTTGATTCCGGTACTTTAAGAAACAAAAATATATTTCAATATCATAATTAGATACTTCAACGTCCAAGTAAGACAAGGGAAGGAAAATTGTATAGATAGTACAGACATAGAGGAGCCCCAATCACAAAACAAAAAACAAAATAGACTACATTTTCACAGATAAAAGGCAACACCGTTTGAGAGATACATGTCCTAAATCAAGTCAATGTTGGAAGAGACCAGAGAATGATAACATGCACAAATCAAATTGGCACCAAGATATATAAATCGTTTGGTCAACATCCTGATTGTAAGCAAGATCTTGCTATTTTGTTGTACTTTGGATACCTGCCTGAATTTGCAATACGTTATGCTTGTGTCTAAAAATATAGAGCCGTACTATCCAGGGGTTCTGTGCTTACAGTAAATGATAGCCGAACTGTCCCAAACCGCCTTGCTCGAAAAGAGGGGGAAGACTCTACAGTCAATTCGGCGTTACTGCCGGAATACGTCAGCAAGTGGGGGTAGATCTCAAAGCTAGCTCGCATCTGTTTAGTGAAGGATACTCCTGTTAAACTTACGGCTTTGGAACCCAGCTTCAATCAATGCTATCATTTCCATTTCACGTCTTTCTATTGTATTTTTATGGTCCATTTTTTTCAATTCACAACATTGCTAATTTACATTTTACTCTCCACCACCAACACACACGATTATGTCAATTTACTTTCACGTTCATACATAAACATTAAACATGACTCAATATTGATAAATTTAGACTCTATTCCCCAAAGAAATACGATCAAGGTGAAATATTCCTGGGGGAGTTGAAGGTACAGCTATCATGTCTAACCATCAATTTGCATTAATTTTATTAACGATTCTATTAAGATGGGCTAATACAATAAATTGAAGCATTACTTCCCAGCTCAAATTGGAACAGATTGATTCCGAAGGATGGAAGAGTGTTTCTTTTTTCCTTTTTTTAAAAAAAATTTTCCTGTTGTTGCAAAAAAATGCTTGACTATTTCAGATATAGGAAATATATTCAAACTTAATAAATTGGTTTATTCACTTTGTAGCAGTGATTATTAGAACAAATGGTCTTAGTAAAAAAAAAGTACACGCACAATTGAACAGTTACGTACACAGGTGCACATTTAAAAAAGGGGGGGTTAACCAGTTAATTAGTTACACCTCTCAAAAGACGAATGTGAGCAATGTTGATCTCTTATGAGGTACCGATGTCGTATAAACTTACATTGTTAAGTTACCCCATATTTTAAGGGAAACTTTTCAAAAAACGAAAAAAATATATATCTGATATATGTATCAAATATACGCACCGTGCCTGAATTTGGTGAAGATCTGTCAACAATCAGTCCCTGGGGACTGACTTGCATAAATAAACCCCAGACACAAACACACACACACACACACACACACACACACACACACACACACACACACACACACACACACAAACACACACACACACACACAACGGGACACACAAACACATACACATATAAATACACGTACGCATACACACGCACGCACGCACACACACATACACACACAAACACACACACACACACACATATATATATGTATGTATATATATGTATTATATATATATATATATATATATATATATATATATATATATATATATATATATATATATATATATAACACACACATGCACATGCATAAGATTATTCATTGTTATGAGAGCGAATGAGAAAACCAATGCAGAAAATGAAAAGGAATTCAAACTTGACTTTTGTTACTGTGTGCTTTCCACTCTGTTCATACTTATAATTTTTGTTGGAAGAAAAAAATCATGGATTTCAAATCCACTGCGCAATTGTGCGTCTACGTATTATGTATCAGTGAACGACACATAAACATTTGATTATTCAATACTATTTCGTCTGAATTTGTGTTGAGATAATATCAGTTGTGCCCCATTATTTATGTTTGTAATGTTTCCTGAAAAATTGGGACACTAAACTATCCGAAAGTCCAGCACTTGAAGGTCTGTCTTTTTTTTAAAATGCTAACTTCAATGTTGAAACTATGGCAGAAATTCAAGGCCAATCCTTTATGACAGATAGCTTGTGGATCGAATCCGCCCCCCCAAAAAAGCAAACGAGTATAAAATAGAAAAACGGAAAGAGGTCCATACATAAACTTTGTCAGCACATGGCATTATTAAACAAAATCATCTATATTTTATTTATTCTACTCATGAATTCATCTGTCATCTATTCATTTATTATAATTTCTATTCAATTTTTCGTCATAGCTTTGTTGATATCACTTTGCTAATTCTATTCCTTACATTTATCAGTATCATATGTTTCAAAACGGAAAAAAAATTTCAAATACAATAATTTGGAAAGAAAAAAACTCTGCTTTTGAATATTTCTTTAAAAAAATAACATAAACGAAAAAACTTACGGGATCCAAACTATATACGAGAAATAATTTCATAAGCAGTACACAGGATTCTAATGGATAACACCAATACTTAAAAGCAGAAATGAATGATATCAAATAGTTATGAGGACCCGTTAGTTCGACTATGATATCTTATCTGGCCTAACTTGAATCGGTAGAGATGACTCGGAATATAGAGGAAGTTTTAGCGTTTGAACGCAAGTGACAATAATAAGGCAAGGTGAATAGATGTATTTTGGCATCTGTAGCTGAGAGATCTGCAAAATTCAAGTTATTAGGTATTTACAATACGCTTCCAGATCTGATCGGTGAGACTCGATCCCAAACATGTTTGTTGTATTTGACATTAGTTTTACTGATGATCATGTGAAGACTGACTCTCTGGTTTCTTCATTCAAAGAGTCTAGCATCATATGGATATTATAAAGGTTTCATGAGAAAACATGTTGTCCGCAAACGTGAAGCAACGGGTATTCGCCGTATATATTCATTTCTTCAATCGTATATAACTATTTGGAATCCTATTCTTCGAAAAGTTACTGATATACAATAGGCTGCATGAGTTGAATTTTAGAAAAAAAAATTACGAATGAGAATGAATACTGATTATTATTATTTTTTTGATGATGATGATGATGATTACGATAGATAGATAGATAGATAGATAGATAGATAGATAGATAGATAAATAGATGGATGGATAGATTTGCAGAGTCAGGTCAATTTCATAGTAGGGTGCGCTTTTTCATATAAGTTGCAGTGACAGCATTTTAGAGAAAAAAACAACCTTTTAACATAGTTCTTTGTTTGAGTTTTTATAACTTCCATTCCCCGACCTCTGAGAAAAACCCGTGACCTTTAATTCAAGACCAATTTAAACAGCCAATCTTACTACCGTCACAACCACCCTCTCTCAGTTAATTTCCTGTCTGTTCGTTGCCATTCTTATCTACTTCTAATACACAAGACGGCAGTGAGTTTATAGCCTAGAGCAAAGGTGTTAGAATGGACATGAGCTTCAACGGGCAACATTGCATAAGTTCCAAGAGGATGATATCGTCTGTCTGCTTTTATCACTTAATTAAGTACTTTCTCAATTAGGTTTGCTTCTTCCACACATGGGAAAAGAACTTGGGCCTAATTTATTTGTATTCAGAGCACCGTTACTGAACATTTTGAATATAATTGGAATTAAGAATATTAGAGATACCCTTTATTCGAACATTTAAGGCTTTGTAATTTCCTCTGGTCACACCTTTTCAAGTTTTGTAGATGTTTGAGGTATCAGCTGATAAATATAAGGTTTATTTTTGTTAAAAAATGCCTATGGTCAGCAAAGCAAAGACATATTCAAGCATGAATTGAAATGGTTTTTACGTGCATTCCCGTTTTTTAATGATTATTTTGTTGTCCCAGTTATTTCCAAATGTATGATTGAAAAACAAGCTTTTTTTTTCATCGAAATAGTTGTTAAGTTGTCAATATCTAACATATCATCAAACGCTATCATTATATGAATAGATATGAACTACAAATATAAATGTACCCGTATGATAATGATATTTCATGTCTATTGCACGAATCAGCCACCGGCAATCTGCCTTGTACTTGTAAATTTTGGCTTCATGTGTGTGTGTGTGTGTGTGTGTGTGTGTGTGTAATTCTTTTCTCCGTCACTTTGGTCACTTCAGTCACTTATTTCCAAATATCTGTGGATTTAATTCATGTAATTAACTTTAATAGATTTTCTTAAAAGATCTCTTTTGATGTTTTACACATGCTTTGGTACCATGGTACAATTTGTAAATTTTTGTCTTCTTGAGATCATCAGTTGTTTATCATGTATCTATTTCGGGTAATTCAAAAGAGGACAGTTATATCAACAAGGCAGCCAATAGTGTTAAAGCAATGATTTTGATATATAGCGTTGAGATTATTTTGCCCCAGCGTGTATGACCATACGATACAATGGAGTATGCAGGAAGCTCGGAAGAAACAGGGGTTACTCTCGACTAAATCAGTAAAATTAGGGGCTAACATTTCAGGCAAATTGATATCGTTTGTCCCCTTAAACGCAGGGTCTACTTAGTTTATGATGGTCGCCAAACTGCCCCTTAATTCAGTGAATGAATCAACAGTCAATTAATGGAACAAGAGAGAGAGAGAGAGAAAGAGAGAAGAGAGAGAGAGAAAGATAGATGGACAGACGGACTTGCAAATACGCATCTTCCTTCAAAATTCAAATATGCAATAGGAATTGTGCACAAAAATCAGGACTCACCAAACAATGAAACTGCGTTATTGTGTCTGAGTGAATATGCATCATAATATTATTTTTTCATATATATATATATATATATATATATATATATATATATATATATATATATAGAGAGAGAGAGAGAGAGAGAGAGAGAGAGAGAGTGTGTGTGTGTGTGTGTGCGTTTGTCTTTGTTTTTGCCATGAGAATATTTGACTGATTGCGTTAGCATGTCACTGGAGGTTACTATGATAACGGGTTTCAGCAAATATTCACGTCCCTCAAGTATATTATTTCCATATCCCCAACAAGAACGTATGCAACAAGGATGGAAGATGATAATGGAGAATAAATCCAATAGAACGAAATTTCTATGGAAAATTGCTTAAGACGTCGTGATGGCAGAGTCGTGGCTACTGGGTATTTCTCCGCAGTTTTTGTGTACCGTACTCATACTTCCTTCACAATTCATTTGGCAAGTCCTTAAACAATTGAATTGATTGAGTTTTCAACGGTTAGCATTCTTATGTTTTCACACGTGGTCATCCAATGTCATTTGTGGGATGCTTGACTCTATATGTGTTATTCTCTTTTCTGGTTCCTTCACCGTTTTAAAAAGGGTTTAGAGTGTATGCTGTCACCATTTTTTTTACAAGGTTTCTTCCTTACAGTATTGTTAATAACCTATGCAATCGCATATATTGGATTCATTCGACCAAGAATACCATTTCAATATCTTCAAAATAAGATCAGACTAAAGTTTTCAATTCGATTATTATTCTCGAAAAATATATTATCAATCGTTGAGTCTTTCTGATTTATTTCCAGATTTATATGTGTCTATCATTTCAGATTTTGGTAGCGTACTTGCTTGAAGAAATTAATGAATTCATGTTCACCTTTTATAGTTACTAGAATAACATTAATTGTATGATTGCATTAAAAAAATTGTGGCAAAGATCAATACATATTTGCTTATATATCAACTCGTAAGAAATTTAGTAGCATACTACTTTTCAAAAAAATTAATTGGCATAACAATGCATTTATGTTTGCTTATACACTATCAATAATTGAAATTAATAGAATACTTAATTTTCCCTAATTTAATAATGGTAAAGAATATTATTGACAAAAAAATACTTTATTCTGGTTACTTAGTATAACTACTATTCCCCTGTGGATACGGTATTCCCCACTTTTTTATTGCATTGAATATAAATTCGAAAGAAATATCCACGATTCAATTTTTTAAACTTCGGGCTCCTTTCATAAGATTCATTTCTTTATTTCGTTTTCTGCTTCCTTTATTCGAGATGGGTCAAAGTGTGAGCCAAGCAATATATTCCTACGGCAAGCTGGGCTGTTCGGAACTTGAACATCGAATACAGACAGGATATAGACCTGTCGTAACACGTTACTGTTTTTTTTATTTTTTTTTTATTGGTTTCCATTTGGATATCGACTCGGAAAAAACTTGTTAGCCATTATATGACCATTCAAATAGCTTAGATGGTTATAGTTGTCGTTGTAAAAAAACAAAAAACAAAAAGAAAAGTAGGCTGAGAATAGGTAAACCTCTGCAATATTTACAATAAATAATACAATAAACGCTTTTCTTTAGATTTTTACGCTGTCAAAACAAGAAACACGCTAATTTTACCGTGGAAAGTGCTAAATTGCCAACACTGTGTCTTGATCAAAATATTAGTTCCAATTCAAAGATGAAGTGTCGGAAAGCAGCTGCATTCTAGAAATTCTGTAATTTCTAGAAGTAAATACTGTACCTTTGTTTTTGATGGTTTTGAAATGGTTAGAACATGAAAATTTAGTCTTTATGAAGCATTATTGATGTAATCAAACTTCTTACAATTTGTGCCTGAGATCCAAAAGTACTATTACAAGACATCAACAGTAAATAGGCAGTTATAAATCATTGGGTTCAGTTTGAAAATTACAACAAAAACAGAAACAATAATGAAAACGTGAAAATGAAATTCTATTCTTTGGGTAACAGGGGAAGGAAGACCTCAATCATTGTCTTTGCTGCGCTATCAAAAAGCTAATTGAAAATAATTGGATTTTAAATCGTATACATATGGTGATGGCCTCACTGAAAATCTTTGAATAAGATAAGAGAGAATCTGAATTCGAATTGTGATAAAAGAATTTACTCAAAAACGTTGCCCATACCACTCGTGCAGCATAATGTGCCTAAGGAAAGAGATATTTGAGGTCAATTTTATTTTAAATTTTGGAATGGCTGAATTATTGCTACTGAGTGTCAATAATAAGAGTCATGATATTCTTGTTCACTCAAGAAAAACTTTTGAATCGGAAAAAAATCATGAGAAGCCCCCCGCCCCTGCACCAATAAAAAATTAACTGGGAATCGTCCAATTTCATCTGAGATGACTCTAAGTTAGTGATTCTACATAAAAATTATGTACAAATATCGATCTTTAATGAAATACAACCCTATGTCTTACAATATGTAGTGTATTTGTATTGTTTGGTTGAGAGGACTCTGTAGAGCAGAGACTGCTTCCTATACACTGAGAATACTGCAGATGCTTTTTGCAGACAGGGTATTCTGTGTTGCTTCTCAGTCTTTTTGAGTGGAAGATGGAAATATTGGTTATTCACTGCAGCGTGCCTTCTTTGGTTTGAGTGACAACATATTCAACCATCAAAGAAAGATGCATTCGCAAATTTGAGTTCACAGTATGTCTTCAACTAGAATTTCTGATTTGTTATCTTGCATGGTGTTTTGAAAATGCGATATTATAACTTTGCTATTGCAATACTCATACAGAGCTACTATCTCCTAGAAATAAGAATCAATGCGTGTGTACGCATGGAGTTTCGGATAGAGAGTTCTAACATCATTAGCCTTGTACTATTTGAGTATTAATTTGAAAAAGGAACGCTTGAATCTATTCTTTTCCCTCTTGTTCAATTCTTCCAAGATGAACCCTGAATCGCTAAATAGATCATGCTCTAGGATTGTAGCAGTTAAATTCGAACCGTATCGTTCTGTAGACAATGCAACATTGGCGTTGTTCTGATCACTCTATATAGATGGACATTGAGCATAAACATGTATCAATATTTCACACGTCTCTGTAAAAATTGAGCTTACTAAATAAAACATCGCAGAGGCTAAAATAATGATGAATCGTCTCATCTAGTATTTATGCTCATCTGTCAAAAAATTTGAAAGTAAGCAATGACGTTTGTAACATGATTAACCTCAGGCTTCCAAATTAGACTGGTTTAAAACCTTTTCAGTTGAAACTTTGTCCTTGGACAGCTTTTCCTCACCCATCAACAATACAAAGTTTGCTTTTTTTTCTTTTTTTTTAAGGATTTATCAATCGCAGCGAGAATACTCAAGTCTTTTCTTTGAAAGTATTCTTGAGAAAATCTTGAAAGATCATAAATGTATTTAGGAATCACAATTTAAAAAAGGTAAGGAAAGGAAAAATGGATTTTAGTATGCCTCTACATACATATTTTCAATGTAATCATTTGTGTTTGCGATGTGTAGATGACGGCATTCACATTACCTCACAGCAGTCCATCTCGTGGCTGAGAATACTCCATCAAAGGCAATGATCGTTTATCAAAAAAGGGCATTAACTACTAAGAAGCCCTCGAAAAATAAGCCTATTAAGGATAAAAATCATACTAAACTGATACCAAAATAAATCCAAATCCACTAATAATAGACGACCTCCTAACTGGAATTGCAACATCCTTTACACACACAAATTAAAACAATAGTGATATCAACCTTCTTTTGAAATGATAAATAAAAGCATCGGTTTGAGCACAACTACTGAAATTCTACACTCAATATTCATATTCTTATCTATAGCTTGAGGGACTTCTAACATTCATTTATCTCCACAAATTTAATTTACCTTAAGGAGGTCAGTATAGGCTCCCGGCATGGTGGTGGAATTAATCATAAATATATACCCTGAATTGAAAGGAATGGGGCTTAAATTCTAAGAATGGTCAGAATGTAGCTCTACTATGGTTACTGTCGAAATAGTTTCATAAATATTTTTCAAAATCTTATTCAAAGTTGTTCAGTGACACTTTTTCTATCCGTATATCATTCAAGAAGAAATCTAGTTTACAATTGTCCCTTTAGGAGAACAGTAGAAACTTGAACTATAATTTTTATTAATCTATTATTCTTTCACGTTTTACTGTAATTTGAAACTATTTCAGACTGAATTCGAAAACTTACACCAACATAATTACTGATCAGTTTCTTTTTACTATTACTCTTCTAATTCAAGCACACTTTGCAGGAGATTTGATCTCACTATTAATGCATCGTGATATGTTACGAGTTCATGCTCTGACTATTCCCAAACTCCATTCACAATGAAACTATGAAGTGAATCTTCACTCTTATTTTCCATCTAACACACACATACACACATACATACATACACACACACACACACACACACACACACACATATATATATATATATACATATATATATATATATATATATATATATATATGTAGAGAGAGAGAGAGAGAGAGAGATAGATAGATCGATGGATAGATGGATATTTCGGAACAATTTTTATTTCGTTCGGCCAATTACTGGAAGATGGAAGACGGCGTTTTTACGAAGGCATAGAATTATACAAATTCAAAAAAGGGCCATGTTTTATGTCTCGTTAGTCTATTGATAACAAACAAAAATATTTGCAAAATGATGTGATAACCTTCGTCACGGATAGATTACGTTTTTTTAGTTGTACAGAAGATTTAGGGGAAAAAGATTCTCGTATCTTAAAATTGAAAGTTCCTACAGATATTTTTGAATCATAGGCTTATTTCAGATTTGTTATCTTAATTGTACTAATATTTCTTGGATTTGCAAAAAACAAGTTTCTATTTCATTTTTTACATTTGTCAATTCTAACATTTCAGCAACACAAGTATCCCCTCCTTAACCTCAACACCTACCATTTCACTTTCAGTCCTTTTGACGCAACAAACTAACGCCGCTGTTTCTGGCGCAATCACAGGCTCATTTCCATGAAATGATGAATTTAACTCCAAGATTTCTTTGAATTGCCTTTTCTTTTAAAAATCATGTGGATGTGCAATCTAATCCCTTATCACCTACCCAGAAATTCCCCCACCACGGTCCACCTGGAAATTTTATTGATCGATTCCCTGCCGACATAAATGGATCAATGTCTTGATGGAAACAAAGCAAAATATCTAGTGAGTCAGCAGAGAATATTTCCACGTGAAAAACTATTAAATAAATAGAACCACTGTCACAAAATAAAATGATGGAGAAAAAAAAGCAAACATCCAATCACCTACTAATGGTCCCAAAATCTGGCATGGAGAACAGAAAATTGAATCTGCCCGAATATTCCAGAAAGCTGTAGAACTCAAAAAGGATTGGTTGGAAAAAAAGCTATGCTCGGGGTCTATGGAAACTTTTTCTTATCATAAGCCTGACGTAGTTTTTTTTCCATTTTTTTTTAATTCGTGCATCTTTAATATATGTAGTTTGAAAATATGACACTATACTGAAATACTGTATTGTGAAGTAAACGTAGTCTAAGATGACGTCCAATATGACCGCTGAATATGATGCCAATTATTCATTTGATATTCTCTCCAGACATTTTTTCACGGTGTAGTATCTAGTGCACATCATAGCATACTAAAGTTGTACAACAGTTTGTCCAATAGAATTATAAAATTTTAAGGATAGCATCCGACAGTTGGCTTTAAGAAATAGAAACACCCAACCTCTGCGTGATTAAGAAAGGAAAGTTTCTCAAGTAGCATATTTTTTCAATGACATTCTAAAAGAGCAAAATATTGTAACCATTAAAGGAGTTCAAATTACAAGATTTGGTACTAGGGCTTTATTACAGACATACTTCATGATATATATATATATATATATATATATATATATATATATATATATATATATATATATATATATATAGATATATATATACACACACACACATATATATATATATATATATATATATATATATATATATATATATATATGTATGTTTTGCTCATAGCTATTTCTTTTTTCAAACTATTATTGAAATTTGAATGTAATTTTTTTAGATGTGAATTCTACACTCATATCACGGCTCTGCATCTTACCTGTTCATTATTAGCATTTGCAAGCAGCTAATGTATAGTTGGTCAACTGTAACCATTGTATACGTGCAAATGTTTATGTTTGTAAGTTTCAGTGCTCTTGTTTGCCCATCACATTAATTTCAAGAACAATTTCATGAACACTCCAAATAGATATCATTCATAATTACTTCCATCAAACGTTATCTCGACTAAACAAAACCAAGTCTTCAGTTAAAAAGTGAATAAGGTTGTAACAGATAATTATTGAGATTTACACACGATATCGATTCTTTTAAAAGTTCTACACCAGCTTGAAATATTTCTTTCCAGTTCATCATTTGCTCAATTTGAATCATGGGTTACAGATCAGCACCAAGATATAACCATGTCTTGCTTTCTCCGCAGCCCACCATTCCACGAAATTCCATTGAACTCATTAGTGAACCTCCAACAATATTGTGCAGATATGTATGATCAGATACAGCGAGATGAGAGAGAATCGGTGTTTCTAATTATATTTTTGTATTTGCTCCTGTTAGTCTACAAATATTCTATATAAGGATTAATGGGATCTTATTTTTTTCCTCCCAATAGTCCCTTATGGAGCTGAAACATGGAACCTAACTAAGAGACAGACCTGTAAATTGAGAACAACGTAACGTGCACATGATAGAATAATGCTGGGCCTCACATGGAGAGACCACAAAACAGCACATTACATCAGAGAAAAGACAAGACTTAGGGACATCATAGAATCCATTAAAAATCTCAAATGGCGGTGGGCTGGCCATGTTGCAAGAATGGCAGACAATCGATGGACATCACGACTCACAGCATGGATCCTCCAAGACCACATACGCAACCGAGGCCGGCAAAATGTTAAATGGAGAGACGAGCTAGACAAGTTCAGGAAGTACTGGCTCCATGACGCCCATGATAGGGAAATGTGGCAAATCCTGGGGAAGGTCTATGTCCAACGACAAACGTTAAAAGACTACTGATGATGATGATGATGAGGATGATGATTTTATATAAGTTCGAATGATATCCTGTGAAAGAGTATGGCAAGGGATATATTTGAGTCAGACCAAGGAATTCGTTTTTGATAGAATGATATTTTACACATTTAAGTCTCCCCCTTCTCCACTTCCATTTTCTTGTGATTTGTGCACGCATTATGAGAGTTGATCTGGAAGAATTTTTCATGGTTTTGACCTCGCCTGTTCTGAGGGTGTCGTTTGAAATCATGAAAGCATGCGTTAGGTGATGACTAACAGAAAATAAGATGAAGTTTCAAACACACACACACATACACGCATAAGCATACTCACACTCACAGAAGGAAAGACTGAGGAAATGGCTCGGGAAAGATTATGTTAGGTCAATAATGATCGCAAATTAGGTATAACTATATTTCATATCAAATACAAATGTGTATAAGATATTGAAATTTGTTTGGAAACACGAAGAATTTATTCAAAACTAAACACAAAAAAGCATTATTCTGTCCATGATGATTGTACCAGGTCTGGATCAATCATAATCACTTGCTTTTCTCATTTGCAATGCTTAACGTTGAGATTGCAAAAACAAATTTGTTTAGTTTTAACACAACAAGTTTTTGAAAATTTGAATAATGCACAAGTTTAAGTGACTTTTTTTGATGAATCATTTCAATCTGTAATTTCATATTTGTGAATATAATTACATCTGTATAAACAGTTATTCCCTCACTGCCTTGGCCGTTCAGCTATAATTGAAGATGCAAATTGGGGAAAGTAGATCACTACATCTCCCTAGGACAACGGATCTCTATGAAACCAACAAAAGAAGAGGAAATCTAGCGGAAAATCACCCTCAAGTGGCAAGTTTAGGCAAAGCTAGCTCAACCTTCAAAAACAAAACATCCCCCATAATCCTAAAAAGATAAGCAATGTATCTTCCTGATAGTCACTTATGGAGTCGAAACATGGAAACTAACCAAGAGACAGACCTGCAAACTGAGAAGCATGCAACGTGGGCATGAGAGAATCATGTTCAACCTCATATGCAGAGATCACAAGGCAGCAGAATATACCTAGAAAAAGAATCTTACTTGGCAGGCTCTGGAATTCGATACATGACTATCTAAGTTCGATTGCCTCATCTTTCTCAATATAAGGAACCCCAGGTAGATATATATATATATATATATATATATATATATATATATATATATACTCCCCACACACACAGCAGGATGCCTCCAGCAGCCTTACAAAATATTTTACCCACAAGGCAAAGCTCCCGATAGTGGACTCTGATTCCACATGGAAACTTTGAACCCTTAAAAATACGTACTCACACGGCACACACCACTGAAGATGGGAAAAATCCCGAAACATGCCTGGACCATTAACATCCACGGATTAATAAACTTTACTTCTAAATACTTTACCCCAAGGTCTGTGTCCCTCTTTACAGTTCATATATATATATATATATATATATATATATATATATATATATATATATATATATATATATATATATGCGTATGTGCGTGCGTGCGTGCGTGCATGTGTGAGCACGAATTATAGATTGTTGTATATCATACAGAAACTTTTATTAAATGATCTCCCATCGTAACATGGTTAATATATCACACAATTCAGGCAACATAAACAGAATAAACAATTAAAGAAAAGGGCGCTGAAACAGGAAACAAACTTGCTCACGATAGGGTAGCTGCTCTAACGTAGTGATGCTCTTACAATTGAACTAAACAGCCGCTGGAAATGGAAACACAAAATAACAGACTTTCCTCTCATTTATTGATGTTTTTTTAAATTCAGTGATATATCAACTGCGTAACCAGAGGGGCTACTTAAAATGAGTTTATATATATATATATATATATATATATATATATATATATATATATATATATATATATATATATATATATATATAACAGAATTTATAATTCATTCTGACAGACCAACTATGTACATTTCCTAAATAGGTTATTTTCCCGTTGATAGACAAATAATCCAAGAATAAACGAGATTAGCCACCCTTTTTACGATAATATTGGCTTCCCCTTTCGACATTATCATTTCTTGCACGTAATGGTAATACTCCTTCTTCAAAACATAACATCTGCATCTGATTCCCTTTTTCTAAACTTTGGCCGTTTCCTTTTTTAGTACATTATCCCCCCTTTTTTTTTCGGTCATTAGCTTCCTCTTTTTCTCAGCATTAATGTTTCTAGTTTTACACATTTATCCAATTTTTCAAAACCATTTTTTTTACTAACTTCTAAACGCAAGGATGGCAATAAATCACATATTAAAAACAAATTGAATTAATCACTATTTATACATTTATCAAATCTCCCTTTTTTATACCAATTTTCTCAGCCTGTTTGAACGGTTATTTAGTCTATTCTTATTTGAATTTGCTATAGAAACCGGTTAATATTATTGCAATAACAAATAAACTAAAAATATTTGATATCGAAGAAGATGTCAACAAGAACTAAAACATGTTACATACGAGACATTTTCTTTTGGTGAAAAACATAAAAATCAATTAGTGTTTTTTCTCCTGTTCCGTATTCAATATATTCAAGAAAAGTAAGTCGTAATCTGTTTGACATTTGCCATTTGTTTGCATAAAAAAATGTTTGTTGATCAAAAAGACTATTGGGAATCGGTTATTTCATCGTCCGTATACATGCAAGTTTCTCTTGAATGAAAGGAAATCGATATGCATTTTTGTCCAGCATAAATAATTGGAATATATTTATTTTGGAGGGAACGTATGTATGTGTGTGGGTGTATACATGTGTACATCTATACATGTGCGTACGTGCATGTGTGTGCATGGATTTGTTTGAATCGATTAAGATTTTTTATATTACTTACATTAAAAAATTATATATACATATATATATATATTTAAATGTTTATAAAGATATGTACTTATATTGGCAGGTCTATGTGCACGTTCAATAGGACATATCGATATACATATATTCATACGAGTGCACTTTAATTACTATTCATAGATTTATCACCGTATAGTTTTTTTCAATCACAACTGTTTCAGTGCATCGTAGGACTAAATTATAGATATATAGATATATGAATGTGATGTAGACATAACTATAGAGATAAATAAGAAAAAGATGTACTATGCATGTATGTATCGATGAAATATGAGTTTATAATCAAACTGATGTGGGAGAAATTATGCTGAATTATATTGCTATAGATCTATGCACCAATTGAAATACTTCCCCTTTCGTCTGCATAAAATGTATGTATGGATCAAAGACCATATGTGGTAACGCAGAAAAAAGTTTCAAGATGCTGAATGTATTTTGAATTGGATGTAGTAATTTCTTTTTATTGATACCTGCTTGTCAGCATATTGTTATACATGAGCACACACAAACACACATACACAAACACTGACTCACAACACGCACACACACACATATATATATATATATATATATATATATATATATATATATATATATATATATATATATATATATATATATATATATATATATATATATATATATATATATATTTATTTATACTTCCTGTGATGAAAAAAATTCCGATTTCATTTTCTGACGCTTCCAACTAGCCCTTGTATCTGACTCATATCCATGAGAGGTAGGCGTCTGGCCTGGATTTTTTTCCAAGTACTTCTGCAAGTATTTCAATTTGCATTGATGTTGATCCAAGAATGATCGGTCATTATTTTGGTTGTGTGACTATCTGGAGACAAAGAAATACTTACCATGGAAAGATTGCATTTAACGATTTTGAACTCTTATGCAGCAAGTTGTTTTTTCTGTGTCACGAAGTTGAAAAAAAAACAGAGAGGGAGAGAGAGAAGGAGTATGTGAAACGATAAGTGAGACATGTTTCTTGGAAAAGTTTCATGATATCAGCTTATATCAAACTTGTGGTGTACACGATAAGACGTTGTGCCGAATATTGACATTTACATCGCATCAATGTCTGCCGTCTATCGAGTGAAGGATTTTGTTACTTTTCAAACCACTTATTTTCTTTGAATTTTGAATCGATTCTGATTTTTGCAACTTTTGTTTTCCCGTGAGCAATGCGAATAAAATTTGATTTCAGCATATCAGTTACTTCAAACCTGAGTTTTTTTTTTCCTTCTTCGTGTTTTCTCGCAAAAAAAAAAATCCACAATGATATTGTCTTGAAACTTTTTCTTGTTACGTTATCTTGTTTACTAGTTGTGCAGTCTAGCTCACGAGCAAATTAGCGTTACGTCAGTTGAAAAGAGCATTTAATTACTGTTACAGGTCATGCAAATCACACAGAATTATGGAACATTCACTGAATAATCTAATTAAAATTATGAGGGGGAAATATCATTGTCTTTTGTAAAATTCTTCCAATGTTAGCACCATGTTATATATATATATATATATATATATATATATACACACACGCACACATACATATATACATACATACACACACACACACACACATATATATATATATATATATACATATATATGCATACATACATTCATGAATATACACACACACGCACACACACATATATATAGAGAGATATAGATAGATAGATAGATAGATAGATAGATAGATAGATAGATAGATATAGAGAAAAGTCAAATTTAAAGACAGATGCATAACTGGGGAAAGGGGTTGAGTTGCTATTTGAAACATTTTCTGGGATCCAAATTTGAGGGGCTGTATTACCTTTATAATAATAGTTCATCTACTGCATTTCTGTTGGCATTATGCAAAAGTAATACTCGTTCCCCGTCCTCATAATCTTTAGCAACGCCTCAGAGCGAAGGAAAACATACTTTTTTTTTTACTAGTCTAATGGCTTTAGTGATATATTTGTGGATTGTCCAAGATCAGGCTCTGTACATTCAGGAGCAGCTCTCAGGGGCTGGATAATACCTAGACGATGAGACAAATCAGCTAACTTATGGCTGAATTTCCAGTCCTTTGAACAAACAATATACAATGAATGATTGAACAGACGTAGACACAGACGAAATTACGCATATTGTGCATACATGTGACAGAATTTTTAAATAAAGGAAGCTCAGAGAACTTAAATAACCTCGTATATTTCTGTTCACTGACGAGTTGATATCGAAAGATATTTAGTCGATAGGATCAGAAATAAGAACAACTGCATTTATTCATATTTTCGATTTCCAATTTCGATGCAAACAAAAATATATACAAGTACTGATACATGTATATATCATTGTTTTTCATTCCCCGAAAGAATAACACGGTAAACAAATGATGATACCAGCAAGAAAAATGTACACATCGCACCATGATATCTAAAACATACAATCCACTCACATAAATTGTGTTTGTAGTTATTCCCAAACAACTGATTGGAATTACATAAATTTGAATTTTAAAAAAAATATATTTAATGCATCAATTAGAAAAAGGCTAGGTAGACAATATATATATATATATATATATATATATATATATATATATATATATATATATATATATATATATATATATATATATATATATATATATATATATATAGTTGAAAAAAGATATGACAGAATATTGATATCCATGTTGATACTTGATTATCGAATATGAAAATGTATCTGCATGTGCATACGTATATCAATACAGGGACATGAAAATAAATATATGCACGTACAAACACTGTTACTTCACAGGAACCTTCCCCATTTACTTGCACGTGTGTTACAATGCAAATATAATTCCCCAATTTGTGTGTGACGATTGAAAAATGTTTTTCACTGGGTAATACAACATAATTAGGATTCGATGCTGATGACAACGTAAGGATGTGTCCAATGAAACTTTTCAGAGAAACAGATATTTGTTCATCAAGCCATGGGGACCATTTTTTTTAGCTGAACTTGGTCGTCAGGTCAATTGATTAATCACAGTCTCCCTTACACAGAGTTTTGACTCGCGTATCTAATTGGATTACAGCTCAAAAATATGAACAAGGTAGCTAGTGAGCAACCGATGCCACTGTAGCGTAGGGTAGTAGTAAAAATCTACGTATGAATTTAGGGTATATTTGATTTAGTGTTCCCACCCAGAGGAAGTAGCCTGCAAGCTACTGGTCTCATCCCTTTGAAAGAAATATGTTGCATTGGAAATCCTTCTTCCGGTGTGTCTGGTTTCTGTTTGATTCGAACCCTCTCATTTCACTCGTCAGATCTCTTTTTGGTTTATGTTTTGAGAAAATATTCCATATTTTTTTCGGAAACAGTTCCTGATTCAGGAACGCTTTTTCATTGGATGTGCATGTTTTTTGATGGATTTTTCTCGTCATTCACATCTCCAGCTCCTATCCCCAAGGGTGGGGGTTGCTGAGAGCGCCTTTTCAACAAACTTTCAGCTTCGAATGAAATTCACAACTTCCTCAATGAGAATTTTTTAATGACAAAAAGTTGCACTTTCATTTGCTATCGAAAGTCCGCACTATTTTTTCCGACAGGTATTTTATTTCCCCGTGCAAGAATCGACAGCAATCAATTATATTTGATAACGCCTGGTTATTAAAATCGCAACAGACCTTTGGACGCTAAAAGATGATAAAGAGGCAATCCCTTTCACACAGGTTGACCAGGTCAAGTGCCCTGGACTGAGAGATTTTGAGGTATACCCGTGTGGGAATACTACGTCTGGACACAGCCAAGCTATATTAAAATTAAACGAAAAAATTCGATGAGTTTTGATTATTGATTCGTCCCCCTTCCCATGTTCCGTCACCTACATAGATGATAATTGATATCCATTTTAATACGTAAGTTTTAAATATGTATATGATTTAGAGGCACATAGCAGCTGCAGCACGTGAGACCCGTTGACCTCAAAACTGGAGGGAGGCGCCAGAGCACTTGAGGCATAATACGTATGGGGGAATCCTGAATATCTAAAGAATAATCTTGAAAAAATCTTAAAAGATATGTAAAATATCTGGAAATAATCTTTAAAAAAACTGAAGATACTGTAAGACTTATAGCCGCCATTGATACAGACATACGTGCATATATTTATTCATATTCATACATATTCACCCAGCATGGATGTAGAAAGAGAAAAAAACATGCAGGCCATTTTCCTTATGTCGATTTATATCAATATTCATTTAAAAATCATAGATCTTTTACTGATGAAACTCGAAAATATCCGTAGTTGATTCCGTTAGAAATTGAAATATGATAATATTTTTCAGAGCAGTCATTACAATTTAATGACGTTTGATGATATTTCATACGAATTTCCGAAAAAAACATTAAAATTCTTTGCTATCCCATGACTAGCTAGTAATCATTTTCTTGTTTTTTTTGTCTCTTCATTTATAACAATCACATATATATATATATATATATATATATATATATATATATATATATATATATATATATATATATATATATATATATATATATATATATATATATATATATATTCTTCATACGTGTATTGATACATGCTTGAAAGTGTGGAAAACGAACTTGGAGCTACACCCTCTACCCTGACCGGGTATTTCTGTTAATAATGACTTTTTTTCCAAAGAAACACAATGCCAGATAAGGTATGTTGTAAATGCTGCATCTGTTATGAATCTTTTATAGCAATCGATTCATATTCAGTATTTTTGCGCTTGTTTTATCACCACGGTACTAAAAAAAAAGACCCCACAGACCTGAACAGCTACAGAAAGATAAGCCGATTTAACGGCATCAAGAAACATTTTACAAGAATTATCATCAACCGAATCTCAAAAGCACAACCTGAAAAAATAAACGACCCCCCACACCAAAAAAACAAAACAAAACATGGGAGCCAACCTGCTTTAGGAGAAACAACTTGACCATGGGCCGTTTTCCTTTCATTACATCTGCTGAGAGGAAAACAATACAAAATGTCTGTGGCTGTAGCATCTATAAACTTCATAAAAAACTCAAACTCTGTAGAAATTTCCATGGTCATGAATGCCATCATTCTATAAAGTAAGAACCATGTATATATCAGAATACTACAACATAGATATAGTCAGCAGCTCCTCTGGCTACGTAAAAAACTTGGAACCTTTTCAGCTCTCTAGAGCTCCTGTCTGCTTACCCACCAACAGCAAAAAAGAATAAGCGTAAGGAGCTGGTTGAGCTCTAAGGCCAGTCCAAACGACACCAGCAGTGACCAATCCATCAGTATCCCTGCCAGATATGTCATGGCCCAGCGCGGCAGGGCCTGACCTAATACTCCCAATGTTTCGCACAATGAAAGTTATACCGACCATTCTTGCTGTGTCAACAGCCCTGAAATGCCCAGCTGCATTACTTGCTTTGGCTGGGGTTGGTGTGCTCCAACAGCGACTACCCAAGCACTATACTAGGAAAACACCCGTTCCTGCAGGGTCATCAGTCCCAAAGGGCCCAGCTGCATCACTTACTTCGGATGTGAGTGATGTGCTCCAAAAGTGACCTCTCCAACATAACCCAAACTTAAATTCCCATACCAAGCGAGACAGTTATAAATCAGTACTCACGACGTCAGAACAATATCAACAGACTCTCACCCAACCCACTTAGAAAACGGAATCAAAAACATCGAATGGGACATCATCAGCATTAGCAAAAAAAGAAGACTAGTATAAGAACTAATAGAACTGAAAAATAAAAGTTTCTCTAAATTAAGAAGAGAGAAAGTGATACAAAGGAGACTTTCCCATCAATGGGGACCTCAAAGACAATGTGGTAGGCTTCAAAGCTACCTCAGACCGCATAGCTAGCGTCACTATACAATTTTCAAAGAGATACAATAAACAAATCTTTCAGTATAGGGTAGGAGCAAATAACTAAGATAACATGCGAGACTTGTCGAATGCAACCAAGTATTCTACTAAGATTTTTAGTATCCAAGACATGGATAACAAAATAATAAACAGAATATGCAAGATAGAGACAATCAGTTCAAGGTCTTCGCAGGAGTTGCACCAAGGGGGAGGGGGTAAAACATGCCTTCAAACAAACAAAAATAAAAGAAATGTCCCTGGACCAGATAATATTACCATCGATCAACTAAAAAAAGGCTGGCAAGATCGTCAATGAAAATGTTGCTATTCTGTTCAATTTTTCTCTAAAACATAGTGGAGTTCAAAAAGACTGGTACATGGCAATTATAATGCTCTGCATAAAAAAAGAACCCGACAGATCTCAAAAACTACATACTTATAAGCTTACATAACTGCATCTACGGACTTTTAAAAGAAAATCATCACTAGCCGAACCACTAAAGCACAAGATGAAAATCAACAACGGGAACAAGCTCAATTTACAAGAAGTTACCCGACCATAGACCATCTATATTTAATATTCCTGCTGAGAGACAAAGCAGCTAAATAAAAAAAATCCCACTTGCTGTAACATTTTTAGACTTGAAGAAGGCTTTGAGGGAACTCCCATGGTCATGAAGTCTATCACTTTGCAAGGTGTAGACCCTGTATACGTCAGAGTACTACGCAGATATACAATCACATCAACTCTATATCAGGCTTGCTAAGGACTGAAACATTTCGTCCCAAAAAAGAGTATGGCAAGCTAATACAATCTCAACAAAACTCTTCACAGTCTGCCTCGAGATGATCTTCCAATATCTAGACTGGAAGAATAAAGGAATCAAAATAGACAGCAAATATATTAGTTACCTCAGATTTGCAGACGACATTGTCTTTTTACAGTGAATCCAAACAATCTTTTACTAATGACACATAAACTAAACGCAGAAAGCAAAAAAGTCGACCAACACATTAGCTTCAGTAAAACGGAGGCCATGTACAACAAACACATCGAAAATGAGAACATAACTGTCAAAATTGAAGATGCCAAACTGGGGAAAACAGAGCACTACATTTACCTACGATAGCACATCTCCAGGAATCTCACATAAGATGAGGAAATCAAGTGGTGAATCACTCTAGGAGGGCAAACCTATGACAGAGCAAGCTCAACCTCAAAAAACAAAACAATCCCATTAATCCTACAAATTAGAGCGTATAACCAATGTTTCCTCCCAATAGTCACTCATGGAGCTGGAACATAGAACCTAACCGAGAAACAGAACTGCAGACTAAGAAGCGTGCAACATGCACATGAGAGAATCATGCTGTACCTCACATCAAGATATCACAAGACAGCAAAGTACATCGGAAAAAAGACCCTGGGGAATCATGGAATCTTCAAGAAAACTTCGATGGCAATTGTCAGGTCATATTGGAAGAATGGAAGAAACCAATAGATATACAAGATGGATCCCCGGTAATCACATGTGAAACAAAAGCTTGCAGAATACATGACAGGGATATGAACTCGACAAATTAGGAAAAAACAGGTCCCATAACGGCGAACTAGAGAGATGTGGCGAATCCAGGGTGATTTCTTGTTCAACAACGGACGATAAAAGACTTTTGGTAGTGATGTTGATGATGACCCCCAGTACAGATCCCCAGGGATCGAAGTAGCAACCAAGCTTGGCAAAATACAAAATAGAGAGACATATCTGACATATTCAGAAAGTATGGATCGAAAAAACATCGATGAAAAGATAGAAATTTATTTTCGTTATTTCGAGTACCTAGGTTCAGATATCAATATTGCTTCTGAGATAGGGATCTGATAGAAACTAGGGCACTAGGAGAAAGAGCAATTGAATGGTAAGAAAAAACGTAGATTGGTTGTTAAATAACAACCAATACAAATTTCGATTTTGTGAAATTGTTCCAATACAAAACCTTATGATTTCCTTCGATCGACAAATAGGAAGGTGTCGTGTAGTTTTCTACAAAATGATCAGTCAGTGAAATTGTATATATTTTATCTGCATCGGGGTCAGTTAGCCTTCTAGTTAACTAGGTCGAGATTAAATTAGTGAAGCTGAACGTTTGAATAAGGGGAAAAGAAGGGAAGATAAAAGGGTCGATGCAGTTGTTTGTAGGTTTCGAATATGATCGCAAATTTGGGATTACGCCCGGATAAGTTGTTACTTAGCATAGATTGCAGGTAAGAACTTTACGTTGTTGATGCAACTGCCAGTGTTTGCGGACAATGCCTACAAGGTTTAAGTCCTGATCGGTGACATTAGTAGAAAAATAGTGATGTACCCTGGTTACCGTAAAAAAAAAACTTTCTACAGATAATACTGAGTGAATGTCAATGATATTTCTTGGGTTCTATGTTGCAACAGTGCACTTTTCTCACAGACCAACAATGCAGCAACAGTCAGAATACAAGCTGGTAATTTATCCCTCTTCCAAACTATTATCCCTCTTCGATTTTCGATGCAAGATTTTGTTACATTTTGTTGCTTTCATTTGAGCTTTCAAATTTAATTTGTTGTTTTTGTGATCAACACGACTGAGGCTTTAAAACTATAACATATCACCATTGAATGCAGCTGGATTATCTCATGTGTTGAATGTTGCGAATGTGAATGAAATTTTGATTGACATTCAATTATCTGTATCTCATTCGTTTTACTCGTGGTCATCTAATCTCAAACTCTTCACAGCTCTTGACGGATGTATGTTGAAGAAATTCATTTGAATGCACGTTGTGAAAATGAATCATTGACAGAAAGCGTTCTTCAAAAACAAGTAGACCATTGTATTTATTTTGCAATCAGTAAGTGTTGTTTACATGTATGCAATTTTATGAAATAGAAAAAAAAACTATATCCTCATTATCAAGAAGTAATGGCGACACTGGCTTGGTAAAATAGTCCCTACATGCATTGAACATGCGTTTCGGACTAGTACACATGGAGAGTATATGAAATAAGCATACACCGACACACAAACCGACACACACACACACACACACACACACACACACATATATATATATATATATATATATATATGTATGTATGTATCCTTTATTTCACGCACACTTACTATGCAAATGAATTTGTTGTATAACATGCACATCACAATCAATAGAACCTCAGGAATGTGCAAATGCAGCTCCCAACACGTACGCACACGAGCTTGCATAGAAAAACAGTTTCAGATGTTTTAGACGTCATTTGCGATTTAATTTATTAAAAAAATGATTCAGGGTAAGTCTTGATACCACACATATATAAAAGAACATTCGTTCATTTATTTTATTTTATCTTCATTTTTTTTTGCTTCCAGTTTTACTTGGTTGGAAGCCACCCACTGTAGCAACTAACATAACCAAGCTGATGACTGCAATTTGTCTATGCTTGGTTTGGATGTCTATGCTATGCTAGCAACCTCGCATTTGGCATGACGTTCGTAATTCTCAAATAGTGACTTTGTTCGATCACTATCAACCCCAGCAGGTCTACTTAAGATTGAACATAATTCAGCAACGAATTTCCGGCGCCAACTTTTGCCAAATATATTTGAAACGTTCTAAATCTCATTGTATCTTCCCCCAAAACAAAAACTAAGATATTAACTGTTGATTTTGAATGTTTATCAGCATCAATATATTGTAATATGGAGGATTACTATCTTCTCATACCTCATTCCTCATGTGTGTTTTTTAATCAATGAGGTGTGGTTTATAAAATGTATTCATCTGATAAATAGTCAATTATATATATATATATATATATATATATATATATATATATATATATATATATATATATATATATATATATGCATGTGTGTGTATCTATGCATGCACCCGTTTGTGTGTATGCACATATGTGTATAACAAGTGTCTAAGCAGCAATAGCAGCATTGGGTCAGGTACTTCCTTTGAAGCCTAAATTCACAGCTGTTTTTATCTCGAAAATCTGGAATTCTTTGTAGGTTTCTTCTGGGAATAGCCATGATGCCTTCTGCCAGAGATTTGTGTGTGTGTTAGTCAAAAGAATCTAGGTCTATAGCATCTATTGTATACACACTGTCAAAAGAAAATGACTCCGATGGTTGAGTTCGTCCACTTTTTCTGTAACCTTTCTTGTTCTCAGTGGATACAAAATTTGAACACGATGCGTAAAAAGATATTGTAAATCTTTTTTTTCTTCAACGGTTATTAAGAAACTCAAATCTATAAACGTCTTGAAGCATCGTGTATAAGAAGAAATCATTTATTTGGTCTTTACACGCAAAAAAGACACTTGCGTGCAAGCAAACAAGTGCTTGTACTTATGACAATCAGATTGACGCTGGAAGGAGTTTGTTCTAAATCCATCTCCCGGTCCTCCCTCTGTCTACGTAATTCTTCTCCAGAACACCCCCTCACCGTCACACACTATCAAAATATTCACTTTTCTTGAAACATGCAACACGCGTGCGGGCACACACACACACACACACACGCACATCTACACACACACACACACACATCTACACACACCCGTGCGTGCAGGACGCTCGTTCAACAATGTTATGTTTTTTGTTTGTTTTTTTGGTAACGCACACCTATACGAAAGTGTTTGCATAGGGTATGTGTAAGTGAGTGTGTAACACATGAATCCAATGGGCGTCTAAAACAACAACATTCTGGTGTTTATGTCCAAATCAGTGACCCGTAAAAGTATTGAAATCTCAAACGCTGAAAACCTTCCACATTTTTAGTTAATGTGATTTTATGTTATCAAATTCACATGTGATGTGATGTAGGGTTGTTTACGATCTACTCCACTCAAGGTCATTACTACATACCAATAATAAGTCACAACTTATAACTTCAGGTAATTCTTTAAAAAAAGGCTTTTACACAGATCACATTCAGGCAGCAACAATTAGTCATGCACATTTTCCCATGTGCTATCTATGCAATATTTTTTATCAAAAGACAGAAATGATTACAAAACAATTTTTTTTATTTCGAGGAATGCAGTATTATTTTAATTATCACATAAAATCAGAAAAAAAATGAGTTAGCATCATATTTTCAAAGACAGACATTCCAAAGGCATCAACTGAATTGATTAACTGTTATCAAAATTTTGGAAAAAATGTTCAGTATTTTCTATTACGTTTTCTAATATTATCTTGATTTTCATCCCAACGCTCAAAGCTTATCCGTTTCTGTGCTCGTCAAATCTGTTAACCGACTTGAACATTAATACAGGATGGATCCAAAGTTACTTAACTGCAATAATATTTCATTATCATAGTCATATCCCAACATGCCTATGCATTTGATTTTTGTTTTTTTCAATTATAATCCTTAGTATCATCCGTCATTTACCTCTATTGTCCCCGGATGATAATGAATGGTGGCAATTGCTGCCATTGATTAACTTAAGAAAAATATTTTTTCCAGACAGGAAATCATCTTCGGCAAAAAAGGGGAAATCTCTGATTAGATGAAATAGGAACTAATTTTGAAGAATTGATGTAAGTTGATTCTTTTTTTACTAAATGCATGGATCATTTAGTTAGAATACATAGCTCAATTAGCTCTTAGTTCAGATGGAACATGATTCTATTAATATATTACAGTGAAAGTCTTCCAGCAAACCCTGTATATTCAGAATAAAATCGAACAGGAAAATAACAAATAGCATTTTTTTCTTTGCTTCAATCAAACAGATATGCTCCCCAGTAAGTCAGAAAAATAAAGTGTTTCTTCGAAAAGTTGCCAGTCGCTGAATTCCCAGGGAGAAGACGCAGGTTCTTTCTTATATGAAGAATCAATAAAATTCAGCTGTCATCGCATTGAATCATTCGCCTCCGTTCTTCTTGTAGATTGATAATGTCGATTCGGCTATGGAAAAAAAAACATACTAAATCTTGGTTCTTCATACTATGTGTAAAATTTACATAGTTATGATGCTTATGAATACAAAAGTTTTTCAAATATTTGTCTTGTACTGAACTACGCGAAGAACCTTTGCAGATGTAAATAAATTCTGATTTCAATGTGTTCGCAAAATAGGAACTTCCGTACAAGAGAAATACATTTCTGACCATAATTTGCTTAAGCGAAAATAATCACACATATACCAACATACACACACACACACACACACACACACACACATATATATATATATATATATATATATATATATATATATATATATATATATATATATATATATATATATATATATATATTAGGATTGCTACACAAACATATTTATGTTCCTGCCCTATTTTGGCCTCTTCAAGCGAATGTATGTATGTTTTGGATTGCTGTTAGGGGGATTTGGGGAAATTTCTATGGTTGTTCCTATGATGTGAAGATTTTTTTTTTTGTTATGTTCTGTTTTATTGTAATGCTGTCAGATGAATTTGTAGTTTGTGTATTTTGCTGGTGGCTATAATTTACATGTCAATGAGTAATTGACTACGTGCTGGAGTTATCTATAAATGGTAACTGGAGATAAATGATTACTCGTTCACCAAGTCCTTGATGAAAGCAACGCAAGACCGAAATATAAATCAGTTCGTAAGTAAATATTTTATTCCATATTTTGAAGCATCGAAGACTCTATGAAATGAACCAATCACACGTCGGATATTGCATTGTTATTGAATTATGATTTGTACTCTCTCTCTTTCCCTCTCTTTTTCTCCCCCCCTTTCTCTCTGTCTCTCTCTATCTCACTGTCCGTCTCTCTCTGTCTGTCTGTCTGTCTCTCCCTCTCTCTCTCTCTCTATATATATATATATATATATACATATATATATATTTATATATATATATATTTATATATAAATATATATATATATATATATATATATATATATATATATATATATATATATATATATATATATATATATATATATATATATATATATATATATATATATATATATATATATATATATATATGAAAATAAGAATGGAAATTCTGCAGAAGAGGTGGAATAAATTCAAGAAAATTGTGCAAAGGGAAGCCAAACGTTTTAGTTATGATTTCTAAGTATAGTGGATTTTCGATAAAAATTACCCAGTTCCGTATGCCATTCTAAATTTTAATCATATATATATATATATATTACATCAGTTTCAAACTCTATTTAAAACGAACTCCTATTAACACATGGTGGTGGTATGTTTTAGCCTAGACCGTTTCAAATTCAAAACAAGGGTACGTGAAAGTAATACTTTATTGGTAACGGGTTCGATTCCTTTTTTTCTTTCAATTATTTCCTTTTTTCATATATATTCACTTAATTATACTTTTGCCAGGAAAAATCAGACATTCACCGTGATTTGACGGGAAGTCATTTCAGATAGAGTTTTAAAGCGATATAACGTGTTTATAATTATTTATGTGGAATTTAAATCCATATCTTCATATATATATATATATATATATATATATATATATATATATATATATATATATGAGTGAGCATGTGTATTCATACATACATACATATATACATATGTATATATATATATAAATATGCATATATATATACACACATACATACATACATGCACACACACATAAACACACACACACACACACACAAATATATATATATATATATATATATATATATACACATATATACGAATGTGTGTGTGTGTATGTGTGTATGGCTGCCGCAAGAATCGAACCAGCAATGATTTGTTATCATTCAATTGGATGACGTATACTCATTTTTTTTTACATAGATGAGAAACTCCTGTAAAAACAGCAATTTTGGCATTGTATTGCCAAGAATGGTAATCACTACGTTAAAACGGCCTCCTTTATCGTTAGCAAATCAAGTAGCCCAATTATATTTATTCTATCTAAGTAGTATCGTGTATTTACTACATACAAAAAAATGAAGACAGGATTTAAAATAAGTTCCTACGTAATATAATGCAATTCATTCATACATATATACCGACAGCTGTTTCAATGTATTACATCTCTTTAGTGCGGCTATTGACTTTCTGTTACCCCTTCCCACCCCTTTTTTCTGGCCTTATCAATGTGATCAAAGTGTAGTATCTGTTCCACCGCAGAGCCCGAGGCGCAGTTACTGATACTTGCCCGTCAAATGGGCTGGAGATTGGCGTGTGATGTCAAAGATCGAGTGCGCCGTTGCAGTGCGTCAGCCAATGAGGTTTTACTGAGGCTGCCACTACAATGTGCATTGGAAGCCTTTGGAGTCGTCCTTGGGCTCTCTTATTATTATTTGGCCCAGCTGCAGGGAATCCGTTACCCTTTGGCTGCACTGCTCCATTGCACTTAAAGGAGCAGGTCCTCTGGTGGACGCTTTCGTGGCGGAGGTTGTCTAGCCTCTACGATGCGCTTGGCAATCGAAGTCGCATATCTTGAAAGGGTAACCTGTTTTTCCCTTGTTAAGCCGGACCTAGGGTGAAATTCTGTTGTGGTGGGACAGTAGATAAATGGATTCCTATGAGCAGCACTGCTCCATTGCACTTGAAGGAGCAGGTCCCCTGGTGGAGGCTTTCGTGGCGGGAGTAGCTTTGCTTGCAAAGCAAACCGTAGTCACGTTGCCTGGAGTCATTTTTGGACGGACAGTTTCCTATTTTTCCCAAGTTAAGCATTACCTTGTGTCATATTTTGCTTCAGTTGGATAGCGAATGAACAACCCAACCTAAACGACAAGGCAGGATTAAAACCTCTGTTTCACACCCAGAGGCTGATATCCTACCTCTGAGCTACGGAACTGAACGGTCAGTACGGCTGAATTTAAGCAATATATTTTATTTACGAATGAATTCCCCATCCACCAGAATGCTCTATTCCTATAGAAGAGCATTGCATGCGATTACGAGGGATCAGTTACCTCACTGAAAGAGTACTGATGATCATAGTATTCGAGTATATATCTATATCTACATCAACATCTATCAATATATATATATATATATATATATATATATATATATATATATATATATATATATATATATATACACACATACATATATTCTCTCTCTCCATTAGCTCTTTTTCTATCTCCTAAAATTGTCACTGCTTTGTTTTGATGCTTTGTATGATTGTGTGTGACCTAAAAAGAAAACATTCACGACAAGAATCAACCGTTGGTGTTTGATCATTGATTTTATGTGCATGTCCGTGGCAATTCTGCATTTGCAAAAGCTAATATCGTTGCGTATATATCTCATCATGCGTGTAGGGTTTGGGAAATGTCATTTTGGTGTAGTGGCGCAAAGAGAGGTTTTTTAAGGGGTATGGGTCTTTTCAAAAGGGGAAGTTTCACTTGAGGATTCAAAATGAGAGTTATGTTTTTCTAAGAGAAGCAATGTTGATGCTTTAATTAGGAGAAATCGATTGTGATATACGGCAGATTCTAATGTTTTGATCAAATCAGTTTCAAATATTATTCACTGTACAATAATGTCTGCATTCAAATTTTAGAGAGATAGAAGAGAATGCTGGTTTTTATTGGGAACATTAATTTATATGCAGGCAGACTTTTATGATCTTGATCGACGGATCCCTGATTTGCTGCTTGTGTACTGTGATCATAATCCCATGGAGAAAGTTTTTACCCCGTATAATCTTTGTTGTGATCTCGGCAAATAACAACACAGATGATGTGTTTAATGTCGAGAATGATATTGAATAAATTTCAAAGTTTTTACAATGTTTAAAAGTATATGTACCTCTTTCTATTAGGTGTATAGAGAAACCCAAAATTTGTCGATTGCAATTGAGTTTTTTCCCGGGTTCTATTTCTTATAAAGTGTTATCATCAGGTATTCTGTACAAATATATATTTTTTTCAACAATGGACCAACCCACGTAAGGGTGCTAATTGATGAAGCAAAACCAAATAATTTTCTGAAAGTTAGTAACACCTACATATATTAGTTCATCAACATACTTCGGGCATTAGTACTTGACATTAAGTTCACAATCTCTCATCCTTCCCAACTATGCATCAATCAGAAATCAATTACCTTGGTTTCAGTTGTACACACACACACACACACACACACATATATATATATATATATATATACACACACTCGAGGAAAATAGCATATAAATCGGTTATATTTGATTCAATTAGGGACGTCTGGCAGAATTTCATATCCCTGGTTCTTTTTTACTACAGTGGTATGTAGGATCAGGATTCTGAACAATCATTCGATGTCGATCATAAATATTGGCTGCCCTGGAGCAGATATATTATTGCACAAACTATCCCAGGTACGAGGTGGTTGCAACGGATTGAAAGACTAAAAACACACACACACACACACATACGTACACAGACACACACACACACACAAAAACACACACACAAAAACACACACCCACACACACACATATATATATATATATATATATATATATATATATATATATATATATATATATATATATATGTATATATATATTCTAAAAGAACTTTAAACAATAAACACGTTTTTTAAAAAATGTTTGAATGTTCTTTAATGACAATCAAGTCACTCGTTTCCGAATATTTGTTCATATTACTAAACAAATACCCCGTCATTATGGCAATATGTGTAAATTGTCTCTCTGTATAACTATATCGGGTGTTCTGGAAGCAAAATATTGTTATGGCACTAAGCAGTGTTGATACAACACTACTAGCTTTTGCTTTTTCCAAACTATATTTCTTAAATTCATTCAAACCATTTCTGCTGAATCCATCTATCGATATATATATATATATATATATATATATATATATATATATATGTATATATATATATATATATATATATATATATATATATATATGTGTGTGTGTGTGTGTGTGTGTGTGTGTGTGTGCGTGTGTTCGCAAATAAACATATATATATATAAATATAAATATAAATATAAATATATATATATATATATATATATATATATATATATATATATATATATTAGTTAGGCTGAGGCTTTGAAGACGAAATATAAAAAACAATGCTCCAAAAAGCGGTGTCATTTCAGTCAATCTTTTCCCAATACATGTTGATGTGATTCATTGAGTGGTCTAAATATCGTACACTAATCAATATATTGCAGTAATACGAGTGATTCGATGAATTTCCCAGCAGCAATTTAAACACAAACCTTCATTTCTTTATCCATCGTGATTTTTCTTGATTTTTGTATTTTTTGAACAGGGTATTATCATAGTGTAACGTATATAAATGTTTTTTCTGACAACACATTTTTCCCGAAGCAGCATTTACTTTTTTGAATTTTTAAATTGTTCTTCCGGCAGACTGCATGCACACTACTTGACGATATCATTTTTAAGAATACTACTTACATCAAAAGTTACTCTCTACCAACATATTCAACTAAAGAATTGGACATTCTTTCCACTTGCTTTTGAGGTAATTATCCGACGTAGTGTACAATCTTTTTTCCAATAATTTGATTTCTCCTTCTAAATATGAAACAAACTATCTATATACTTGGTTAAAATGGAACCAAACCTCTCTCTAACCAGAAGTGACACTCTAATAAGCTATTTAATTATTATACTCTGATAATGTATTAGCATTTTTTCTTTGATCCCCCGTACTGCCGAACTACGTATCAATCAGACAAAAGCACACAAGCCAAATGTTCACCCATTATCCTGGTTTCAATCGATACGATGATCTTTCAATCCGACAACGACTGAATTCATCTCCTTTGGTAACCTAATTCTTCTGAAATTAATACTAATCAATTGCATATATATATATATATATATATATATATATATATATATATATATATATATATATATTCACATATTTTATTTTCATACCTTCGTAAACATATTCTTCAATTTTCCTTCATTATTTGAATACAGTCAAGCTGATAAGTTTGAACAGGTTGGCCTTTGTTGTATCAATTCCCCTGAAATTCTCCCAAATTTTGCTGCTCTGAGTGATCATTCTTACAACTAAATAAACTCATCCGAGCAAAAAACAATAAATTTACGAGTAACTCAACCTATTCTAATAAACTTTGGTTATATAGTTCTGCCAAATGTATGAAATCAGATAGAACTTGTCCTAAATGCCATATGCACGATATGGCAACGGAAAAGAGTCTCGTTTATCAGACGATATATATATATATATATATATATATATATATATATATATATATATATATATGTTTAAATGTATATATAACAAGTTAGAGTAATCATAAGACTATGATCTGTAGAAAACGTTCGCTCCTTGCGCTTCATGTGACATGCTGTGTTGAATTATTTTTTCATCTTCCAGAAGCATGATGATTATATAATATTGAGCACTCCTAAGTGGATCACACAGATCAATTTTACTGTTCTCTGAGCTTTTGTTTTCCTTGATCTTTTGAAAAAATATAGATAGTAAGTAAATTTATAACTATCTATCCATCTATTGAACTTTCAGTCCTCTTTTCAATGTTACGATTTGATTGTGTATTCTTACTTAGTGTAAGATCAATCTAGACAGTGTATTAATCGCTATTCCAATCATCAAACGTACAGGGTTATGCCCGGCTGTAACATGAAACATGCATTAGGTCTTTCATAGTATAGTATCTATTAATCAAAAAATCGTTATTGGCAGGTGCTAGCATTGTTACAAGACCAATTTTTTGATTTGGTGTAAATTAGCACTAAGAATGAGCTGTCCATTGCAAAAATGAGAATAATTACTAAATTGAATATAATTATTTTCAATCTGATATTGCTAGTATGCTAGATTCGAATGCTTGCACTATCTTTACAATCATCACAAATCACCGTGCAACTGGTACAATGCAGAATAAAAAGTGCAGCAGCCGAACAAGGGCATTTACTGAATATTCTGATCAACGGAGTTATGTTATATCTAGGTGTGACCGTTTCAAAACAGCTTGTAAATTTCTTGAAAAAATTGCAATGGCAAGGAAGCTTTCCTCTTGCACAGCAAAGTAATATTAGCAAAACACTGAGTTGAGATGTTTTGTAGCGAAAGAAGGAAAACAAGTTTACCGCCCTCGCTTGAACACTTCTTGCCTTTGCAAAAGGAATTTTCAGACTGGACACAATTATTTCTTCGATTCTTATTTCCTCTACACCATTGCATGTTACTCTGAAAAAGATGGCTGACATTCTGTGGGATTAACACATATCGACGCAGCCCTCCCATGCACACGCACGCACACACACACACAGACACACACATATATCTGTATCTATATCTATATCTATCTATCTATATATCTATATATATATATATATATATCTATATCTATATATATATATATATATATATATATATATATATATATATATATATATATATATATATGTATATATGAAAACTGAAGGGTAAATGTAACGTGTGGATAACACCAATGATAACAATATCATTTTAAACAACGTTCAAATCACCTTTGGAAAACACTATTTGCATTTCTTGCAACAAAAAATCTTGGATAGAGGCGAGAATCAATATTACCAAATATATTTAGTTTATTTTAATACATTTATCAATCAAAAAAAAATATTTTGAAAGGGCTAGTATGAAAGGTATCTATCTTATTTAGATGTTTATTTTATGATTTGTTCAAAGTACTTTGCAAATGTTTCCTCTGATTAAGACTGGAAATGTAATGGACTGTTTTATATATGATTCATTTTAATGATACTCTCATTGATTTTCTAGAATGGTTGATGATTTTATATTTTCATCTTTTATTGAGATGTCTTTCTTGGCTCGTGTTATAACACTAGCAAAGAACACTAACTTTTAGTGTTTTTTTCATTGTATTTCCTTACTCTATGATTATGTTCTTTTTGGTTTGTTTCATATCACTAGCCAAGAAGCATATCTCCATGAAATGAAAAGGTTCATAAAAACCTAGACACGTATGGGATTCAGTATTAGATATGAATACTCCAGAAAAATTCAATGTTTTAGACCCAACCTTGGAACTAAATACATACACACACAAACACACACACACACACACACACACAGACACACACATACACACACACACATATATATATTTTTTAAGAATTATGATATAATCTTTTATATATCAATTTTTATGTATATTTAGTGGCTAGTTGTATATAAAGACGGCATCCAACTAGCCATTAGATATACTAAAAGTGATATATAAATTAATAAGTAAAAGATATTATCATGATTCTTCAAATATATGTGTATAAGTGTTTTGCACATTTATATCCTGATTTATACATGAAATTATATGCTTTATCTGCGAAAAGGTCTTTTGAAGGTTCCCCATGAACAATATATCAGAATCACTCATTTAACAATTAAATATAATAAAAAAATATATATATAATAAAAAAAAGACAGAAGTAGCCACTTTCAGCTTCAACGTTATTGAACCAGTTCCTCCTCAAAATATTTTGAATACGGATACATTACAACTGTTTAACTCTGAACGCAAAACTACAATACATAAATTGAAAAAACAAACAAACAAGCATGCTTGTCAAACATTCAACTACACGTGTTAGTGATGCATGCAATATTTTCCTCAGAAAAAAAAACAATC
>OY735199.1:31765621-31803121 GCA_963457665.1 Thysanoteuthis rhombus | reverse complement strand
TTTTTACTAGCTTTCTAGAATATCCTTATCAATGCAGTTTCGCCCATATATCCCTATCGAGCTCCTCAATTAAAATCATTGCTTAAGATTTTTGCTTTGATATTGAAATTTAAAGAAATGTTCTTGCTTGTGAAATAGATAGTTGATAATGAAATAATTACTGATACACAACGAGAGCATGTGTACTGAAAACTCATTAAATCAAAAATTGAACAAAAACCTTTCATAAAAAAGTCTAAATTATGTTCGCTAATCGCCAAAATGTTCAGAAGATAAAGGCATCTACTTTTTTTACAAAACTACCCGAATTATTTTTCGAATATGATGCATTTGACCAGTCACCTATGGGCTTCTTTTTTTTGTTATTTGCAAGTTTTTTTAAGATTACAACAAATCTCTTTGCGATTATAACTGCTGATGCACGCATACGTACACTATTTCCAATTCCTAGTCGAATCACATGTTGCATATAATGCAATTATCACCCTCGAAACTATGAGTCTCAATAGGCACATGCGATTATCCTGGTCCGTCCGTGTGGTTAAGTTCAAGGTTAACTAGCCTCTGTACAGAGTTTGGAGATCTTTTTACAAGGAGCCAATCGCAAAATCGCTCGACCGCCTATAAATTTATCACCATGTGCTTGCTAATGTCAGAATGCATGAGAACTTATGTACCATCTTCGTTCCTGGCATCGGATTATGTATATTTGCGTGATCATGAATCATTGTTGTAGGTATTTGTAGGAAAATAACGACTAGTCCCAGGACAAGGGAAAATTAATTTGACACTGAATCAGAGAGTGATTTTCGTGTTAAACAGATATATTGTCTTAGGGTGAAGTATTCTGCAATATGAATCTATGAGTTGCTTGCATTACCCAGCTATATTACACAACGTATTCCCTTTGTTCGGTACTGTCATCTGGTTAAACTCAAACGTACGTGAATATTTTCTGTTGTTTCTTTTGTTTGTATTTTTTTTCTACTTTTTTTTTCTCTTTTTATCCCAGACCAATTGCACAACCGGACCAAGACTAAACAGATGCCGAGATCACAATGACAACAGAATCATAGATTTGAAGACAATTGTTATAAAAGCCAGCAGAATCAGAAAAATTAGGCAGTGCAGAACAATTCCTAAGAAAACTCACCACGCTCTCATATCGAGCATCCATCATAAAACGAGCAAATCACAGGGGAGATAATTCGCCCATACCCTCCCAGAGAAATGCTGTTTATTCTTCCCTGTTTTTATTTAATTATTTATCTATTTTCCCCTCTATTCACGGGGTGCCTTTGTAATTCCAGATTTCGGTTTAGGTGAATCCCCTACCCAGAAAGAAAGAGATTTCATGCTTTCAGTAATCAAATAAAAACAGGAATGATGGAAAACCCAAAACACTATTTGATTGGGCTCTTAGAAAAACGTGCGGCTTCGATCAATATGATACAATACATACTGGGTGTGTTTGGGAATAAATTCTTTCCAACACGGGTAGGATGTAAAATGTTAATAAGTTCTTACCGATTATATAATCGGTTGCCTACATCCATGACTGAAAATTCTGTCATTGATTTATATATATATATATATATATATATATATATATATATATATATATATATATATATATATATGTGTGTGTGTGTGTGTATATATGTGTGTGTGTGTGTGTGTGAGTGTTTGTGTGTGTTTGTAAAAGGCAAATACATTTACGATTATTATTTCAATTACATGAATCATCCAATTCCTCAAAGCTTGCTTTACACCACTTGCTCGCTTCTACCATATGATACAATAAGCAAAAACAGTGTACAGGGTTCATTTTATGGCTACCGCCTATACAACCAGTAGAGGAAGACCTTAATCATTCAGTCTAACATATTAGTGTTAAATATTTTAGACCAGAAACGCTCACATCCGGCAAATGGAATAATGTTGTTTGCTTCTTTGCCAGAGGCCATTGATGTTTTTGAAATATTTTTTGATATCAGAAAAATATGTACTTAGCATCGATTGGTTTATTTTACAGTCTCCCACAAATGTCTTAATTCTATGATTGAGTAGTTCATCACATTGATTATACGATTGGTTCAACTTGATTGCTTTATTTGTTGTTTGGATCATAACATCTTGGCAGGTGAATTGTTTGGTCGTGTATAAGTTGCTTGTAATTGTGGAATGAAGTGCTGCAATCCTATGCAATTCAAGACAAGCTTCATCTTTGAAGTTTTGAAGGAAAGCAAACCACCATTGTTTTTTTTTTTTTTCAACCACCTTAGATGTGTTTTGAATATTTTTCTGATTTTTCCATAAAGGATACTACGTTTGTATGAAATGATCCCAAATATCTGAGTATCAAAGATCTTGACTGAGAGGAAAAATCACACTTGGAAGCCTGCCAAAATCGGCTGAATCGCAGTGTGAGAACAACGATGAGGATCTTAGTACATGCTGTGAAAAATCGAATTGATATTTAATATTGAAAGGGGATTTTTTTCTCAATTTTTTATTCTTATTCCACGAGGTGATATTTACTAAATGAATCATTTTGCATTTTTGACCATCGCCACAAGATCGTAAAATTGGGATAACATCTAAACTGATTATGGCAACCGTGAATTTTATTGTTTTTTCAGTTTCCTGGTTTAGATTTTCCCTCTGATACAACCATTTGATACAACTGTGAAGCAAAATCACGGGAGATAAGCTAAAATACATTGAAAGGATGTAATATGCCAATTCATGAACGTCCAAGTCTAGAGTCATTTCTTGAAGGTACCATCATTGTCATCATCATCAGTCTTCGGCGTAAACCCTACCGAGAATTAATAGGCTTTTCATTTGATGGTGTCACAGGGTCAACACTTCTGAAATTATTGAGTCTCTCCATCCTATATTCTTTCAGCCCCTGATTCGAATGTGATATTTGGAGATGCATGTTGCAATGTCGCCATGCCCTGCGATTATCTGCCATAGTTGTAATATGATCAACCCATTGCAATTCAGAATTCCTCATGTATTCAATGATATTTTTGGCTTCAGTATGTGTTGCTCCTGATATAATGTGCTATTTTATGATCTCTTCATGTTATGTTTAGCATGATTTCTCCTTATGCCTGTTGCATCAGCTCCATTTGTGATTACTGAAAATATGCATTAGTTATATACCCTTCTTCTCAGCACTTGCAGCGTTACTTGTTCTTCAAAATTGAGCTTGCTCTGTCTCTAATTCACAAATTCAGAGTTATTTTCCACTTCATTTCTTTATATCTGTGTTCCCATATTCTGAGACATTGTTTTGTTCGGGGAATGCGATGAATAGGATGTGCAGCTTCTCAATAATGACTTTACCAGCTTTTGTGAGTAGGTTGTTAGTTATGCCTCGCAGTTCACAGGCCTCTTTATTCATTTTTTGATGGCTTGCTTTACTTGGCACAGGCTATATCCTGGGAAGTCTTCGAACCAGGTTCTCGTGATTTGCATATTTTCTGCGTTTTTTGTTTGGGAAGATAGAGTGCGTTTTTCGTGTTTTTGTTTAATTCCTCGGCAGGTAGGTTCGACAACCTGTTCCCTGTCAATTGCAAGGTCTTCACTACAGACACACTGGTTATATTCTTCATGTATTGACAGTTTTTAAAATTATCTCTTAATTCCTCATTATTCTTATGAGTTGCTTGGACGATTGGTGCGTATTATTGTTAATATTCTCTTAGTTCCTTTTGGATTGTTTGATCTAGTTCGCTTGTTTCAATCTTTTCTATTTCAGTTGCCGGTGATCTGAGATATTCTATATGATACTTAGATTATTCTGAAAATTTGCTGATGTTTTGAACACGTCGGTAACTTCTTTTACCGAGATTATTTTGTTGTTAAATATGTTATATGTCAGTGTTGTTTTCATCTGGTTTGGTGAGAATTTTATGCCTATTTTTCAGCTCGAACTTGAAGGGTCGGTTGAGTCCTTCAGGTACGTTTAGTGGCTTTAGTTTGGTATGGAACGTTTCCTGCGTTCTTGGACGTTGTTTATTTGGACTTTACATCTTATCACTCTGTGGTCACTCCATAGTCTCGATTTTGGACCTAAATGCATTTGACTGTGTTTTTTTTTTTTCTAGGATGGAATCAATTTCGTTCTTATTTCGTGTTTGAGGCTCCCAAAGTCTATTTCTTTTAGGTTTTTCTTTTGGAGAACGGGATCATGATTTTGAATCTGTTTGCTGTTGAAAAGTTCATAAGATCTTTCTTGCTCTCATTCTGTACCTTTTATCCAAACTTGCTATTGCAACTTTCATTTCCGTGCTCTATCTGAGTCTTCTATAATGATGTTGAAATATTCTTTGGTTTACGAAGTTTGAAATCAAAGTGATTGTAGAAGTTGTCCATTTCCCCCTTGGTAAACTGCTAGACTGAATGTTCAGTGTGTGCCTCTTCGAGAGTTGTACAGTGATACGGGATACACCGTTTAAGATTGGACTAAATCTCCCCAGCGTTGCTTTTGAGTTTTTTTTTATGAATAATAAAGCTAACTGCATTTAGTTTTCCTTTTTCTTTCACGCAGCTGAGTAGAAGATTTTGGCTTTTTAATTCAACTAGTTCTTCTCTGTGTCTTCTCATTTTGCAATTCTTTGAATGCATTTCAAGATCAGTTGAATGCAGGTCCGTTGAAATTGTTATTGTTGTACGTGCCAACGTATAACGTTGTTTGGGTAGTCACCCGTGGAAAACATGAACACCACGAACAGGTAATGATGAAGCTTGGGCTTTTGAAACTGATTACCAAGCAGGGATAGATTTTTTTTGGTTGGTCTGTGAAAGGGTGGGTCAAGCCGAACACCCACAGAGACGTGGGACACAAGCATCGTGACCTTGCTCTCCACTGACCCATCTAATGTGAAACCAAACGTTACTCACATTTTTACGAATACAAGCACATCCTCTCCTGGCCTACTAAACAACAAACGACTCAGACATATTCCCGTTCTCTTTTCAGCATCAAACATGTACAAACCGCTTTCTTCCGTGAACCACTGGAATTATTTTTACTCTGAAAGCTAGAGTAAATTGTTAGAAAGGCCAAAATTCAATTTGTGTTTGGGAGGAGAGTAGAAACTAATGGTTTCTATGGAAGAAAAAATTTTTAGAACATGACAACTAAATTATGCCTATCCTACATGTGCAATGACGTATGAATTGCAATACCATTTTAGTGCTTGGATTCTGAGACAACTAGACGCTATTGGACGTTGATAGTCAGATTTAAAGAAAGAACATAACAAAATCAACTCTATTCTAGCAGGAACGCCTGTTATCAATAAGCTCTGTCACTGGTACACGTGATGCAGTTTTTAGGGAAAATAATTTTCAGTTAACGTGTGAATTCATGGGGAGACGGAGGTGTTTAGGAATCAAAAGTTCATTCTAAGAAACCGAATGTACATACTGAACTTACTTTACTACCCGTTAAAATGATCAAAATCGAAACAAATTAATGAATGAAGCTCGAACGATTCCGACCTATTCCACTAACATTTACCAACGAAGACTGGTAATATGAGTTTTGTCTGTGCTCATTATATCGAAAGCATTATGAATATTTCGTAAATAATTCAGAAAAGTTCGAAATAAATTTTGCACTTCTAGTAGAAAATGTCTCCAAGAGGATCTGTTTTTTTCTTATAATTAGAATGCATTTTAAAACAAGCGATCAATACACAAAAGAGAATGGAGATTGTTATTTATAATATTTTAAACTAAAACTGCGATTAGACATTTTCTTGTTGAACTCATGAATACTGTAATTGCATCATAATATACAAACTGTAATTCCATGTAATATTGAACATATATTAAGATTCACCAATTTTCATTCGTTGGACACGGGCAAGGAAAGGGCTGAGTTGGAGCAGAAAAAAGTTATTTTGTCGGAAGACTTGTCTGGTTCTCAAATAAGTATTTGGAATAAATGCTCCTTAGCTGAGATGGAATACCAAAAATGATGGTGCTGTGAAATACATAATTACATAAGCCTAAGAAACTCCCAAATCGTTTACTTTGCTCTGTTTACTATAAGTAATCATCGTGAAGAAACTAACATTGACAAGACCCACTGAGCTATCAAATCGGCTTATATGAGAACATAAATTAACCTGTACATCCCTTCAAAAATTATGTTATCAGAGTACAGTGTTTAAACCCATAATTTGAGGTATGAAGTCTTCTGGCCGAGATAAAAATGAAAATTCGATATTTATTTCACGAAAATTATAGACGTTATACTATTTTCCATATAAAAATAGATTAAAAAAAACAGGAAGGAAAATCGTTGAATACTGAATATATTTTATTATACTTTGACGTTATCCCTCATCTGAACAAATTGACAAGTACCAAGTACTTTGGAGGCTGGAGGCTTACAAAACACAGAAAGTCTACGACGTGATGTTGTAGAGTAGTAAAAAACTGCATAGTATTCCATTACAAGGTCATTACAAAGAATTATCTCCCATTCACGAGGATCTCTCTCCATGTCACAGTACAAGGACATATTTGTATTTAATGGATAATTCATTATTGCAATTGACAGACACTAATGAGCATTTTCATAAATCGAAAATATACCAATGTATCTACGTATTATCGATATATTCATATACTTATCTATATCTATAGCTAATAATCGGCTGATATATATATATATATATATATATATATATATATATACGTGTGTGTGTGTGTGTGTGTGTGTGTGTGTGTGCGTATGTGTGTGTGCGTATGTGTGTGTGTGTGTGTGTACTTGAAGTCGTAACGCATTTGATGAAATATCAATCTTTTTTCGTGGAATCTGACTAATAAACATTTTCTTGCTAAGAGTTGTTGATAGTGTGAGTTAGTATTTATGTCTTACGAATATAATGTGATATCTAACTGCTAGGGGATAAAAAAATAATTGAATGGAAGAGTTCATTGTAGAGAAAGTAAACCACTGCAGCAAATATTTACGAGCCCCCTTGAAAGAAGAAATCAAGCAGGGTATCACAGTAAGATGGCAAGCGTTTGGCAGAGCAAGCTCGAACTTCAAATTAAAAATCTTATCAATCTGAAAGAGAAGGGTATACAACCTATGCATCCGCCCAATAGTCACTTATGGAGCTGAAACATGGAACCTAATCAAGAAACCGAGCCTCAAATTGAAAACCATGCAACGTGCACATAAAAGAAACATGCAAAATATCACATGGAGAGGCCACACGACAGTACAATACATCCAGGGGAAGACAGGAGTCAGAGACATACTGCAATTAAATAAAAAAACTCAAATAAAAATGGCAATTGGCTGGTCATGTCACAAGAATGGCAGACGAATGAAGGACCTCATGACACGACATAGGTCACATGCACAACTGAGAACTAAATGAAGGGACGAAGTAGACAAATTCAATGAAGTACTGGTACCGCAACGCCCACTATAGAGAAGAGTCGTTAATCCCAGAAAAGATCTCAGGGAAGATTTGAGGCTAGACGTCAAGATGATGATGATTGTCGATCGGACATATTTTTATCAGCAAAATCTAATTTTTATCTAGTTTTCTTTACGCTGTAAAGACATAGGAACACAGAAAAAGGAGAAAAACAGTTCAATTTATAGATTGTATGGGTGTGTGTATGTGTCTTTTTGAGATTTTGTGTGTGAAAATGCTTTTAAAAATAAAGCATGTAATCATCTCCATGTGTTTGTGTATCAGCCGTATATGCGTATACTTGTATTCCTGCCCGTGTATATGGCCAAATGGATCTATATCAGTCCTGCTGTATGACTGATGAACCTGATGACACTGGACTAGTAGCCTGAACCAAGATAGATAAAGATAAAATCCTTTACCAAATATCAAAACGTTGGAAACCATCTCGAACTTTTAGTGATTGACTTGTCTTACTCTTTCCACCCCCGCCATCAAATTTGATCACCCTTCAACCGCAGATTCCCTACCACGAAGTCTCAACTTCAACTTTGATTTTGATTAACGATGATTTATAACATTTTCCCCGTTGCCTCCAAGTATTGACTAATCCTCTGACTCCCATCCACCATCCGCAAAGTTCCCTGCATAGATGTTATCTGCAGCAGTCTGTCCTAAGAAACTTGATTTCTGCCTCCTCCATCTTTTCCAGCGACAGTCAAACGACATTTATTCGATATCTTTTCATTGTGGGAGCCAAACTTTGAGAAACGAGATGTCACCTCTCTGTCAACCGCTGAGAACTGCTATGATCTAAAGTTCCACGGATGATTCTTGCCAATGATCCCCTCCGGTCGAATCAAAATGTTTTCCCTGTTTACGCGAATCCAGCTTTTCCTTTCCTTTTTGCAATTATTCGGTTTCGCTCATACTTATTCCTATTCTTGGCTAATCATTAACAATTTGTAAGCGCCGTGACGTAATTCAATTACATTGTATGGAAATAAAATGTTACATATCTTAATTTTTACCGTGATATCTTCGAAAAAGTTTCACCAATTCCGCAAACCTTTAGCACCAATGCTCCGGCTGCTCCTTCGTTCTTTTCTTCTCAGGTATCTGTCACATTCGGTAGCCTTGGAAAACCAATTTTTATTTATTAAGATTAAATGGAAATGGATATTGTTGCCATAAACCATAAATGATTGCTGGGATTTCTGATATTCCCTGGGAAGAGCAAAAGACATGACAGTTTTAGTAATGAGAATAACTTACCTCTTGATTCAAATGGAGTGTTCTGTTCGACGTCCACTGAAAGTTCCAAAGTGCAACTGACCTCTGAGAAAGGTAAAAATGCACAGCGACTAAAATGCAATAATAAATCAAACTTAGACTTGGTAACACGTCAAAAAACATCAAAAAAATCATAATGAATACATTTCATGTAGGTAATGTAGAACAAATACAGTTTCATAATCTTAAATCTGAAATATTTCGGATAAAGCATCATCTGGATTCTGTAATTGTTTTTAAATATCGGAATGGTGATACAGTAACTGTATCAGTAATGGGGGACAGTTCCTTTCTGTGGAGTTGACTGTCATTTTAAACATTACTGCATTTTTTTAGTACAACTTAACATACCAAGTATCAATGAGTTGAAAAAGCGTGTTTAACTTATAGGATAAACGAGAAAAGACTGAGTGAAGTTGTTTTGGCTGTTCTCCAATTTTTAATTTACATCGAAAATTAAATAGGGAAATGTGTATCAATCACCGTATATATCGTTGACAACTCCTAAGCATATGGTGACCAAGTAATGACAACTGAACTGTGATGATTGACACTGGGGGCAATTGAGGATGAGACAAGCGAACAACCGTTGTCTCTGTTTAAACGCCAGGGATATAATGAGAACAAAAATGTATTTGGAGGGAAAGGATATAATTGCATTCGTATATAAGATCCTCCATGTCTGATGTTCCGAAGAGTGCGTCTATTGTTGCCCATGTTTGAGTGGTGTGTCTATTTTAACCTAATCACTATACAAGAGCGACACCAGTTGTCTAGCAATCTGCAAGAACTGTGTGACAAAATAACGTAGCTTTATTATAATCCAAAGGGAAAATATGTTTTTGCCGTTTCAATTTTTGACATCATCAGCCAATTCGTCTCACACTCAATTGTCCAAACACTCTCCCTTCATTTATCATCACTCAAGAGTCACACAGCTGACTTTTCCCCTCTCTCTCACTCTGTGTCTTATATATATATATATATATATATATATATATATATATATATATATATATATATATATATTCCAGCAACCAAATGATGCAAAATCGTCTTACCAAGTCTTCTAAAGAAGATATTCGAAAATATTTTCTTACTTTTTTGCTGACTGAATTCCAACAAGATGGCAGATTTACGTTACCATCTACCTATATCTTGCTCACATTAATTCTAAGTGGGATATGATTCGATACTCAAATTTGGATGTAAAATATTCAATGTGTAATATTTGGTTATTGATGTAAAAATGATAAAATCAACTAAAAATTGAAAAATGATAAAATGGACTAAGAATTGAAATTTAAATGATGATACTGAAATAAAATAAAAAATATAATAATGAAAATATTCAATGTGAAATATTCTGTAAGAATTGGTTTTTGGACATTTTTGAAAATATGTTATTTCTCATTAATGCAGTGTGGGATAAGAAATAAAGATTAGCTTTTATTGAGTTGGTAACTCAAATCTTACAGGTCAGGAGCTAGACTTTCAGCTATGTAATCTTAACCATTTCGTCTACTGAAACATATGATTGAGCAGAATGAAAATCGATATCGATGTTGCTCCGTCCTCTAAAATTATCAAGGCCAATTTTTGATGTGTGACAACCTAGGTACAGTATTAATTTATTCGGAGATATATTATATTGTCAGGCAGTACAAACAATGATTTACCTAGGTCAACGCAGAACATCAATGACGAGAAGAAGTATATGCCAGTATTGATTAGAAGTATATGTTTGGGGTCACAACCGTTCGCCATTTTGTTCGGTGTCTGTCCACACGATATCTGAAAATATTGAATGAATTTCATCAAAACTTCCTGGAAGAGTGGGCAATTGAATGACAGATGTAGTAAAACTTTGGGGTGGATACATGTAATTCTTTGAATCGGGGATATTTCTCCTTGGGGGGGGGCTGTGAACACCCGTGCTTGTCTACAACATAAGTCGTTGGAACGGATAAATACTCAATTGTCCCCTTCCATGTAACTGCGTATCAAAACAGTACGATATTACAATAATCTCATGGGAGTCAACATGATTTCTGAAAGTGTTATTCAATGAAGTTGGATCAGATTTGATGGAAGTATGAACAATTGACTCGGGTGGAGCTTATCAAACTTTGGTGTATATCTGTGGACGAATACCTTCCTCCGTCAATGAGTATATATCTCCAAAGTGTCATGTCTGATTACACGATATCCATAAAAGAACTGAAAAGATTTCAATGGAAATTTGTGGGAGTCTGTGCAATGGGATCAGGAAAAAGCATCGAAATCTGTGATTGGATCAATCTTTTATTGTTCCTGATTGAGACTTATTTTCCATTTATGTATGTTCTCAAGACAGTCTAATCGATATCTCCACGATATCCCTCGGTGAATTTCAATGACATTTTGTAGGAGGTTTGACTAAATGTTACGAAATAGCTGATGGAATTTGAGGGATCAGTGCACAAGTATCCCCCAAATGTTGTAGTTATATATCCAAACAATATTCTATCCTCATTATTCACTCACTAACTCAAGAATTCTCTATGATATTTTAAGAATGGTTGACCATTTGGCAAAGGGAATAACTGATTTTGAGACGGATCAACAGTCAACAATAGCATTGACAGAGATTAGCATTCCCCGGTTGTTTTATTGTTAAATATTGTTCTTTATCCACGTAAGTCTTAATGCCAACTATTCTCTGTGAAAATGCTCAGTGTTCTCTTTCGAGTTCATCTATTTATTTATTTTTTCTTTATTAATGGACATAAAACATTACTGATTCTATGGCCGACATTTCTCTGCTAACAGTCAAAGAAAATACGGTCACTGCTTTGTCTAACTTTCGTGTAAGTGTCTTTTGTAAAATCTTTGCGTATTTCTTTGATTTAACTGTCTGTTTTAAAAGTTAAAAGGTATTCACGTCATCAATGTATACATTCTTTTTTTTTCTTTTTGAAGACTCAGAACTATTGATCACATTATTTCACATTGGCAAAACGTTCAGGTTTAGTGTTCTGACTTCCTTGTTATATATATATATATATATATATATATATATATATATATATATATATATATATATATATATATATATATATATATATATATATATATATATATATATATATATATATATATTCATTCACTATTTTGCTTTTATTCAAAATTCTTCTGAAGTCCAACAATGTGTTAAGCTAATGAAACTACTTTCGATGATAAGAAAAACTGAAAGGTAAGGAGACTTCTTGATTCAATTCTAAGGAGGAATTTGGACAGTGTTACTTATCCTGTTTCAAGAAAATTATTATCGACACTGATTAGCGTTCAGATAGCAATTAAAAAAAATACTTCGATGAAAATATGATTAGTAAATGAAAATTAGGCTTTGTGAGATTTCGGGTTTTCGAAGTATAAAACTATCAGCAGAAAAAAATGATAGACATCAGGTTGAAATTAAGTATGCTCCTGAATTAAAATAGATGCATACAATTTGTTGGAAGTTGTTTTGCACGCTACTTTTATTCAAGAGCAGGAAATAATGGCAGTGTATCTCCAACTGCGGGCTAATTCAATAACTTAAGTATTGTAATGTATAATAAAAGATGGGAAGAGATCAGGATTGAGTGTAGAGAAGTAGAGAGTGAAGAAACAAAATATGATTAAAAAAATGACACTTGAAAAGCAATATCTGATGTTAATAACAGAGTGGGATTGAACTAATTCAGTACAACATTTATCTGACTCCATATAATAACATAATTTAACTGGTTTTATCAGATGTTAATTAATTAATTTGTTATGATTAGAAATGAGACCACGTAGAAATACCATCGAAGTTGTTATCTGATGAGCCATATATTGCATTCAGAAGTAGTACATAAGGGATTTCTTTATGTTTCACATTATTGATAATCGCTCGTAGCTTCAAAACTAGTTTAAAAAACTTCAGAGAAAATTCGGTTAAAAAAAATCAGAATATGAATGTTCTTTACATACAAAAATGAGTAGCAATAATCAGGGAAGATAGAAAATTTAATTGAATTAAAAATTAATAGCGATATCAGATGTTATAAACAAGATAGGATTAAATAAAGTGAGTACGATATTCATTTGACTCAAGGTATCACCTCATAACCTGATCTCTTCGTTCACATTATATTGGTTATGATTAAAAACGAAACGCTGGGAAAATATTATGAACATCTTTATCAAAAGAGCCATTGATAGTAGTTGTAAGGATCTCAAGATAGTAGCAAGGCATGGCTCTACTACAGACTGCTGATTAGCTAAGAGTGAAGAAAGAAAGAGACAGAGAGAGAGGAAAAAAGAGTTTTGTGGATCTTCCTCTGAGATATATATATATATATATATATATATATATATATATATATATATATATATATATATATATATATAAATATATATATATATATATACAATCCCTCAACCAAAATAAAATGATACTTAAAATAGTTCAAATCTGTTGTTTGATAAGATGGACTAGAAGAGAAGTTTTAGTCCCAGGAATACGTATCTTGATCCTTCAACAGAGGAAAAGGAGCTTTGACAGTACTTTGAAGATATGGCCATAAAAGAAAGAGGGCGTTTCTTCCGGGAGAAAATCATATCGGAAAAAAAAATTCAAACGATTTTACGTTTTAGAAAAAAAATTCCTTCAATATAGTTCCTTTTAACAAAGATACTTGAAAAATTCACCGTGGGGAACTCCTGGATCCGACCAGAAATGAGAACATATTCTCTAGCATGTTGCCGACATTTCTGCAAAATTCCATTGAGATTTATCCGAAACTTTTGGAGATATTGTACAGTGTAAGTACAGCAAAGATGCAAGTGGTTGACTATGAAATGTTCCCAAATCATGGGAACAGTTTGGAGATATGTGCAGTGTACACTGAGCTACGATCCCGGGAAGTGACATGGACAGATTCCTCAATCCAATCTTAAGAGTATGCACAACTTCCTTCAGCTATTGTCTATCATACACCACATTTTACCGACTTTTATTGAGTACTTGGGCTGTGTACATGTAGCAACCATATAAAAGTTGTAAATATTTGAATATCTTGGATCCTCTGAAATCTGAGTATTTCCTGTCCACGGAAATTAATGATAATTCAGTGTAAAAAATTTGCAATATCGTGTTGTGTACACATACCAGCGATGCAGGGGGTTGATTGTCAAATCTTCTTAGATTTGCCAAAAATGAGAAAATATTCCCAACTCATTATCCATCGTTCCGTAAAATCAAATGGAAACTTCAACAAAGATGGAGACTGTGGAAAATACTTGGCTCCGACTAAAATATGTACACTTCTGCCGTTTTCCATGGCAAATTCCTCGACAGAATTTCACTATATTTAACTGAAAACTTTGGGATAAATTGTGTTCTGTACTATGTGATGTTTGGATATTCCCAGGTTCCGACCCAAAATGTAAAATCTTTTTTTAGCCTATCACCAATTACAAACTGTATTTACAGGAATTCACCTTCGGAGATATGTTTCGGCATGCATATAGCTACGATGTTTGAGTTGTGAAAAGAAAAAAATTCCCAGATCCGTGTATATATATATATATATATATATATATATATATATATATATATATATATATATATATATATATATATATATACATATATATATATATATATATATATATATATATATATATATATATATATATGTACAATGCTCAAAAATGTGAACGCTTTTCCCAACTCCGCAACTCATCTGTTTATAAAAATTATACTGAATCCTCTCAATTATTTTAGAGATAATGTGTTGTATTCATATACCTACGATACAGGCAGAGATGGGGGGTCCTGAATGCGCCCCTAAATGTACAGGCATTTTCCGTAACCCAAGGCCTTTCTATGAGATTGGAATCCATCGAAATATTTTGGAGATATCATGTGGACCGTAAGAAAGGGTCCAGTTTATTGTAATTGTATTGTAATTGGAAAGGTCACACTATAACATGCTATAACTAATGAAAACCTCTCAGGTTTAATTTGTTTTCTTTGAGCACCCAGGAAATATTTTCAGTTCGATTTGAAGTGTGTGCGAATGCCACTGTTCCATTGCATGATTTATGTTTACACTAAATCATGGAATTATATCATTAAAATTTAGACGTAGATAGGTCTGGTTAGTCACCAAATACACATTCTAGCATATGGCGGATAATCAATTAGGAAATTAGAATGGGTTGATCGATGAATAATTTGCATTTGCTGCCTTTGGTGGGATAGTGATCATGACTGGAGTCAAAATTCATTAATAAAAAATTATGGTGTGGATGCTACTAGGGACAAACTGAGAGATCGATTAAGCATATATTGCACACCGACCCCATCAATAACAATATCTGGTGCGAATTGTGTAATTAAGAAAAATATTAATAATAAAAAAGTATGTTTAAATTTACAGCCCTCTCCGTCTATTAGGGCAGCCGATACGCAGGATCTATACTCAGCCTGCCAGCTGGGCAGATTTAGCAGATAGTTTCAAACATAAGGGGAAAAATCTTCCTCTCTCTTTGAATCATTTTATAATAATTCAGCAAATGACTGTCCACCTGTTTATGATTTTAAAAACTCAATGAGGCCAGAGTAAGGCCATTTTTTATGTTGTCTCTAAACGGACACAGTTTTTTCTATCGAGTTTTCGAAATTCTCCTCCAGAAAAAAAAACAAATAAAGAAACTTTGGATGATGGTTCTGTTTGCAATGAAAGTAATGCAATATCAGCCAAGTGGTATTCATGCTTACCTTTTTATCACTATGATATCATGGGGAATGCTGATGACTGAGAAGCAAAGAAAAAGAATTGGTGACTAGAGTGATGGAGACTTCATAGTCAGGGCGGTGATACATCTGATACGTAAAGCCTGGGCAAGGCGCTTGATGCCTCAGCCAACGTGAAAACACTGCTTCAAACAACTTCCTTCAATCTATTTTGACAATTTTTTCTTACTTCAATCTACCTTGTCCATTAGTTAGATCCCATAATTCGTGTATCCGTTTGTAATAGCTTAAAAGTATTTACATGAGCATGTCTGACTCAACTCACCTTTTTTTTTCAACATGTATTTCATGTTTTCATATATGATTTGAATCCCAGACAACTTTTGGGTATCTAAAGAGATCATATGCAAAATTATGGCTGACAAAAGATAAGATAGTTTGACGAATTAGACAAGTTCAGAAAGCACTGGGAGGGCTGGCAAATTTTGCAGAAGGTCTATATCCAGCAATGGTCGCTAAAAGGGTGCTGTCGCCGCTGCTGATTTTTTTTTTCACGGTGACGAAGTGATTTTTCATCTTCTTCTTTTCTCTTGATCAGGATCCAAATTATGAGATAGCATCATTTTCTGTTGCTAGTGATGTTCATGATGATCAGGGCAGGCTTCAGGAGAGGCTATTTTGAGTAGTTTCTGTATTGCTCCTTTTTGCTTTACGCACGTATGTGAAGAGCCTTTGTTTGGATCAGTGCTTAATTGATCTCCGTGGTATCTATGATGGATGGGTATTTTGGTTGAGGTCGGCGTTGGGGTCTGGTCCTCCCATTAAGGTGGGGAGGAGGCAGGGAAGGTAAATTTTTAGATTGGTGTCCTAAGTTTGATTGTATTGATGTTTTTATGACTGAATTCCCCAATATAGTAGGAATTTAGTTAACAATAATCTATAACGGATAAGGATTATTATCATCATCTTCATCATCATCATCATCATCATCATTATTATTATTATTATTATTATTATTATTATTATTATTATTATTATTATTATTATTATTATTATTGCCGTTGTTGTTATTGTGGTTATTATTATCATTATCATTAATGCTACTATCATATCATTACTACTTTTACTATTAATTTTCTTATCATTACTATCAAAATTATCAATATCATCATCATTACTACTACTATTATTATTACTGATACTACAAATAACATTACTATTCTACTGCTACTACGGCTATTACTACTACTATAACAATTATTATTGTTATCATCATTACAAAGGTGCTTGATGGTCATCACTGGAGAATCATATTACAGTTTAACAGGTGTTGTCTGGTAGATACTGCTGTAGGCTGTGACTGTAAGTGTCTCCTGGTCTCCAGTCCTTCTCAAATCGTTCAAATCAGTCACAACAGCGCTGAGATTGGTGCTGCTTTCACTAACCCTTTTCGGGGGCTGTTGGGCTTTTGCAACCATTTTAGGGTTGTAGGTCCCATGTTTCCAATGCTCTTCAATATTCGTGCCATTCCAGTAGTGTTGTGGTCTGTATGGTCTCGATCCTTTTTCTCGTCTCCAGTTCTCTGAGAGTAATTCAGGGCTTCCATTTTCCAGGGCTATCTCTGGTTTGTCTTGATACTACTTGTTTGCATGGCTGGATCTCAGTCGTTTGCTTTGTTCTTAGTGTACCACTAATACTACCGTGCTGTGTCTGTTTTTATACTCCTTCTTCGCTAGTTGAATACATTCACTTGTTCCGTTGTCGGAAACCTTTCACCGAATCGGCAGCATTTGCTGTTTGGTTTGGTTTGGTTCGGTAGATTTTTGTATCTATGTAAGTAATTGTAGTAGTAAAAGTATCGGCATTAGTACTGCTGTTGTTGTTGTTGTTATTGTTGTTGTTGTTGCTATTGAAGAAATAAATAAATACAATTTACATCAAATACTCATTCAAGATTGAAGTATATATCAATTCATATGATAAAAAAGTAATTTGAAATTCGATAAAAAAAATCAAGTGTCTTTGCAGAAAAGAACCTTCACCATTACCGTGTATCTGGAGGTCCACTCAGAAGATAGGGGTTGGGATTAATTTATCATGTAATGTTGCTCTATTTGCTTTCGTATAGTTTTAAATGAGATCTTAGGTTCTCTACTGTTTTACTTATTTTGTTGATAAAGTATTTCTTGTAGGGTTCATCGTACTGTCTTGTGTAGTTTCAGAATCATTATCATTGTTTTTTTTTAAACAATTTGTGAATCATGTTTGTGTATAAGTGTGGGCAGGATGTTCGTCTTTATCCATTGGCATCAGGGTATATATATATATGTGTGTGTGTGTGTGTGTGAGTGTGTGTGTGTGTGTGTGTGTGTATTACCGTTCATAAATAAGTAAACCAGTACCATTTTTTCGGATGAAAAGGTAACGGATCATTTTTATAGAAACATTATACTATAAAAACTTGTAGATATACGAATCATTTATCTCTAAACTGCACAGTATTGGAACTCTGTTTTTGAATGCATGAATACAAAAAGGTGGGCTTTATTGGCTACTAGTGCTGGCAATATTAGGGACACTGACCTCACTAGATTTGCCACCACAATGTTTCCTTTTTTCTGCAAGTATGCAGGCTTTCAATTTTGTCAGATTGATGGGCGTTTTTTTTTTTTCAGCTCTCCTTTGATTTAAATCCGGTTACACAATAGGCCCATACAGCACTTTTTCCTTTTGCCTCTTCAAAAACTGTTTTGTCTTTTTGACGGTATTTTTTTGATCATTGACATAACATCTCCAATGGGACATTCGAGTGGAAGACAATACTGTTTCAATCTGTTTAATGGTATCCACGTGTATGTTTGGATATCTGTATCTTCAGCCCGTATTATTCTTCATTACTCTATTGTTATGCTTAGTTATGATTATTTCAAAGTTGTCGAACCAACTACAAATACTTTTGTCTCTGTTGAATATCTTATACACTAGATTTCTAGGAGAGGATAATTCTCTATTAGTTTTACTGATTACACCAGTATATAGCCTAATTATTGTACATCAACAATTGTACTAGTTCCTATCAATTAATTTTTAATTATGCCAATAGGGTGGTCTTACAATGAGTTTCAAAACAGTGGCTTCAACAGATTCGAGTGGTACTTTATGAACTAAATATACTAAACTCAGTGGTTTATTTTATTGTTTACATAGTCTTATTAAGTGAAGTGTATCGTGGTTGATTTTCATCTTTAGCGTATATTATTGTGTTTGTCAGCTTCTCTGTGAATATCATATAAATATATACCAGATAGTATGATGGAGCAGCAATTGCTTGGGTCATGGTTATTTTCTTTCTCAAGAAGTGATATCTCTCTCCGCATACAGAAGCTTCAGGGTACTTTTTTCTCTCGTATACACACTGTGAATAGATGCGTTCGCCTTTTGTGAGGTCTTCTGCATTCGTCGTCATGACATCATTGCCTTGGGCTTTTCCGATGACAAACACTTTGATATCAACTGAGGTCCACTTAGAACTACTCTGTCAATGTGCTTCAAGCGTGAGGTATAACATGAATGCATAATATTAGCAATGACTCATAGATGCAAATATGGGAATTAACTAGAATAACTGAGAATTAACGTTGATACGAAGAGTAAAATATGGCATATATCAGCACAACCACGGTTCTCATAGAAGGACACAGAAATGCCTCGGTTGACTTGATTGATAATATAAATGTGTAATGTTAACAAGTTGACTGCAGTGATGAAAAATGACTGTTGCATTTAAAGAGAGAGGGGGAGAGAGAGAGAGGGGGAGAGAGAGAGAGTTATGAGCAATAAAATGCTGCACAGAAAAGTATCTAATTTACATTGTAGATTCGATTCCCCACCAATTAAATCTTATCTTGGGAGGTAATTATCCTACCCCAATTTTTTAAAACTTGATTTTGGGTCAAAAAGAGCAACAGGAAAGGTTTATCGTCATAGTCCTGTCTGTTCTTGGCTTTGCTAACACATACGGATAGACATTTCATGAATTACCGTTACTAGACAGATTTGAGGAGATTGGTATAGAGAAACAGTTGACGAAATAGATAAATGGGTAAATCGATTAAATGTTGGGGGTATTTTTCTTTCTTCTTTAAAAGGAGGGACAAGGTCATACAGTGGGGGCTATTGTAAAATTTTGGACTGATGTGACGGAAAGGAGTAGCTCAATTCTGTAAGAGAGGTCAGAATATGTCCGAAAGTCGAGGAGATAAAATTTTTAACAGAAGGATAATGTTCATTTAGAGGTGTAACGCATGGAATAAACCCCAGAAACCACTAGATGATAATGATGATGGTGAAGATGATGATCATAATAATGATCATATACTATATGTGAAAAAAAGGAAGTTGAAGAATGAAAGATCAGCATTGAGGATTGCGTCAACTCAGTTATCAGGAGACTTTGAGACTATACAAGACAGAGTATTGCAAGATAAATTGTCAAAACGAAAAGCCGACAAGAAAACATAAGAAAAACACGGGATAAGAGAATAATTAAAAAAAGGAAGAATAATATGTGAAGAGAAATTTAGATAAATGAAGGGAATGCATATTAAACAATATCTCTATGATTGCAAAACGTGCAATTTGAATCCATGCCGGTTTAGAGCAATTGTACAGTAATCAATTACATTGAATTGACACAGAAAAATAATACCTGAGGAGAGACGTTGGAAACTGCTAATTATAAGAAATGAATTCATCAACTTTTCTTCGATATTCGAAGAAAGGCACGATTGGTTTGGAGGAAATGAACCACTGCAAAATCTCTCAACGGGTGAGACTTTACTGCGTAAGCCAATGTCGCGTCCACCAACTTGAATCTGTCTACCAGAATATATAAAACAACGTAAATATATCTTGGACTTAAATCAACTGAAGAGCCTAAGCAGGGTCTGAATATCAAATCTAGCACTTGTGAACATAATGTAAACGGTGTATGAAGGTATATATCATTGCTTTAGCAGAAAATTGTACTGTTCTGGTTAACTGTATTCTCATTAAGCTTGAACTCACTCTAGAAGTTCATCTCCGTTCAACGATTTTAACCCTAGTCTATCGTTTGGTAAAAAAGGCCAATAATTACATCTTTTTTAATTAAATACAATGAATTCAAAGGAGGTGTAGAATTATCCTTCTGCGTTGATCATTCGAACGCAACTTTTCGGCTGTTGTACCCGACATCTTCTTTGATTAAATTTATAAACCTTATGTGTTTTGGGATTTCAGAGGCCCTTATGGATATTACATGGAAAGAATATTTAACCGTTTTTTATTCGTTGTGCACAAATCATCCAACATTGCAAAGATTAAATTTTAACATACATGTACGGATTCAAAACTGACAGCATTTTGACCAAATATGTTTGATTTTTGTATGTAACTTTCAAGTGCACAGTCTTTAAAAAAGTTTTGTACGTATGTTGAGATTAACTGTAATACTTTGTACACTCACTTTACTATGTATACTTCCCTCCGTAAGTATATGACTATGTGTACGTTTGTGCATACGTGTGTGTTCCTGTTAATACATGCATAGGTGGATTTATTCTGTTTTGTGAGTAAATTCACTTGGATATCCGCCAATCTGCACTTAAGGATTTACTATTATCTCATTTCCTTTCATAAAACAAAATGTGATAGATCTGCCAAGTTTTGTTTTTTCTCGTAATACAGTCATGGTTGTCGTGACTGAGAGTATAACGATGCCTGATTATTGAAAATTACTAAATCAGTCCGATTTTAAAAAAAGTTGTCAAGGAGCAAAATATGCAGAACTTCGATAGAAAATTGTAAAACATACTTTGAGTACAAAAACAGACACCAATCATTAGTGTGAATGTTGAAGTTCCAAAGAGTAGTGACGCAAGCAAATGTTAAATGATTTGTCTAATATGCATAATGTATGTGTTATGATGTGATATAGAGCTGTTTTTGGTTGAGTGCACTTTGGACTTGAATGAAAAAAAACAAAAAACACGTGATTGTAATGTTGTTTCACTGTGGTAATGTTTTGACAAAAACAACGTCACATAAAAATAGTATTACCCTTGCTACTTCTGACCGCTTTTGTAATAACCGAAATCTGATTGGTCCAGCTAGCTTCTGGTCGAAAAATTGTAATAAATGCTTCCAACCAGGGTATATGGATTGGATGTGGCCCCGTTCTCTGACATTAGTTTCTAATGGTCGACACGGGTCTCAGAAAAATCCACCTCCTAGTTTAGGAAAATCAAAGATATTTATATGATCCCTTTTGGAGAATTATAGGTGAGAGGTTTGAAGAATAAAAACAGCTTCCGTTATTGGGAACAAATCTGACACTCACCACACACACCTTGTCCCGTTGAAAAAAGAGATCCAAACAGCACATGAGAGGGTACCAACGCATTCTTTTCGAGAATTACAAGAAGGTCAAGGTTATGTCCTCATGAAACCCATCTGTTTTCATGGAAACATTCTGTTTTGACTATCGTTCGGCCTCGGAGGATAAATATTGAGTAAAAATGGTACAGGTGTTTTTGGCTGGACTTGTAATTCAAATTACTTGCCTCAAGGTGCTGCTGGGTCATTCGTAATGCTGAATTGCATTTCCCTTCCTCAAATCTGTGATGTACACTTTAATTCAAAGATCGATACCAATGTTGTAGCGTATATTGTCACAATGCCTCTTTTTTTCCATACGAAAATATGGCAATATGTCTTGTGGCCCATTTGTACCTGGATGGTATTGCTGTAGTGGGACTTTTATAGTGGTGGATTTCATACTAATAGATGACTCATAAACTTGAGTCTCAAACACTCTCACACATTTAAGAAATGACTGCTCAAATGGCATCCCAAAACATTCACAAAATGATAGATGCTGCTAGTAAAAATAAATGGATCAGTGGTGACAATGGGATGAAAAAAAAGATTTTGACTCTCTAAGATATCAAGGAAAGGGGAATAGTGGCCCAGGTATATTTTCTTGCAAGGGTTGAAATTCTTTGTAAAACAGTATTACAAATCTGTTCCTAAGAAATTTTGTCAGGAATTTGAATGTGCACTTCAACCTAAATATCAATTCCACCCTTTTAGCTTATATTTTGGAACACGAAATGAAAAAAATGAGTTGTCACCAGATGTTAATTTCACATACGTCTTACGATATGCTTACCTGTTACCCATGTAAGTACCTTTAGCGATTAGATATGAAGTCAAAAGGAAAGAATGTTGACACATCTGTAAATATTCATTGTATCATATTATCATCCCGAGAAAATGTTTTCCGAGAAATAGCTCTAATCTTTTTTGAAAAGTGAAGACTGAATATACAGTTGGAAATCGGTTTTCAGCTGGTAACTTATGCATTCAGCTGATAAATATGATAATTGTGCTCTTAAAACGGTATTCGGAAATCTGTCAAGAGTTGCAACAATATAAGTTTGATAAGTGAACAAAAATCTATGATGTGTCACCTTCTTCGTAAATCTGATTGAATCGACTTTTTGGAGAGAGGGAATCCATCTTGTTTGACAGAAAGGAACTGATGAAATGAGTGCAGTCCATATGAATTGATTTGAAACATGAATCCGTAGAAAAAAGGTTGGGTAGCAGACTGACAATGAGAAATACTGTCAGGGAATGATAGAACGTTGCTGTTATAAGAATATCAAAAAGACATAAATACGTATAGAGGAAGAAAAAGTATATAGGTTTGACATTTTCCAATTTACTGAAAGCAAAACTCCGTTTAAATAAAGCGAACGATTCTGAGAAACTATTTGGAAAAAATGCTGGAAAGATACCTTCGTTTCACAATCATTTGGGATATTTTGCAAATCTTTTGGTGACAAATGGGAATGTACATCATCGTATACTGCCAAGGTATATGTGTTACGTAATATAAATGAGATAAATTGTCAGCCGATCGAAGATCGTTTGCATAACTTTAAAAAACGATCTGAATTATATATGTATCAACTGTGAGTGATAAAATATCGACACCATCATCATTGTCATCCTGTAAGTGTACATTGTTTGACATAGATTTTCTCCAAAATTCGCCGGAAAATTTTTCTTTCATAGGTATTACAGAACCTCTAGTTTCTGAATTAATACACTTGGCCATGCCATCTTACTTTCTGTCGGCCTGAGTTTTGAATATGGATACTTGGGATCCGTGTTAATAGTCTTGATGACAAGTGGTTGCCTGACATTGTTGCAACATGTCCAGCCAATAGCCATTTGAGTCTTATAACAGTGTTTTTATGATGTCTTGGACTGATATTTTTCTCCAATATTCTATGCTTATGATCTATCCAAGAGAGGTTAAGCATGATTATTTCATGAGTACGTCACACAGTTCTCAGTTTGAGGTATACTTCTAGGTTTCTGCTTCACAAGTGACTATTGGTAGCATGCATCTGTTGGATACAACCTTTTTAGCACTACATGGATTTTTCTGTTCTTGAAAGTTTAGCTTGCTCTACCAAAAGCTTGCCAATGAAAGGTAATTCTTAATTTGATTTTTTCTCCTTTTAATGACTTCATAGAGATTTGCTGTCCTAGGTAGATGTAGTGGTTCACTTTCGCCAGCTCTATATTTTCGATTTAGATCCTTGTGTCTTTGTCCCCGGCATGTCTGTTGTACTTGACATTTGTTTTGCTGAAGTTCATGAAGAGGCCAATTTCGTTTTGTGCCTCATTCTTCATCCCTCCATTGTTATTCCATTTCAAATGCTGATAAATCCGACATTTGTGCTCTTAAAACGGTATTCGGGTAATTCTGTAATATGTCAAGTATTGCAATAATAATGGTTTGATAAGCGATTCACTTTGTGCAAGGGAACACATCGTTAAAAAGGACTGGGAGATAAATTGCATTGTATTCTTTTGGGAATCATTTGGTGCAGTGATTATCAATTAATGATGTCATATCGGCAGGATATTTTGTCAACAATTGCCAAATGGTATAATTCAGTAGGGTCGTTGAATCTTCTGTTTTGATGTCAACCGAATACAAATCACAACTATATTTTTCGAAAAAAATTTTTCCAATTGAAATCTTCGTTTACCTTTTTTAGAAGAAAAAACACATTGTCAACAAGAACAATCTTCAGCAGTCTAAATCTATTGATAAGATATTGATTAGACATCAAACTTTTGCTGTATTTATCCTGTAGTTTGCTATCCCTTCTAGAAGATTATATCTACATACATCTTGGGGCTATGAGTTTCAAAATGATTATACAATCCAGGCCAAAGATATATAAATATTTACATCTTGCCGTGGAGCTGGAGAAATTATCAAACACGAGGATGTTGTAATGTCAATAGTGATCAGAGCCTGTGAACGATGAAAAAAAAAATAAAAGAACAAAACGAAAACTGAATGTCCAAGAGATCTTGGACGCCTTTGGAGAACAAAATCCATTCAGACGGCAGCACTTCTGAAGATGATCACAATAGCAAGATCCCTTGATTATTGTGGAGATTTGCTGTTACTTTATCTCCAATGGAAAACACTGGTCGTAAGAGTATAAATGATCTATAGTGTCTCCATAGTGATACGCAATGCATGTTTCACAATTCAAAATTATCTGCCTTTTTTTTTAAGCTTTACTTTCGTTCACGTGACGTCACCTCTCCGTGGTCTTTGATATTAAGAAAGAAAATTTTAAAAAAGCTGAAATTCTTGCTCTTTAAGCAGAATTCAATTCCATCTGTGTCTTTGTAAAATAGATAAATTTAGATTTTTTTAAAAATATGGTATAGCTAACTTTAATGTTTATTTTCAGTTTTAAAAGTCAGAAGTTTCAAAGATTCTTCACTTCCCATTTTCACTGCCCCAAAATAATTGCATATTTTAGATAGAGAATGAACAAAATGAAAGTTTAGCGGCACTTTTCAAATCATAAAAATGTAAAATTCTTACGACGTGGCATGATGTGCAACTACCTAAGAGATCACGTTTCAAAACTGAAGATCAATATCCCCGAAGAGAAATTCAGGAGAGACTGTAGATGAAGAAAACCCAATCATCGGTGACCAAGTATCAAATAATGACTTTGAGCTTGTAAGCTATAAATTGTTCAAGACACTGTTAAGATATAAAAATGAGTAATGCACAAGCTGTGAGCAGTTTTGGAAATCACCTGTGAAACTGACAGGAGTGATAAAAATTGAAAACGGAAAAAAAAAGAAAAGAAAAATGGAAACTTGCTTTGGAGCATAGACGAATCACAGCCTCTGAATTAATCATAAATCAAATGAAAATGTTGTGACAAAATGTGTAAAAAGAAGTTAGCCATTTTGTTGCCGTAGGGTTTCCGTACGGAAACGACAGAGTTTTTGCGGAGCGGAATATTTGTTTTTACACTTTGAAAAATTGAAAGATTATCTGATTAAGCACACGGGGTAAATAAGTGACATAAACCTTCAGGAAAATATGTAATACACTATGGTATGAAAAGTTTGTTTCTAACTAATTGATTAAGTTTGTGTTCTATCAAGTCCAAAATGATTGTATGTGTACAGGTGGCAGATTCGTCCACACGAGTAAATTAACCCTGGGATGAACTAAGGATGGGTATAAGGGTCTATTTATATTTAGGTCAATTTCAGCATCAGGGGGCCAGCTGCATCATAAGGGTTGATAATTCATTCACAAAGGTAACTTGGTCCAAGTCTTTATATAGAATATGTCGCAGTAACATATTTAGTCTATTTCCCTTTTGCATTGTGTTTTTCTTTCTACGTTTTCATTTATTTCAATGAGAATGATCTAATTGTATCACCTTTTTTTTTTTTTTTTAGATGTTTTGGATTCTAATTAGTATTTTTGGTTTTATTGTTATCATTTCAGGAATCAAAATTGTTATTGTTTTCGTCATAATTTCCAAGTTGGAATGTTCCTTTGCGTCTACACTTTTATATCGATTCACTTTTTTGTTTGATGGTGATTTTCTTCGTACGAAACCTCTGATACGTAAATAGACAGAGTGGACTGTTTGGGTGTGTTTCAGCATTTTAGTGTTCATTTAAATGATTCTTTTTATCCAGAGATGTTTTGTTTTGTTGTTTTTTTTGGTTTTTTTTTTTGTTTCTTTTGTTTTTTTCTTTTAGATGCTACGCGTTTTTGGACAAAGTGGTGTCGTTCTGCTAAATGTAAGTATTGAATAATTTCTTTGTGGTTGCTGAATTTTATCCTAAAACTGTTGTTAGCGATTGATGTACAGTATTCACTGTCGTTTGGTCATTCAATGCAGTCAATAGTTGGTTTGAAATTTACACTGTGCACAATTGCTTTGTTTTGTTGTTGTTTTTTCTTTCGTGTTGTTCCTCCATAATTGTTTTGTTGTTGTGCTTTATGTGATTTTGGTGATATTGTCTAAACATATGAAACTCATTTCAAGGATTTTATTTGGAGAATATATCTGGTTCTTTAATGGTTTAACAATAGCTACTTCTATATTTGATTTGAATGATGGTTCGAACAGACTTATTTTCTTAATCTAAAGTTGTTGCTTTTTTCTGCATTATTCTTGGGTCATCTGTTGATTTGGAATTCAAATTACTATGCTTTACTGGGATTTTGTACAGTTCTATATAATTATATCGTATATTATGCTTTAATGTTTGATAGACTTTTCATTATGGAAGTTGTTATTTTTAGAAATCTTCGAATAAAGCTATAAAGAATTAATCGATATGAAATAATAATCATATTTTAAAGTGCCCTTGTATGGCTCTATACTTTTATCGAATATTTGTTTATGTTTAGGAATCATTTGATAACCTTTTTGGTATTTTTTTTTAAACTTCAGTCGCTATTAAACGAAGAGAGATTGATAGGATATTGTAGACACAATTCAAATACTCCATTGAAAATTTAGACAAAAAAACAACAAAAATTCTATCAGCTACATTATTCACAAAAAGAAAAATAGTACAGAAAAAAAGCTCATTATATATATAATAAAACAGAAAAAAAGGAAAACAATAATATTTTCAAAAAATAGAATAACGATGTTAATAATGAACTATATCATTTGAATAGAGAAAATTAAAAAGACGGAAATCTCAAAACAAAACATGAGAGGTAGATCTGTAAAAATCATATCATTATTTAAATACTACATAGAGCATGGAAGAATTAACTTGATTTTAAATCAGATACAGCGAATAGTGAAAATAAGACCTAGCGAAAATGGAAACGTGACGAGTTTTTTTTTTTAATAAAAAAGACTCATGAAGATAGTATTGTGAAACGAAACGGTCATGAGTATCCATCAGTGTAAAAATTGTACATCTATTTACTCATGCACATACACACATACAAAAATCCATACACATACATACACACAAATCAATGTGTGTGTGTCTGTGTGTACCAAATATATAATGAAAATCTTCCCTACTCTAATATTGCTCATTTTAGTTTCAATCTTAGGAAAAGTAGTAGTGTTGCTATCACACAGTACAAAAGATCATAGCTCTGTGGCTGGAATTCTGATTTCTAACTGACATTTAAATAATTGGAATAAATTCTTTAGTCGAACCATGAATGCAACATCGAAGGAACCACATAACCCTATCTCCCACCTTCTTCACTTGAGTTACATTCATTTGATCCAATGATCATCTTGTGGCAAATTATTTATCAATGCATTTACTTCATCAAAAAACAATTAGTATTACTTAATTGAGATCATTTTAAACTGAGTTATACTAAACAAATATTACATCTATATTATTGTAAAGATGATGATTTGTTTGTTATTCTACATTCAACCCAGCGATCTTGATCCTCCACCCAACTCCAAATATGGTTTCAAAACCAGACGTTCGACCCTGTGCTTGTTCATTATATTGGAATCACATCTCAATTCTGTTGATGACACTTCCAACAATAGATTTTTTTAGTTTCTTATTTCTTTTCACCCGTTTTAATTTGATGGCTTGACTCAACATAAATAGCTATCATATGGTTGCTGAAAGATTTTCAGAGGAAATTAAGATGGGAAAAGAAAGAATGCATGATAGGTGTGAAGGTTATATATTTCAAAATCACGGTAGTGTCCAAGTATTCACCCAGATGCCAGACCCTTCTTCCCTAACCAGCTACCTTGAAGAATATACTTTTTTGGCATTGCATCTATCGATAGTAACTTCCAGTTAGTGCCAGATAACCAGCGTCATTTCATTCACTTATCTTTCAAAAAAATAATAGCCAGTGTTCGAAGAAGGTACACAACTGTGTTGTGATAAAAAATGATGTCGGTTGTCTCTGTAGTAGACTAGCTGAAGAGGGACAAGTTTTGTGTTCGAGCCACAGTATAATCAGTTTCATTCAAACTTGCAACCTTGACAATTGCTTAAAAAAATATCGTACATCATTTTCACATCCCGTTAAAACTTCCGTGACACTAACATGGCATACAAAATAACTCATTTTATCTATATATTTTCCAGGGTTTTGTAGATAGAAAGAAACCACAATTTCCCGGAAAAATGGCTCCAACATTGCAGATTTAATGTGCATTTTAATAAAAAGAACATTAGCATTCAAGATAAAAAAATAGGGATTAAAATATGAGATATCAAAATCAAATGACGACCATAGAGCTGCTTGATGATTGCCGACTGCCTACTGAGAAATCCCATGTATGAGACTATGTATAAGGTTTCTTTCTAAGGGTTCTTAGATTATATCAAGGGCTGGCGAACATTACAGAGGTATTCAAAATGAATGGATACTTCCTGGGCAGACCTCTCTTCAGAAAATAAAATGTCACGAAAAACTGAATCTAACATAATTAGTGATATACTTGAACATGGAGATGTATACTTTGGTTGAGAATGGTTATTGAATAGGTCCTAATTGATGTTTACTGTGTTTTACAATAAGTGAAAACTCTCTCTGATTAATCTTCCCCAATATACACAAGAGATAAGTCCGCTGTGCTCGGCCATAAACCGCTAAACGAATTGTGGCTTACTAACTTTGCCTAATATCTCACAGGCTTTCGCCCATTTTATACCCTTGTTTACGACTTGGCTTTATTGGACAATTAAAAAGACAATATGTTTTTGTGTCTATAACAATTCTTTGTGCCTACCCGCTGAGATGGGTCTGTCACATTTCTCTACAGGCTTCAAATTTACAGCTAGCTGGTCATTATTCCAGTCTGTAGGATTATGGCCGGTAGGATTTTCATTTTCTATTTGCGAAAATGTGTTTCATCGCCCCAGTGAAACAGTTTTTATCTTCACTTGAAGAGCGGAGGAAACATAAGACTTATAACAATCTATTCTCATTCTCCGCTCTCTCAAGCATATATGAACAGGGATGTATTCCTTGGATTTCCAAAATCTATTTTTTTTACTTTCTTTCACTCATTGTCTTTTTGGACGTGTTTTTCTGTTTCTGAATACGTGCATGTTTCTTGTCAGCTACTTATGTATCATTCCCTTAGAATGAGCGTGTTTTTTTGTTCATTGAATATAATTTTCCGATATGGCTACACTCCATGTAATTGACAATGTGATTCATGGGACAAAACATAGTAGAACAATTTATCACAAATTTACATTCTAAATTGATCACCCTATTGAAATATATTACTTTGAGGAGGGAAGGGAAACTGACTTGCTAAAAAATAAGCTCCAGAAGCTTTTTGTTGCCCAGACAGGCGGATATCTGGTTATTTATATCAAGATGAAAGAGATAGAAAATAGGATGTATCATCTGCACAATGATAGGTGAAATGAGACATTATAAGTTAGAGAAATTAAATTTAAAAGAAAATTTGTTTTATCCGAAGAAAGACTTAGTGAGAAAGACTAGATTTACATAATCATTATACGAATATTTTTCCAACTTCAAAAGATATCTCCACGAAAGTGAATCAATATTGAAAAAAAAGGTATTTTGATTAACTAATCTTTATGTAGTTTTGCATGTTGGATACTGGAGATGAGTTAGAAAGATTATGTTACACCCCAATCAGGGAAAGTTGGTTGGGAAGAAGCTTACGAGAAAGATGATCTGAGAAGAAAAAAATCATTACAAATTTTGATCCAAGATGACCTTGAATACTGATCAGTACATTGATGCAAAATAAACAACCCCAGTCCATAGTAAGTTGGTATTTGATATAAAGACTGATAGCCGTCCGACACTCGACTAATATGTATGCTGAACTATGTAAATTTCGTTTCTCAATTTATAACGATGGACTTTTCCATTTATTTATGGATACAATAGTTTACATTTGGATTACTTCTTATGTATGGAATAGGTATTCTCTGTGCCGTTTCAATTCAAGTATATGAAGATCAGGAACAAGTGGATCAGAATGACACTCCCGATAGTTATGTACGTGACTACGTATAAACAACATATCTGCCAGCATAGCTGATTTGCATATATTTTATATAAAAAGCGGAATAATCAATTACCGTTTCAAAAATTAGAAGAAAAGTAGACGTGATTTATCATACTGGTGATTATCATCAAATACTCTTTATCTAAAAACTGTTAATACCCAAATGAATTAATTCGACACGAAATAACATGATGTACTGATATGAACATTAATAAGTGAACAAAAATACCCTCAACTACAGATACTCCCATCCATCCGACAACATCAATTCACATTCACTTATTTTTGCACACACCTATACACAGACACTAACGTATACACATGAACATATTTTCAACCACTGTTTTACCAACACGTACATCAACTCATATAATCCTTTCCTGCGCATCTTCATACGCACACACGCGACCAGAGATCCTCCCCAGGCGTTGAACATAAATTTGTTAACTCATTTCTCCCTGGATCTTACTACTCTCACACTGGGACAATTTTCTCCTCACTGATAAATCACATTCACCAATTCCCACCTCACTTTCCCTTCCTGTCCCTTCTTTTTGTATTTCTATTCCTGTTTGCCCGTACAGGTATCCTCAAAAGTCACAGAAATAAACTAAACACTGGTTTTCTTTGAAACTTTGTTTCCACATTATTTTCAACTCTATTATCGTGATATTGAATTTATTCCATTCAATAGTACACAGAACACACATACATGTATCTAAACACATGTACACATATACCCAGACAGATAGACACACACATACACACATATGTATACATATAGTACATATGGTACATATCAGGTTAGTAATAAAGCATAATATAGACCAGTGTCTCATATGTGATGGATTTTTTACATAGGGTAATCGATACACTCACATCGTAATTTACTACCACCATCAAATACATTCACAGTACTTAGAACAATAACACAAGATTAATAACTCCAACTTAATGAGACACCCACAAAACTCTCACCAAATTCCCCAAATAAGAATTTAAAAACAGATACAATCATTCATCTGATGCAGCCGAGAGTGTTGTAACATAAACTTGTTTTGTGGCAGATCCAAATAATATATATATATATATATATATATATATATATATATATATATATATATATATATATATATATATATATATATATATATATATATATATATATATACGCAACTATGAAAACCCAAAAGCTGTGGGGAAACAAAGTCTCATCAATGTTCCTGCTGAGGAAGGATTGGATCAGGCACAAGTACAACAGACAGTGCACTAAATAAGGAAAGCTAATCCATCTGTGTTTTTTACATAACATCGTGGACTACACTCCTCAGTCATTAAGTCAACTACTTCTTTTATAATTGCATTTTAAATCAAACATGATTCTAATTTTGAATTTTGATGTCAAAGGAACAACAAGGCGATTCTATAATTATACTTACTGATCCTTCGTCGTTGAATACATTTTTGAGTAACTTATATACGTGAACCCTGATCAATACTGTTGGATTGCCATGTTAGTTTGACTATTCTTTTATATTTAAATCCCTCGAAACTCTGCAAACAACGGACAATCGATGTTTGAGAATTCTCACAAAACGTGCAACAATCGCAAAGCATATTTGAAACATGAAAAATTCTGAATAAGAAATTTGAAAAAAAGTACGTGACGCATACTGGGGAATAAGAGACTAATGTGACAAGAAAAATTGAAAAAAATCCCCCATGTGTCCGGTGTTTAAAGCTGTGAAGCTTCCCAGAGAGACAGACAGAGAGAGAGACAGAGACAGACAGACAGACAGATAGACAGACAGACAGACAGAGAGAGAGAGAGAGAGAGAGAGAAAAAGAAAAGGGGTCGAAAAACTTCCAATGAATAACATACATGTTGAATGTCCCCAAAATATAAACATGAATAGACAAGGGAGCACAATCGGCATAGATGGTAAAGAAATGTGTTTTTTCATTTCGTTTCATCTTTATATCCTATGGAATTGATGCTTCAGCAAACATATTAGCATACTAACTTCAGCCAATCAACAGTTAAAAATTTGAATTGCACTGTTTGTGGGATTTCGAATGAATATTCTAGCAAATTACTATTTTGTAGCGTGATACAACGAACCGACTAACCATAATAAAATGGTACCTGATGACTTACATACTTTTTAGCCTTCATTTTATGTAATCTCATATTCCAAGTGCTAATTATGATTTAGGTTGGAAAATAATGTTTTCCCGGCGGACTTAAATCTGGAAAATGAACATTTCTGCGACATTCTCAAGTGATCTTGAGCTAAAATTCCCTAAGAGAAGCCATATAACATTTCTCAAAGAATAGGCTGTAGAGTAGGATAAAAATGGATTGCTTCTGTTTGGAATAATTTTACGAGGTTATGGAAGTGTTGTCCGATTTTCCATCCATTTTTGGGATCAACATACAATCTTTTTTTAGCATCAAATTCTTCATTAGGGTATGGCGAATGCTTTACTGACAACTAAATAACTATTAAACCGAATCTGAGATTCGACACTTTCCATTTGAGCTTTCTTTATAGAATACCAAAATGATAAATATTTCTCAAAATTCTATGATTTTTGTGTTTGGTGTGTCTGACTTTAAAACTGATTTTCACGCCATAGAAACCAAAAGAATGTTTTGTTTTATCACGTATATATTCACCAGAGAGAGGAAAAAACCTTTGAAATGAGGTCAACCAGTGCTGTTCATTTTCAAAATTTGTTTAGTGGAGTGGAGATGTGACAAGTATGTCGGAAATACTGTGAAAAACTGAAACTTGACATGTATGGAGCAGGGAAATGAAGTTCCAGCTATAATCCAACTGTATGAATTGTCCCATTTTCCCCACTGACTCACTGCTTATATCCATAGGGATCATATTAGTGAAAATGTTGCTTGTTAAAATATAAGATGGCATGCTGGACCTGACAAATTCAGAAAATAATTGCTCCGCAACATCAATGATAGAGAGGTATGGTGAATCCTATGGAAAGTCAAGGTCCAGAGATAGACTACAAAAAAGCATCATCATCATCATCATCATCATCATCATCATCATCATCATCATCATCATCATCATCCTGTCGTGTCTTTTCTTTTTCTTGATGAGAGATAAAATTACTGGGTAACATGTTAGCCTGAAGATTTTTCGTATATAGAACATATGGACACAATTGCATCATGTTTATTGTTTTTATGGATTCAATAAGACTTAAAGTTATTCAAAAATGTTTCAAAATAAATGCTCATATTTACCAAATGATTTGAATGAAGCTGGATTACATGTTTCAACGATGAACTAATTACTTTTCCTAAGTTTTATTCACAGTTTTGGAGCTTTTCTCCAAGTTCTACCTTTTAATGATGATGAATCAATCCAAATCCACAACCATTCGAATACAACTGAAAATTGATAAAAAAATCATTGAAGAAAATATGGGAAAACAATACTTGTGTGAGTTCGAAAAAAAAACGCAGGGACTGCTCTGATAACAAAACTGGTGAGATTCCAAACTTATCTGGAGAAATTCCTTGAGGAAACAATTCCTTCTTGTGAGAATATTGTGTAATAAACTAACTAAAGCTACGCTGCTAGGTTTCTGAGACTCCTCACTGTCTTTATCTACTTATTCTATCTCCATTCCTTCCACGCTATCTGAATTCCCCAAAAGTAATTATCATCCCCCTTCCTTGGTATCAGACTGCGTATCTGTTATTCTACCCTTTGCCTACTTTCGTCTTCATGAGCTTCTTTAACCTTGCCTCTAGTCAGCACATTACGATGGCTCATTCTATTGTAAAAATGTCTGTTTGACTATTGGATCCTTAGCTCTTTTTTTTTTACTGTATACTAATTTTGCTCTCTATCATAATCATGGCTACGGTCTATGAATGTATTTATAACTATTTTTTATTCCGGCTTATTTTCATGCAGAATATCCCTTATTTTAATATTTGCTGTGCACAAACATTCTTCATTGGCTTTTACTACTGACGAGACCATCTGGTCAAAAAATATTGTTCGATAGTAGAACCTTTTCTCTGGAATACAAAGTAGTGTTGTTTCCACCAATTGTGTAATTTGTCACACACATTCAGATTTTTATAAAGGACGTGGTCAACAATTTTGGAGTTTACCTCGTTTACTTCTCAATCTCTCTATCTTATTTGCACTTGTTTTGCTTTCCTTACATTACTTCTCATGCAAGTTGAAGCACCATGCTGTCCTTCAAATGCCATATTACGATGTTTGCCACCATTTTTTTACTATCAGAAGTAGAAGGTGTAAAGAGAAAATTTCACAGGGATTAATTCTTATTGCAGTAAACTTTCGATTAATGTACAGTCCCAAGATTCCTCGTTCTACTTAACCTTCTGAGATAAAATGTTGTGTATTATCTTACGTAATATCACAAGTTTTCCATAACTTTGGGGATGGTGGAATGATGTCACATGATTGATGTTTGAATTTACTAACGTTTTATCTTCATTTTTTCTGTACTGTTATCAGCCAACATTTGAAGCAGTCCCCAAACGGTTGGAATATTTTGTCCAGTAATTAGAGCACAACAGTTTTGGAATTTTTATTCCAGGCTGCAAACATTTCTGGCCAACCAGAATAAAGGTTTCCAAACGATATCATATACTTATTCCCTAACGGGGTTCTAGGGCAAAGACAAAGATATCCAAAACTAATTCGGCGAACGGGAAATTGGCATATCTATCTCCTGCATTCGTGGCCGAAGTTCAGTAAGTACCTTGTCGGTCATGGCATACACTTGCTCATAAAGTTGACGATTTATCCTAATACACACGACCAGAAAGGTGTTTGTTTTACTGTCTGAAACGTTTGTTTCATGCCCAAGTGACAATTGTCATCATGGAAATGTGAAAGAATAAGCACTCCAAGACGGAAAATGAGGCCTAAATATTTGTTCTTCATCTGATTCTGTAGAAAGTTTGCTTTTCTGAAATCAGCACTTTAGTTTCCGAGGTTCCTGACCAGTATCTTATTCCCTAACTCTCTCTATATAGATATCTATATCTATCTATCTATCTATCTATCTATCTATCTATCTATCTATCTATCTATATATATATCTATATATATATATATATATATATATATATATATATATATATATATATATATATATATATAATTAGGTAGCGAGAACCGTTCATATGATGATCAGCAAATACATAATTCCTTGAAAGTATTCTATTTTACGATCATAGCCTGCTATGCTTATAGCCTACCACTCTCATTTTGCAGGATTTTCTGAGAATGTTTTGGGCCAGTGTAGACCTTGAATTAGTGCATGATGGATGACATAAGATTCTTTATCGATTGTTGACTACTGCCTATGGGTATTGTTCTGCTGGTGAGAGGGGAAGTATATTGGTTCCAAATTCCCAATTTTCTCTCTCGTTGAATACCAATTTCGTTCAGCAGGCGCCTATTGCGAAGCTTTGGGTAAATATATACAGTTTATATTCCTTATTACTTTCCCAATCGGCTTGTGTTGGTAACCCAGATATTCTTTTAAGCAGTTAGACGATTTTTGAGATTCATCATCCAATTTAAAACTATCATACTATTTCATGAGGTTGATTTCGTTCTACCAATTTAGAAAACCATGGAATGAATCTATGGCATTTGGAGCACTTGCCAATAGAGCTTCTAACTTGCCTTACTGCTTGTTGGTATAGCTATCAATCGTTTGCATTTTACGTTAACTTTAAAAGCAGACATTTCCCTTAAGAGAATGAACTTCGTTGGTTTCGATTGGCAAACTAAAAATGCTGGGGTATAATTTCTCCTGCCTTGTAACACATAAGATGCGTTAGTTCGTCAAAATGCCGTAACATAAATATAAAAATATCTCATGGAGACAAGGGAATGCTGTTTTTTCTCTGTCATTCGGCTTGCTTGCATCTTGATTTTAAGTCAAATTTTTTAAAAAAAGTTTGCTGCTCTGAGAGATACTAAAATATCATCAATGATAAGATATTGTTTAGCGTTATTTTTTTCGAGATTCCGTTCAGAGCCCTACAATCGGCAAGAAAAGCGTTTGCCCCCATTCTTTTACTTCTGATAGCACTATTGAGAAGGTCCACGTGAACGTTTCAAAACACCTGCACATATTTGATCTATCGCTCCATCTAAAATCTGTCCTTGTAAGAGTGATGTACGGTATGACAGCCATTTTTTAATCGTGGATAATTACCAGTATCGATAGGTAGTTTTACCGTATTTTTTCACCTATATCTTTATCACTACTTAGGAATAGATACTCATTTCTTTTTAGAGGTTTGTTTATTTTTCTGTTTGTGTGTTCTGGTCCATTATTGCCGAGCTGGTTTTTATTGTTGTTGTTGTTGTTGTTGTTAGTTTTTTTTCTGTTTGTTTTTTTTTAATTTCTAGTTGGAAGATTTTTTGATTTACTTTCCACTCGGCTGAGTCGGGTTATAAGAGAACTTCCTCTTGAAGTGATATTTTAGCTAGTACTTTATATTATAGATGAG
>OY735199.1:31720621-31760621 GCA_963457665.1 Thysanoteuthis rhombus | reverse complement strand
CAAGACTCAAATTCCTTAATTTTCATGAGCATTCGATTTAACAAGGATCCACTTCTTTAACTAAATATTAAGCTTTGAAGTGTCCATCTGCGCAGTTTCCAGTATGTATCCATAGTGTGAATTATTTCTATTTGGTAACAATGATATGATGAATAAGCTAAGGTATAATTCGATTATTGAAAATGTCTGCTATGTGAAGAAGCATTGTATGTCGTTATTTACATTTAGTTACCCATAACTTAATGATGGAACAACGTTTGATTTCATCCAATGCAAAGATATAATGGAATGCCATGTTTTGGAATGATTTGTTGTAAAAAATCTTTCCACGATAAGAAATATACCTTCTGGGAAAACTTCACCTGGTTTGATTTTCAAATGATAACAAACAACGATATTTTTCTGAAAATATTATCTTAGCTCAAAATCATTAAAATCAAACTCAGAATATCTTTATGATAACATCAAATTATTTAGCTGCTTGAGAAATACTTTTTTGTTATCATTGAATAAACAATAGGGGAGTGGCCGAATACAAACAATTAAGAAGCTCTTTGGTCTATTTATAAAATGACTTCATCTATAAATGGCTGTGTATCAAATCGGGTCGGGTCAGATTGGTTACATCTCGTAAAATGCTAATGTGTTCGGTCTTACCAGTACAGTAGACTTTGTCAGTCTTAGGTTTTAGGCCATAACCACCGATTTCCATATTTGTGCGATGCAACCAACTCATTGAATGGAGTTCAGAAACCAGTGTCAACTTCTGTTTAATGAGTGGCAAAGGGATATTAGGCCTGGTCTGTGATCTGCTATTATTCTGCATTCAACTGCGAGTGGGGTCTTTGCCAGCAGATGTGAGCCAGGAACAATTACTTGGCCGTGTGTGCAAATGGTATGGACGGGTGCCACAGTCCTCAGCAATGTCACTGCTCTTTAATTCCTTTATGTTCAAGATTTGGCCTCTCTGCCAAATTTGGCTTAACTGCTCCTGAATAGAATGTCAATTGCACAAGTGAATATGGCTTAATTTCTAAATTTGAATACGAGATGCGCTATGCTGCACTTATGACTGTTGGCCATCCCCCCGAAGAATTTCAGAGATCAGACTGAACCACAATGTCTCTTTATGTGTCCTTTATGGTCGGCCAACGTTGCTTAATGGTCCCCGCATTGTTATTGATCATTCTTGGTCGTCATTTAGCAGGAATCTATGTCTTTTGAAGCATTCTAGGAATCTTTTGATTTATCCAACAAGTAGACAATTTAGAGATTTTATAGTCTTTTTTCCCCTGATGGAACCATTAAAGAAACTGAATATTCCAATCATGTAAAACTTTCTTTGTATTTAAATGTTATACTTACTTAAACGATGGAAGGGTCTTCTCCAACGGGTGAATCAACCAAGGTGATCTTACATTTGATTCCATTTCTTGAAAATCTATTTTGATTTACTACGCTGACCCCCTTTAAATAGAATAACGGATGTATTTGACTGATAAGCAAACTTACTTCTCTCATTAAAAATGTATACATCAATTTGCCAGACCTTCAAATTAGGTCAATTTACTTATACATATATACATGTGTGTGGATGAGTGTGTGTGTGTGTGCGTGCATATATATATATATATATATATATATATATATATATATATTTACACACATACACACACATATATATATGTACACAAACTATGCGAATATATATGTGTGTGTGCGTATGTGTTTGTGTGTATGTGCGTGTGTGAGAGAGAGAGAGAGAAAGAGAGAGAGAGAGAGCATTTCCTCTCCATTTAATCAAGGTTACTAACTAAAAAGGCTCATACAGTATTTATTCAGTTGACTCTCGTCCAAAATAAGATAGATTGATAAAACAATCAAATAGAGACTTCATATCGAACCTATTTTTTGGGTGAAGCATAGGCCTTGTAAAACTCATGGAAACACAAATGAAACAATAAAATGTCTTTCATATATTTGCAAGATTTGAAATCAGTTTCTTTTTGTTGATTTTGATAATTAATTGCAATTAATATCGTGAATAATAATCTCTTTTCTTTAGTTTTGTTGGGATATTTTGTACAATACATAATAGTCCCTCGAGAACAGTACAGTGTTTGCTATTCCCCTTCTTATATCAGCCCAACACTAATTACATCAACATACACAAGAGGAAGAAGGAAAAAGAAGAAGAAGAAACGGGAGGAGGAGCACTTTCAAATTCAAACAAGAATTGAAATATCAACATAATAATAATGTCGGATATTTGCCAGAATATTTCAAAGGAATCCTTTCTCATTCAAGGTGGCAAATTCAAAAATCACGATTGAGGCGCAACAGTACTAAGTAGCTTAACATTAAATCCAGGAGAATTTGGCCAGGGAGGAATAATAAAAAAAACAACAACAACATCCAGACGAATGCAGCAACAAGACTGTGGAAGTCACGTTGTAAGGATGCAGCTGGAAATGAATGAGAGTTGGCAGCGGTTATGTATATTTTTTTGCCGGTTAATCTGCTTTGCCTTGAAGCGAAACGAGCGTCGCGTCAGTCGAAGATGCGTTGAGAACTGGTCCTTTATTTCCAATGTGTACAGTCATCTCACTGACAACTTGACTATGTTGCGATGAGAAGCAAAATCATTGAAATTTACACATGATAAAACTATTTTTTGTAACTAAGACTAAATAACTGTTTACCACATACACAAACAAACAAATAAACACACACACACACACACACACACACATATATATATATATATATATATATATATATATATATATATATATATATATATATATATTATTGATTTCAGAGGAAGTATCCCCGTAAAGCAACTTATCAAGGTGTATCCAAGTAGAAACTATGAAAAAAGAACCACTCCCCAACCCCCTAAATTATTAAGTTTCGATTCGTAATGTGAAGTCAAACTGAAAATATGAGTAATATGCTCTCTCAATACTCTGCCATAAAAATATTTTGGCTTCAGTTTGATGGAAAAAAAAACGCCGAGTAACAAACAAAAATAATTCCATTCTCGGTTCCACAATATAAATTCTGTGCAGGGCCGTCACTGATTGGGAAAGCGTGCGATGGGAATGCCACTTGCTTAACTGAGGAGAACGAAGCTTTTCAACCATCCATGAATCATTTCTTTTTAATTTTTTTTCAACCTTAACTCAGTGTTCGATGTAGACCATCTCTTATCAGACTTTTTTTCCAGACACGTAAGTCTTTTATGCCGAATGCTAGCCACCATTTTAGTACTCTATCGTCACCTTTAATCTCATTTACCTGTCAGTTGAATGGCCAAGCATCATTGACTGAGAGATTTCTGTTTTGAGTCGATGTCTGCAGAATAAAAAAGAAACCGCGCCATGTAATGGGAAGCAAAAAAAAAAAAAAAAGAAACTGAAAACATTTTGAAAAAACAACTGCGCAAAAACATTGACGTATTTTATAGAATAGCGTGATGCATTTTCTATTTTACTGCTATTTGGTTTGACTCGTATTGAGTAAATTCAAGACATTTACTTCATAACTAAGTCAGGTATAGTGTCACAATAGTCAGACCCACTGTAAGGATGGAACTTACAAGCCCTGATTTGCGATACTAGCGTTGTATTCATCAAGCTCAAATTGTTATCTAAAGAGTATACATGTCAAGTATCTGAAAAAGACTGAAGCACAATTTATATTGTTTTTTGTCTTGCATTTTCAAATCTTAAACCATTTTCGATTATAATAGATTGATGTATAGATGCATATATATGTAAATACATACGTACAGATATGTTAAGAAAATACTAGACACAGAGAGAGGGAAACATAGAGAGATTCATACATTCATACATACATATGAATTTGCTATGATTGATAGATAGATAGATAGATAGATAGATGGATAGATAGATAGATAGTTGCAGTTGTTGTCGAAGTAGTCAATAAGTAAAACGATATGTTGATGCTACTTCCCGGGAGGATACAATTGCAGCGAATTCATTATCTTAATGTTTACGCTTGTTTTTGTCCTCTATTTTGATATACGTTTCAATGAGGAGGTGTTCGGTTCATGTCTCTTTCAATAGAAATCTGACGAAGTAAACACGAGTTGTCAAAGCCAAATTTTAGAATTATTTTGCAGATTCCATACTTTGTGCTGATACCTGTTACGCAACCTAAAATATGCAGAAAAACACACGCATTTGCGCATGCAAATAATACACGAATATCAGGTTTTAGAATAAAATCCATCATGCAGACAGGAGGGTTTTCTAGGTAGCTACTCAATAATAGACCAACTGCATACAGTAAGTCAGAGAGTTATTTGAATGCAACAAACCACTCTGTTTATAAATTATGAAAAATTGGTTGTCTTAGTGGGAGCCAGCAATTTGATGCAAGAACAAGGTGTTAACGAGAATTACATGCAAGTTAAGGGCTATGCAATGATTAGATTATCCAAACTATTTACAGCAGCGTTGAAAAGATCTGCTGGGAAAATGACCGGGAAGAATTAAGTAAAAATTAGAGAATATCTAAACCACCTGAGATTCGCCAGTGATGTTTCAATGACGTCAGAAACATTGGGAACATTATAAAGCATGTGAACTGCCCTAACCAGCTGAAGTAAAAGGAAAGAAAAGTAGGCTCTTAGATGGACAGAAAATGATTAATGTTCAACAATAAATTCCCCAAAATATCACATGAATAGAAGACAAAAATGTTGAAGTTTTTGATACATACATTGACCGGGACAGAAAATAAAGTTAAGGAAATATAATGGAAACAAAATGAAACTTAACGATCGGCTGGGAATTTTTTGGTAAGAATAGAAACATACTGAAGAACGCTTTGGCAATATGTTTGAAGCTTCAAGTGTGCCCTAATTGCCTAATTCCATATATATCATATGGTTGTGAAACATGGAAAAGATAAATGGTAGGGAGCATTCTACCAGATAACATGAGATATTTTGGATGTCATTTATTGCTTATATGTACACGGATAGATTATTTTAATTTCATAAAAGTGATCCTTTAGCTGATTATTGCATGAAAAATTGATTGTAAACCAACCTAACAAGATCAAACCTTCAAATACAAGATATGATGAAATTGTTTTTTCTTAATTCAAAACTCAGTAGAAAAATCAATGATATTCTCTATCAGCAATGTTGCCAGATTATTTTCTACAGAATTCAGAAAATGATTGACCAAAATCAGACAGAAACACACACATATACACACATACACACATACATATGTATATATATATATATATATATGTGTGTGTGTGTGTGTGAGCGCACGCACGCGTGTGTGTGTGTGTTGATTAGTGGCTGTTTGTATGAACATAATTTTCAAATAGCTGTTCAAAAAAACATAATTTGTTATTCATAAAAAGTAGTTCACTGAATCTTTTAGCTCGCGTATAGTACCAGAATTTCTCGTGACAAGAAGCAATTAACAGGGCTACCTAGAAAAATATCTCCACACGATGAAATGAATTCTATTGAAATCAGTTGAGTTTCATGGAACTTATTACAAAATTAATGTCGTTGGTTTGAAAACAATCAAGTTAATCATATCAGGGCAGTGTGCTGAACTGCCCTACATAACCAGACAGATAAGAATAAAGACAGAAAAATTTGTTGATAATTTTTGGTGATAGTTTGAAGTATTTTATTATTTTTATTCTAAAGATTGTTATCTAGGTTTATTTCCGCTTTCACCAAGTTAACTGGTTGGTTATCCCAATGCCAGCACCTGCACACTCATTGATGATCTCATTATCATACTACAGACTGAAAACAATGCTCCATATTACAATAGTCGAATTTCAAATGGCACCAGACTGAAGAAGATTATTCATTTCTAAAAGCTAAATTCCAAAATAGCTTTAGGGTCAAATGGATTAGAAGCTCAGAAGTGACGAGCAATCTAAAGTATTTCTTTCTCATTTTTCGACTTGGTTAACCTATGTGAATCAAAAACGAAAATAATTCAATATTTTTGTTCAAATAACGTAGCTTAATTATCTGAAAATCAAATTTAGAAAAAAGATTTTTCAAGTTGGAATCTATTTGAATCTGTTGTCAGAAGTTGTGATGTGTAATGAAAGTTTAAAGAATAAAAAAAAGTACCTGTTCTGTACGTAAGAAGTGAAACGTTTTAATCAGTATCGTGTCAGCCGTTCAACATTGCGAGGATTCCTCCGGGCGGCCACTCGCACGAACTCATGTCTTTTCTCGGAAAAGTATATAAAAAAAAATAGAAATTATATCAGTGGAATTTTTACATCAAATATATTATCTGTGGTTTCAGAAGAATAGTGGAAGAATTGAATAGGTACGTGATATCTGCCAAGAAAAAAATCCATTTCAAACAAATTGAAGCAGAACGACTATATATATATATATATATATATATATATATATATATATATATATGTGTGTGTGTGTGTATGTGTGTGTGTGTGTGTGTGTACTCATATGTATGAGAATCACCAGGAAAGAAACAAAACATAAATATTACGTTAGTCGAAAGTTGATTCATGATCTGCTGCGAAAGTTTATCTTTATATTCTTTTTAAATTCAGTTTGCAATTTTTTATATATCAAATAAAGACAATGCTATCGGCATGTCTAGAGTGATTTTTCTTTAGATATCATAAATACTTTTTCGTGTTGTGAGTTTTGCGTTTGATATATCCTCTGGAAGTTTCCATGAAATGCACAATATTTAAAGAACGGTATTCCTGACAACATTTAATTTAATATTTCGATGACTCTTGGAAACAAAGATGACTGAAATATCTTCATGTAACTATATTTTCTATTTCAAAATATGTTGTCAATCGATGGAATCGGAACTGATTTCTAATATCCAATCCTTGGATTTTTCTGATTCTTTGGATCCGATTAATTAAAATCCTCTGTTTTTTTTTCTTACAATATTGAATACGTGGATTTTTTTTTATTGAGTGGAGTTAACTTATTGTTCTGAAGTTGTTTATATATCTCTTGGGCTGCCTTTTTATATACCATCATGATTGCAGTGTTCCAAGCATCTGGGTCATTGCATTGAAGCCCAATTTGAATTGTTCAAATCAAACTTCTCAGTCATGAGTTTACCAATTCTTTTTATGGATCAATAGTGACATTACGGGTTCCAGGCACTTTCCCTTTTGACTGTTTCCCTGATGGCTTTTTGGAATTAATTGAACAAGTAACTCATAACTTGTAAATCCTGTTTGGAGGAATGGAGGTTTTGGTAGATTTCCTAAGCTTATCTGCTAATCTAGTACCAATCCATCACTTGGTCTTAGTTTACTTCAAGCGTAGTAGTTATATGTTTTATTCTTGTATTGACTTTAATAACTTTGAAACTTCCACCTTTTTCGAGAATGCTCTCAATGAATGACGTCGAGTATCATCTTATATCTTTTCTTGGTTTATTTTGTACGGTTTCATTTAGTATGATTGATTCAATTCATTCCATTGCTGCGGTCAGTGGCTTGAAGTTTTTCAGTTTTCTCATGAGATTCTTGGTTTCCCCTTGGCTTAAAATGAATTGACTACGTCCGTTAGAGCGGCTATTTCGGTGTTTTGCTTGTTGATATTCTGTTTTGGTTCGGTGAGAAGTTCACATCTGTTTTCCTTTCGGTTTTAGTGCGCTGTTCAGTTAAACTGTGGAGCAGAATAGCTACATGCTTTCTCTTATGGTGCTAATCTGAATTTTAAATCGTATCAGTTTGTGGTCACTTCCTACATTCAGTTGATTTACGACTGGAATATCTTTAACGATTTTACTGGTGTCTGCGAGATTGTAGTCTGTTTTATGTTATTTACTAGGATAATGTGTTTTTGAGTTTGACTTGTCTTGCAAAACCAACAAAATATCGACTTTATTCTATCCGTATCTTGTATCTGCACTTGCTGATGCAATATTAATCACCTCAACCTTCCAAGGAATAGGAGTCCCCAGTAATGATCATGAAGTGTTTTCAGTATTTTGGAGTATATTGTTCAAGTTGGTGTAGAAGTTGTCCAACTTCCTCTTGGTTGACTGTTGCAATGGAAGTGTAGACCTTAACAACGTCCAGTTCCTATCTTTTTGTAAGTTGTATGACGACACTGGCTATATAACTCGAAGAAGCTTCGAATCCAAAAAAGATGTGTTTAATGTCTGTAAAATGAGGGAAAACAAATGAGTTCGTTTCTTACTTTTGTTTTCTTTTTCGTAGCTAAAAGATGATGTCCATTGTAATGAGGAAGAAAATAAGAAAAAAGTAACGATGACAGAATGAAGAGAGCAAATCTTTTAAAAGAAGGTTTTTATCCATCCAACAATTAAGAAGGAGGAATATGTGTTAACTTTGAATATGGTGTGTTCTTTTGGATAAACATTCAAGCGTTTTATCCGTTGATTGACGAATAAGAGAATAATATTGTCATAATATCTTTAAAGTATATTTGAGCAGAACTGGAGGGACATCTTCATCAGAATCATTCATAGTCATGAGCTTCTTCGTGAAATTTGTGCACAGTACTAGAGATACGTATTTTTTTAATCATGCAGGAAATATTTTCTTCAAAAATATTTTTTCATTCTGTAAGTTCTATTAATTTACAAATGGGTGAAATATAATACAGGTTGGGAACAATATAGCAAATCCGGTTCAATTTTAACATATATATATATATAAATATATATATATATATATATATATATATATATATATATATATATATATATATATATATATATATATATATATATATATATATATATATATATAAATACATATATATATATATATATATATATATATAAATACATATATATATATATATATATATAAATACATATATATATATATATATAAATACATATATATATATATATATATATATATATATATATATATATATATATATATATATATATATACATATACATACTTTTTTTTCAGAAACATACCTTTTGGGTTTCTTAAGTCATTTTGAACCACTAAACAATCCCAAACATTGAGATTTCAGATAGAATATTTGTTTTTGTTTTTGTTTTTTTAGATGGTAACTTCTAGTACGTGTTCGGGCGAAGATGATTCATTAATGAAGGGCATATATATATATATATATATATATATATATATATATATATATATATATATATATATATGTATATATATGTATATATATATATGTGTGTGTGTGTGTGTGTGCATGTTTGTGTATGTGTAATATCATTTCTATGCATGTGATATCATTAAGCTCCCATGCATTGCTAAAACGTTTTTTTTTTTTTAGCAATAGCTTCGTCTGACAAAAGGTCGTAATTGATCGCTTACCTTTACTCCATTGCAGACGTTGCGTGAAATATGTATCAAAATAGATTCCGTTTTCGATAACAGTTCATTTTCTATCCTTCCTCATCACGAAGTGAGGCTTCATCAAAACAAGATAGACATGGAGACTGATAACTGACGTTGTATTACAAGTACAGTGCAGTTGCAAAATCAAAGAGGAAACGAAGACCAATTTTTGACCCGACTTTTTTCCGATGTAAATCAGAATGGAATGTAAGTTGGACTTCCTGTGTCACACGAATTATGAATAGTGAAATCAAGGGCAACAACGTCAAAATCTAAAGAAAAAGATGAAATTTGTCATAAAATTAGCTATAAGAAATCATTGAGATACTCAGTACTTTTACATAGAACGATAAAAGCCCAACTGGATTTTACAGAGGAGCGCGTGGTAGTAAATGCTGTTGGAGAAAACATTGAAAAAGAGAGATAATTTCCTCCATTAACTCGGATTCCAATACTGCATAGAATATTATACACAATATTATCTTATGAGTCCTGGGGAGGAGAAGAAAAACGAATACCTTCAATAAACAATCATGGATAAGACAGGGAATAAAAAGAGAGTAATTCATTTTTTTGCGATAAAAATATAGCACTTGAACAGACACCAGTACATACTGAAAAAAAAAACAACTTATTTATTGGCTGCAAGATAACTACGTTAAATGATGCTATGGAATGTTCTCCTGTATGTTTGCATAACACAGGTAAACTTAATGATGTTATAACAGTGGTGCTAAGAGAAAAAACTGATACCATAGAAATAAAAATCTTATTTACATTTTAAATCAATATTTGACCGATCATAAAAATTGTGTAAAATTGATAGTCACCTATGCAGCTGAAACATAGAACATTACCGTAAGATTAACATACAAACTGGAAACCATGCAACGTTCACATGAAAGAATTATATCCATATCCACATCGAGATCAAAAGACAGTGAAACATATTAGTGAAACGACAAGAGTCTGAGATGTCTTACAGAGATTTACCGAACTCAAATGGCAATGGGTTGGACATGTTGCTATAATGTCTGGCAACTGCTGGATATCACGACTCACAAAGTGGATTCCAAATAATCATATTTAAAATCGTGGCCGACAAATAAAAAGATTACATGATGAGCTAGACACATTTAGAAAATACTAGACCAACAATGAAAACAGTGAGAAGTATTAACATCAGTTACATCACAACCATAAAAAAAAGAACAAAAAACGAAGAAAAATAATCGGAAATGATGACTACAAAGATAGAATTCAGATTTATAAAGAAAAGCAGAGCTGTTGAAGAGACAATCCTGTAGACAATGTTTGAAAAAAAAAAAAGATTGCTTAATCGCCAATTTAGAGATATAATTTGGATTATTTGGCCAAAGAAGGAGAATTACAATGTAAAAAATATATATTGATTAAAATACCAACTAAAATGTGCATTTCAAAATGATGAACATAACATTTATTAAGAAGAATAAGATAGGATACAAAATAGATTACAAAAAATGAGAAGATGAAAGAAAGTAACTCCCAAATCATCATATCATCATACAGACAATAATTTGAAAAAAGTGGAATAGATGGAATATACTGCAATTGGTTTGATACAATTAAAGCACTGTAGAAAATACTTGACTGGAGATGAGCAGTAATAAAGCATCCTAATCCAAAGTGATACTGGATCAGGAATCATAGACAATAAATACAAACAGACCAATAACGCGTGTACCTTAATGTGGAATATTCCAACCGGAGGAATGCACAAGTATGAATGGAAAATGCATTTGAGGGGGGAAAAACACGGGCAAGTCCTTGACTTTGATGTATTTCTTACTAGGTCTTCTATGTAACTATGCAGACTACTGGAATAGTCTCAATTTTGTCCTTTATCTAAAGCAGCCAAATTGACTCTCCGGTCCAAATACGGTTTTCCTTTGGATATTTAAAGTCCTGATAGAGACGTCAAGTAGAATTGTTTTTTTTTATTATTCTATTGTGGATGACTAAAATAGGCTCAGAGTTCAGAATTCAACATCTTTGAGGATTCAGTTTTAAAGAAAAAGTGACCTGCTTCCTCCTCAAATATAACTATGGTTCATGTAGTCAAATACTAGTTTCTCTAAAGTTCCTGGTTGATAACTTTGTGCATTCTGTTTTGCTTTTATGTATTGTCTTCTCGTGTCGTTGTTATTAATCTAATTAACTGAAAAGCTATACATATATACATGCATGCATGCACACACACACACATGCACAAACACACACACACATATATATATATATATATATATATATATATATATATATATATATATATATATATATATATATATAATTTTCATGATGACTATAACTTCATTGATGACTTGAACTCCCTATGACAAGATACCAAAAAATATTTTAATATCATCATAGGTGATTTTAATGCACAAGTACATACTTAAAACGGATGCTGCGTTGGAGAATTAAGATTAAAAAAACGGAATGAAAGAGGGGAGGACCTTGTAAACTTTGCAACTGCAAACGACTAAAAAATAATGAATACATTCTACAAAAAGAAACATGATAGAGAATAGACTTGGAAGAGTCCCAACCATGAAACAAAAAATAAAATAGAGTACATTTCAACAGAAAAAAGCTTCACCATCTAAGACATTCATATCCTAAACCAAGTAAACATAAAAAATGACCATAAAATGGTAAGATGTAAGATGCATGTAAACACTGATAGAGAATGCAGAAGAATATTACACACCAAACTGCAACCACTAAACGTATCAAATGAACTCTGCCAACCTTTCAAGCTAGAATTGAAAAACAGATTTAAATTTTTTACTGAAAAACCAACACGAACATCACTGAACTCCGCAGCAAAATAACTTGCTCTTTAATCGTAGCTGCCAATATGTTTGAACCGAAAAACACACAGACCATCAGCAAATCTTGGACAAAACCAGGAATCTCAATGAAAAGCCACAAAACCTCAAACCACCAACAAAACAATGGATAAAATAGAAGGGGCCTGAAATAAACAAAATAATGAAACTAAGAGAAGACCAAAGAAGGTACATGACAGCAATCATCGAAATCACCTTTGGAAAACGGCAAAGCTTCAGAGCAAAGAACACGGCTTTCAGTATAGGGCAGAAGCAGATAACTAGCATACTTGAAGAACATAACAGACAGTGACGTAATTGTTGAACGCACCCAATAATTCTACCAAGAACTCTACTCTTCAAGATAAGGGCAACTAAGCAGCGACTAGGATAAGCAAGACGCTGACAATCAGTTTGAAGACTTCCCAGAAATTATAACATGTGAGGTAAAACAAGCCACCCAACAGAAAAAGAATAGAAAAGAAAAGCCCCTGGACCAGATAACATCACCATCGATCAACTCAAAAGGCTGGTAAATTTGTAAAAAAAAAAATAGCTAATCCGTTCAACTTGTGTCTAAAACAGAGAAAAGTCTCCAAAGACTAGAACACAGCAATCATAATGCTTCTACAATGAAAAAAAACCCAAAGAACTCATCCACCACTGGCCAATCAGACTACAAGACTGCATTTATAAACTATTCACAAAAATCATGATCTATCGGATCACTAAAACACAAGATGAAACTAAGTGCAGGAACAGGCTGGATTTACAAGAAACTACCTGACCATGGAACATCTCCATTCAATAAACAAGCTGAAGAGGAAGCAGCAAAATACAAAATACCGCTTGCTGTAGCATTTATAGACTTAAAGAAGGCGTTCGACTCTGTATATTTTCCCAAGGTCATGATGGCTGTCTCCCCATGAGTTGCCAATTCTGTTTACATCAAAGTAATGCAACGGATAAATGATCAAAGCAGCTCCTTTATCAGACTACATAAGAACTGAACCCTTCCAGCTCCAAAAAGGAGTGAAGCAAAGTGATACCAGCTCACCCAACTCTTCACAACCTGCCTCGAGATGATTTTCCAAGACCTTAACTGGGAGAATTGAAGAATCAAAATAGACGGCAAACATCAGATTTGCAGACGGCATCGTCCTTTTTGCAAGGCTTCTACACGACCTCCAACTAATGCAAAATGAATTAGGCAAAAATAGCAAAAGACTTGGCCTACACATGAGCTTGAGTGAAATAAAAAGCATCCGCAACAATCATAATATTAGGACACAACTGTAAAATCAGCGATCCCATTAGTTACTTTATCACAACTTTCTTCAGTCGCTGGTAGTTAGGAAACAGAATAGATTCAAAGTAAGTGATGAATCATCCCTGTTTACCCATTGTTATACGCTGATGGTTGGAGCAAGGTGCTATAAAACCATGCAATAAAAATAAGATAAAAGGGAATAAGTATAAATTATTGACACTGAATCAACTATACCAGCATTACACTTCACTTGAAGGAGGGCTTACGTAAGGCTAGCGACAACTACTTGTTACGGCAATAAAAGCTTGGATACATCTATCCTTGTACCATAACGGAAGATAAACTTAGCCACGACTTGGATTAGCGACCGTTTGAGAGTACCAGCTGCCGTAAGCAAGGGAGTGAAATGAGAGTCGGTATTTGTTTACTTATTATTGTTGTGTCACATATCACAAACCAATATACTTGTAATATGGGAACCCAATGCTGAGAAAGCAGATAGTAGGCAATCGAAATAAAATGTGCCGTTAACAAAATGTCGCCATTCTTATCAAAACAGTAGGAAACCAATCTATGTGCTGCAGTTCTGTTATTGAATTTTGATAAGAAAATGAAAGCTTTGATATCTCCCGTTGTCCTGTGTATTTTTACTCTTAAGAGTGCTTGCTGATTTGGTAGTATTGTATTCTACGAAACAGAGTTGCTCTATGCTGTTTCTTAAAGTTAATATTTGTAAATCATATTGTCAAAATAAACAGATTATAAAAATTATAACACATAATATTCTACTTTATTCAGTACCCCAACACTACAGAAGCACTATTTCATTTTGAATGTTTATCAACTAGTTAGTATGCACTATAGAACTGAACTTAACTGGAAGATGCATATTACAAGAAAAATACAAGATGAAAGTATTCATCATCATTTAAGGGAACGCATTTGTATAACTCATGTGTTTGAACGAAGCTGTTCAGTATGTCATGAGAATTTATTAAAAAAATGACTTCTGATGTATCCTACTTTTGACTAATGGCATCATGTTAACAGATAGGTTCAGCGAGCAGGTCAATCTAGAAAATTTACCACCAATAAATTATTCTGCCTAACTATTCTTGCTAATCCTCAAAAATTCCTTATCCAAAAGTTGACTTGATAGCATTAAAGATCATTCATTAGTACCACCTGGGGTAGCCAAAACCTAGTTATGATATCTGTAATATTCAATGTGTACCAATTATGATTTGATGGGAATTTTGGGACAGCAGCTTAGCGGTAGATAGCATGACCATCATACACGTAGCAAATGATAAGCAACCGAAATATCTGCACACACAATATCACACTAAGTTTTGGACAAATTTCTCTGAAAATGTCGATGATAGAAAGTAGTTTACAAAGAAAATGTTTCAATTTTGGCCGATCTATTCACAAAAAGTCAACAACCAGATGTAAATTAGTCTGTCTACACGATATCTCTTTTCTTGATAAAAGTCCATGAAACTACGGGAAAAAGTACCTAAATGCTCAAGTAAACTCCTTAACAATTATTCCTTTCTGTGTCAGAGTTGTTATCAAGTTTTTTTTAGTCGAATTCAAGTTATCGTAATGAAAATGGGATGTAGGAACTTTGTGATTTACTCATAGCTGGTATCACTCCCTCAAAAGAAGAGGAAATAAAGCTATGAATCACACTAGGATAGCAAGCCTTTGGCAGAACAAGCTCAACCTTCAAAAATAAGAAGATCCAATTAATCCTGAAAGGTGTATAACTAATGCATCCTCCCGATAGTCACTTATAGAGCTGAAACATGGAACTTAACCAAGAGACAGATCCATAAATTGATGAGTAATACACACTAGAGAAAATTATGCTGGGCCTCACGTGGAAAAACCACGAGGCATCACATGTACATCCTAAAAGGCAAGAATCAGGGACATCATAAGATCCATTAAAAAGCCCAAATCACCGGGAGCTGGCCATGTTGCACGAATGGCAGACACCCAATGGACTCATTACATGGATCCCCGGAGATCACATGCACAACTGAGGCCAGTAGAATGTTAGATGGAGAGACGGGCTCGACAAATTCAGAAAGTACTGGCTCTGTGACGCCTATGATAGTGAAGTGTGTCTATGTCCAACGACGGACGTTGAGAGACTGATGATGATGATGATAAGTTTGAGAGTCATTTTTCCGTAATCGACAGCAATGAATCGTTTGAAGATGAATTGCTTGTTGTAATATTTGAGTACGATTTATTTTAGATCAATTTTCTGAAATCCAGATACTGTCACCAACTTTCGATCAGAAAAAGCAATATTTCTGCCTTAGATATAAATCACAGTCTGGCATATAAAATTCAATTTTTAAATGCACAGCTATAATACAAACGCCAGACTCAGTTCTTATCAACAAACCATGAGTAAAAAATGCAACATGCATCCTATTAAGAAGATATCAGGGAAAACCTCAAATTCACTCACCGTCACGTAAAATGAGGAATTAAAGTTTGAGGTCTTTAAGCCTAATTGTCATATACGTAGTGGAAGGAAGGCAGGCGAAGAGATAATGTGACTAAGACAAAATGACTGTTAAACACGGAGGCGGGAGTGTTATAGGTGTATTGTAAAAAATAGAATGTTGTCGATATGTTGTATTGCATTAATGTGCATAGGGAAAACATTCCTTATCTAGACATATTAGATAAGCGTATTGTAGCAAATGCCCAAAGTATATGTGTTTGTCGAGGTGCTCTCAGCAGAGTGATAAGATATAACAATCTACATAAGAGACAATGACATTGAGGTGCAACGGTTGCCAATCCAATTACAGGTTTTTCGGCACCGTAGATAACACGACAAACTGTCGAAAAATAACATTGAAAGTAATAAGCTCGCATACAAGAATGATATATGCAATGATATGGTGGGCTCTAGGAAACATCCAATTTGAGCAATACAGAAACTAATCACATCGATCCTTCATAAGTATGATGGTCTATCAAAAAAATCCATGTAATTTCCAATGTTATCCTTGATGGTTGTTTATATTCACTGCTTTTATTTGGTTTCAACGATAGTTCAAATGGAGATAGAAGTTGGGAAATAGATTGTTACTATTTCATAATTTAAGGGAAGGCGACTGACTCAAAAACGTCTCCAAAATTCAACTTATGCTAACCGGTTGGGGTTGAAGTACCTCGTGATCCTAAGCTGCTAGGATTCTCTTATCTCACCCTTAATGGCTCCCCTCTATAATATCCAAAATATCGATGAGTTACTCGTACCTGACAATTCATTAAACTGTGGTCATTTTCTAACCTTACGTGTTTGTGCCAATGTCATTCATACTATAATATATATCAATTGAAAAATGAATGCAGTGTGATCTTTGTGTAGTTTAATGATGTATAAATTCACTGAAACTAAAAATTTTGATATTCCATCGATAAATCCAAAGGTTAGGGAGGTCCTTGCAACAACAGACCAACCAAGCATGCACACTCACACACGCACACACACACACACACACACACACACACACACGTGTGTGTGTTTGTGTGTGTGTGTGTGTGTATGCAAGTATTTGCGTGCATGCTTCTGGAATGTATCTAGTCTTTCGCAATGAGTGTGTTAATTTTCAAGGAGAACACCTTAATGGGAATATGACGCCACTGCTCTGGATTTGTTACTTGCTAGAAACAAATTGCTCGCTAACTTCCGGACGGACTTTAGTGTATATACGCATACATGCATACATGCACATAAATGCACGCTCACACGCACACACATATGTGTCTGTGTGTATACATATATATATATATATATATATGTATATGTGTGTGTGTGTATATGTGTGTGTATGTGTGTGTGATTGCATATGTTTCTGTACTTTTTTTCGTCAGAAATGTTGAATATCATGAATATCAAATTATTTCAATTTAATATATTAACATACCCTCCAGTTCTTCAAATATTTACTCAGTGTTCCTCTTCATCAGCAAAATCCTTCAGTATCAATTCCAAATGCAATTTTATCTGGCACATACGAAACAGGTTGTTAAAGATACGATGTCTCATATCCTCATCTAAATTTTGTAAAACGAGGTGTGGATAGTTTAGTCGGTAAATGTTAATATTTGTTTCACTACGTTTTGACTGTGTAGTTCTGGTCTCCCCCCGTTGTTTTTTTTTTCTCTTTATCATCATCATTACAATTATTTCTTCAAATACTAAAAATACTAGAGAAGACCAAGGGATCAGTGTCCAACTGAACCACTCATATTGGTCACGTAAACAATGGCTTGTTTTCAAGACAAACTGACATTTTCAAGTCCAACTTTGAAACAGCGGAATATTCTAGCATTATCCCTACATTTAGCACGATAGTAAGCTAAATAGCCGAGACCTAGGACCGTTGTATCAACGGGTGGATGTAACCAGTCCTTTTCCTCATGGAAGAAACATCCAAGAGTCATGACGTACGGAACATGTGCAATTATCCCCCACTAAGATGCATAGAAAAGCGCTTATTGAAAATATAACGGCATGTGAGATACCGTCCTGAACATTTAAATAAAGTAGTCCAACTTTGCTCAGTTTAAATTATTTATTATTATTATTAAGCAACACGGTTAGCACGCATCGGACACAAATCGTCCTAGTAGTACATGATTTTTTCCGTCATGTTCGATAGATATTGGGCTAGTGGAAACAAGTTGTTAATTTGTTCTTTTTTTTACATGAAAAACATTTTCATTAGATGTGCTTTTTTAAGAATCTGTGGTTTTGAGAATAATTTTTTAAAATTAACCAAACTATAATTCCAGGAAACCAACTGTTGCATATCACATCTAATGTAGTGCAACAAATCAGTTTCTATAAAAATTGAAGTTTTTTTTCACAATAAATGAGTGTCTGTACTATGAATACATACACATATTCTTAGTACTATGTTTATTGAGACAAACAGCAAAATATAATTTGTGAAATGTAACATATTTCAACATGTTTCAAACGTTTCCATTTTGCAACTGTACAAAAGTTTGGTGCCAATTGCAAGACCTGACCTATCCTATTCAATGGAATATATTACATACATCATCATCACCATTGCCATCATTCTTTCAGCGCACATATGTGGATATCGACTGTTCCAAGATCCGTTAGAACCCAATGTTGTTTGAATCACAAAGGTAGTACTCCTGTTGTTGGCCATGCCATCTCATTACATATTACATATCATCGACCTTTAGTTCCAGATGTGATCTTTTGAATCCAGGTTGTTGGCCGTGACGTTCAGCAGATACCTGCTATCCTTGCTATGTACCAAATCCATTTCCATTTAGGTTTTCATCGTGGATTTTTTTAATCTTTGACACTTTTCCCTCCAAGATATTGTGCAGTCCTTTAATCTCTCCATGTGCACGTTGTCTTTGTAATTTCACGTTAAATGGTTCTTAGTTTACGGGTCAGATCATTGTTTACGTCCCACGTTTCAGCTCTATAAGTGATTGCTGAGGATATTTATTGTTTGTATGTGATAATCATTGAATGGTATGGGTAATCAGCAGACAGATGGAAGTATGATAAAAATTTATACACATTTGGTTAGTATTATTATTATCTTCTTTGAGAAAGTTACATGAATTCAAAAAGTGATGCAGCCGTCTCCAGTCTTCCCTATATACATTTATCAGTCTCCTGTTTAAAATGCTGATTGAAAAATATTTTGTTTGCTTAAATAGGACTGATATAAGATCAAAAGAACCAATTTTATTTTCCCCTGATGTTATAATAAGAATAACGGTGAGGATGTTATTTTTTTCCTAACAGACACATGTATTCCTTCCCTGTAAACTACTTTGCATTTCCTCATGGAAACCTTTTAGTGCCACTGTGGTTGCACATTTGGTATAAAGTAAGCTTGTTTCTTATATAGAGAGATGCAGTAGAGTTTTGTTTCCTCTGCTGGCTTCATATGACTTTCCTTAGAGTAAATAAATCTACTTACTTGACTTAAGTATTGAAATAATGTATAAGGTGTGAGCATAAGTTTCCACCCTTCCTTTTTCAAAAGGTAGAAAATAAATAGAGTTTGAGAAGCTTTTTCACCTGAAACATTCGTACACACATATCTCTCTCCCTCCCTCCCTCTCTCTCTCTCTCTCTCTCTATCTATCTATCAATCTATCTATCTATCTATCTATCTATCTATCTATCTATCTATTTATTTATCTATCTATCTATCTATCTATGAGAGATATAGATGATAAATAGATATATGGATACAAAAGATAGAAGGAAACTTTTTTCGGTGAAACTGATCAGTTACATGCAGAGTATTCTGTTGTCGTTATATCTAACTTGGACTTCATTTCTATGGTGAATCGTTTTGGGGGCTGTTTATCACTCTCTCTGTGTATAGCCGTTTAGTAGCAAGAAACGGGTTATGGTCTCCTGCAATGATGATTGGGATTCAGATATGTTGGGCGGAGAGAGTTAAGTAAGTTTGTTCAGTGGGGGCGTTGTGTGCTTGGTTCATTTATCAATAAGTACGAGGTAACAGAAAAGTGTTTGCAGAAACTGAGGGTTGTGAATGCATAAGAGTAAAATAAAAGCAAGTTTAGGGATAATATTGCCGAATGATTACTTTTTGATAATGGGCTTTGTCCCTTCTGTCGTATAATCTAAGAGAGTGTATATATTGAATGCAGTGAATATATGGATGAAATGACTTAAGTTTGAAATGAAATACGATTCGTCAATTTCAATTGAATAAGTAAGCAAACGATTGGAATTGTTGATTTATGTCGTTTTATCAGTAGTTCTGTGGGTTTCTGGCTTCTGACTCCTTTTTTCGTTGATGATACAACCTTGTTGAATATATCTCAATTTATGAATGGAGTATGGATAAATCATGGATTGAATGATATTAATAGTTTTGAATTGATTTATGATTATCAATGTAATCCTCTCTCTTATCTCCAACTACGCCTCTCTCGTTTTAGAGCCTTTGGCACGGTTTCAAGTGCAATTACTCCTACTAGTACTACCCTGACTTTCATAATTTCACTTCCCTTGCCAGGTCCTGGTATTTCCATACCCTCACTTTCTTTCATATTTATTCAGTAATTTTGCAATTTATCACTTGGCAGGTTCCTGTTACGCTCTCCATGGTTACCCAGCCTTGTCTTCTTGCCTGGGTTGGTTAGTTTAGATGTCAAAATCCATGAGTAACTTGTGGCTTCTTTTTCCCAGGGTCATCACCAGCTTTTGCTTATTCCATTTGTGCCCAGTTGTTTTGTCAGTCCGTTGTGTATCTCTGTTGCTGCCCTGTCTTGTAGGTTTTTGTGCTCTCTGAGCTACTTGTATATGTTCACTGATAACACTAATCACACTCTCATCTATTTCTCCCCATAGGCTGCATTTCCCGTTTATTTGGGTTCAGTGGATTTTCGCCTTGACATGTTTGTCATGTTGCATTAGTTTTCAGCTGCTATGATGAACGAACCTTTTTTTTTCTTTCTTTTCTACGGGTTTCTCTTCCGTTACCATGTCCATGATTTATAGTTTGTAATATCTTGTAAATTACTTTGCCCCCCCCCCACCGCCGTGTAATTTATTTTGTTTCCTTTTTTTCTTTCTTTGAGGTATTGCTCCTTCGTTTGCCACTTTTTTTGTTGTCTGTGGCACTGCCGCAGGTGCTTTTTAAAAATAATATCTTCACCATCAGCTTGCCAATACTTTTCTAATCATTTTGGACACAGTGTTCTACCGCCAATTTTTTTCTCAATATAAGTCTATCCGTGTCATCTCTGGTGTCTATTTGCAAAGAATACGAAAGTTCGAAAGCTTGTTCAATAAAGAGAACGAATACAGTTACAAAATTCAGATCGACTTTGGAATAGGATAATGAGCACTAATGGTATTGCCAAAAAGGAGGATCGCAGAAGCAGAAGGGAGTGAAATACCTGAGAACGAAGGAATCAAAGCATTGAGCACATAAGACTGATGCACAGCAAGGAGAACTGAGAGAAAATTTCCAAAACAGAAAATATCTCTTGGAGATAAAAAAAAAATATGAGAAAAGAAATGAATACATGGGCAGTATCGGTAGTGAGATACAGAGCCAATCTTTTTAATGGACAAAAGATGTACTCGAATAAATGGAGTATCGAGCAAGCTTCTTCTTCTTCTTCTTCTTCTTCTTCTTCTTCTTCTTCTTCTTCTTCTTCTTCTTCTTCTTCCTATTATTATTATATTTATCATTATCATTGTTGTTGTTATTATTATTATTATTACTATTATCATCATCATTATTATGTTGTTGTTATTATTATTATTATCATTATTACTAGTATTATCCTTATTATCATTATTCTTTCGATGTTATGACTTAGTAGGCTACACAAGAAACGGTACATGTATATATGAGAGGAGGAAGATTGACTTGGACAGTGCTTTGTGAAGTTTATGAGGAATGAAGACAATTTTCGGTATCCCATTGATTCTTAAGTTTCCTAGTATTTAGCCTGAATATTTGCTGACCCCAATAGATTGCCCAAAGGTCTCCTACAACTATAAGTATTGTTTTAAACGTAAGTTGTCACAATGTACTTGAAATAAATTTGCAGTTTGAACACGGACAATTATTCAAACTCTTACAGATATGTTTTTGTCTGATGGATTGGTAATATCCATCGATAGTCATCCCCTCTCCTTCTAATCTCCGATGGTTTAATCATTGTGTACAGGGAAATCCGATATCATTGCCACATCTTGTGTCTTGGTCAAAGGCTTTGGGTGGTGTACATATCAGTGTAGTGTGTGCAGCACTATACCGCTTACAGAGTATCCAGCAGATGTACAAGCCGACTGTATCGTGTCTAAGACTGTATTCATTTATTTGAAGGCTAGGAATACGTTGAAACATGCTAGTTAATCCCTGGTGAGATGGCTCAGGTGTGAGACGCAACCATGAAGCCCTCTGTTGGGATCTGACCCTAACCTTTGAAACCTCCAAAAAATTCTGGTATTATATATATCAGCATCTCGAGGAGGAGTAAGGATTGGCCGTGCAGCGGCTTCTATTCCAAGTGTTCTTTTAACGTATATACTGGCTTGCTCGATCGTGTCGTTCATGGTCAGCTCATCTTGAAATGCATTGGATTCCCAAGTGAGTGAAGGCTTTTCACGGCCCAATTTTTTCACAACAGGTTCCACATCCAGTTGTCGGTAGCCCACAGTTAATTGTAAAGGCCAAGATTTGTAATTTTATATGACATTTCTAACTGGATCATATCTTTACAACCTTTTTTCCTGGGGAGATGGAATTAATATAGTTCTGTTAGGTGGTGCATTCTGCTGTTGGTGTTAAGTGTCCTTGTTTTTGCGTCCACTTCTGTTTCAGATAATGATCTTAAAGCCATATTACCAAGATTTTGATGTCTTGGATGCGACTCTTAGGGTTAGGGTCATAATTGCTCAAACCTTATTGTAGTCCTCTTCTTCTAATCTTTTTTTCATGAATGTATGTTGAATACCATTGGCTTCATTAATTCCGAAGTATGTATACAGACCCCCCTGATCAAACTTTTGCATGGCTATATCCAAGCGCAAGGGGATAACCTTCGTTGTTGCCAGTTTTCTGCACACAAAAGTTCCTTCTTTTACAGCTTACACAAGCTTCCTTTGGCCACAGCAATCCCTTTGAGCATAACATTCAAGATCATCTATGAAAAATGAATGCTTTATTCTCGTGTTAGCAGTTTTATATCCATCGGTGGTGTTGTTGATCTCAATTGAAAGAGTAATGAGGGCTAAACAGAAAAGGGGGAGGTTAAAGATAATAACCTTCCATGATTGCACTGTTAATGGCTATATTCCTGGATCGATTTACCTTTATTGCAGTTGGTGTTCCTTAGAGCGATGTTATGTTTGTGGGAATCAATTATAGCTGGTGCAAGCTTATAACTTCAGAGGCTCTCATTATCCACGTATGTGTTACACTATCAAACGCTTTTCAGTGATCCATCAAGGCTGTTATCATATTACGGCGTTGGATTCGACAATTCTCGAGTATCATCTTATTAATCCGGAATTGATCTTTGCATATCTTCTGCTGCATTTTCGCACTCATAGAAATATATAGTTGTTCCCAAGATAGGAGCACCGTCGATCCAAAAGCATAGCAGTGATAATTTCATACGTAACTCTGAGGCAGGTGATGAGGGTCTTTTCTTTCACAGCTTTCGGGTAGTAGGTATGTGGTGCTATCGCTTAACTACGTTACTGCTTCATGTGGGATGCTCATGATGCTTGAAAGAGATTTCGTTGAATCAACGTGTGCAGCTAGAAATCGGTCTGGTTTACCTCTATTGGTTCGATGACGTGAATTACGTCCTTTATTTCGTCAATATCTGATATTGTTTGCTTGTTCTTTCTTTAAAAAGTTTATTTACATCACTGTAGGTGCAAATATTCCAAGCCACTTTATTCTCCCGTATAGAATATGTCTGAGCCGTTGAGTTCTCACTTGGGTTGTTCAATGCCAAGTAGAATGAAGTCATAACTATGTAATACTTCTTGCACAACCATGTTGTGAATATCGCATTGTGATGCTTGCTGGGTGGTGAATCGAGATTGGAGTCGTTCGAGTTTAGGGGACCTATCTTACATTATGGTGGATAACTTGTTCAAATAAAAAATATTTTGATCCAGGTTTATTCCACTGCGGAGGCTGCGAGCTGTAGTTATCCTTACTACAGCTGATGCAGCGTGTTTTCACTGGCTTTCTTGTTCTTGTATGGAAAAGTTTTTATTATGTCTTATTGCAGCGATGCATTTTTTAACTAGACACAATCACTGATTAGGTTACGTTCTGAGGCCAGTTAGGCCTAGCCCACACAATGTATGTTTGGTACCATGGTTGATTAGATAGTAACCACAAGTGTAAACGAGCCCTTAGCATTAGCAATATAATCTTTTGGCGTGCAAATCAATCGTAAGATGGACGACGACATTGTAACCTCTGCATATTGCATGTGAAGTTTCACTGAATCTGAAACCAATGATTTACATTCTCATCAATGTGGAATCGCACGAGTGCTACAGGTTTGGGGACACTTTCCCTTTATTTCTTTTATCTTGACTTAGTAAAAGTCTTCACTGGTGGAATTCATGTAAACTGAACCTTTACTTGCCGTCAGGCAGTGTTTGATGTACCTCTCCAATCGTCACATTTTGTTTGTTTTTTTTCTCTCCAAAGCTGACAAAATTCATATTTTGTCTTAAGTTTGATTCAAATCTAACATTATGCTATTAAGCAAATCTATTCCAATATATGTAAACAGTGGGATAGAAAAGTTAAGAGTCTGGGCAATATGTAACATTATTGTCAGAGTTTTAGTGACTGTCGTAGGATATATAACACCCCTTAAATTCCCAAAACATCACAAGGACGGTGCTTTTTGAACTTATTCGGATTGACAAGCCATCTCGGATGTTGTTGGGTCTTGTTTTGAATGCGATATCTTGTTATCAATGTTCTGAGTCATTGTGTCCAGCTGTTGTCTTACAATTTTGCAACATGACCGGTCTATTGCTATTAAAGCTTTCTTATGGATTCAAAATTCCAGACTCTTGTCTTCTCTCTATTCTACTGTGTTATATTGTGATAAATTCATGTAAAGATGTGTATGGTTCCCTCTTATGCATAATGTCTGATCTGTGGTTCAATGGTCAGTCTTTGTTTAGGTTCTATAATCAAGACTATTGAAAGGATGCAATGCTGTATGATGGTTAATTTTACACGATTGGATTTTTTTATAATTCTTGGATGTTGTTGCCCTAAGTAAACGTAGTGGTCTACTTTCTGTGGTTCTGCATCTTTGGTCACGATTTTTATGTTATGGTCCTTAATTCATCCATTGACCATACTATGAATCATGTGAAGAAAAACTTTTTTGCTTTTTCTTACTCTCTGTTCAGCATCATCTGGAGGTCATGAAAATTTTTAGTGAAAAGGTTGTTAATACCACGGTAGGCTTTCCAGATGCCTTTTTGTTTAAGTGGTTTTCATTTAGTATTTTGGTGATTGGGTCGGCGATCACTCGGGTGAAAAGTTTGTAGTTGCAGTTAGTAAGGCTTGGGTTCCTAATTATGATTGCCGTCTTCAAATCTACTGTGTTTTTACTTTGCTTGAGGTATAGATCGAATAGGTTGGCTAGCTTCCTGGTAATGACTTTATCTACTTCTCGAATAGGTCGATAGTGATTTTATCTGGTCCAGGTGCCTGTCCTTCGTTCTTTTTCAGCGTTAATTGTTTGAGGGAGTAAAGTTTGTTTTGTTTCTTTTTGCTTTGTTTTTTTAATTCTTGAGCACAGTCGACGACGCTGTCACTGTCTGTTGTCTAGTCTCCATTATCTTTAATCACTCTTGTCATTTGTTTTCTTCCTGCATTAAGAGTTTTGTCGATAACTTTTGAGTCTGTACCCTTTCCTGAGATTTGATTCGATGATTGTTGTCGTATATCCTTTTTATCTTTTCTTTGTTCCTGCAGGTGTTTTTTCTTCAGTTGCTACGATAGTTCCTATTTTTGTCAGTTGGTTGAGATTACTGTGTTTTTTCTACGACATTTCCAATTTTTCCCTGAGATTTTACTGATGCTTTGATTAGTATTTGGTTTCAACATATTGCGACTTCTGAGAACAATGCAACGTGCACACAAGAAGATTGCTTGTCACTGCTTGGAAAGACCACAACACAGCACAGTATATTAGGGGGTAAAACGGTTGGAGATATAGAAACCATTAGAACCTTCAAATTGTAACTAGTGAGTCATGTAGCAAGGATGGCAAACAGATGGACATCATAACACACAACATGGGTCCCCAAAGATCAAATACGGAACTGATGCCAGAAGAATGTTAGATGGCGAAGCAAACAGTACAGGTTCCGGAAATACTGGTTCTGCTACGCCCACGATACAGAGATGTGGCGAAATTTGGGAAGGTTCGACGACGGATGGAAAAGATGATAATGGTGATGATGATGATGATGATGATGATGATGATGATGATGATGATGATGATGGATGTTGTCATTTTGTTTTTAAACATTCTCTCTGGATGATTCATATCTGTTTTACAGTTCTCGTTCTGCGAGTTGGGTGACTCTTTTCTGAATGTTCGATGATATTAAACATTTTCCTGCTTATTCTCTTCTGTTGGTGATAATTTGTATTTTACGTCTTACCATATTTTGGAAAAAAACCTTACGTTGACTTAAATTACAACCTGAGTATCTTTGAGGGTTACACTTTTGTCTGGACGATTTCATTCTGGATTTGGTGATTTGGGCCCATCCAAGTCTGATTGCTATTGGGTTTCTTCTTGAAAAAGTTTCCATGCTTCTGAATCTATCACTGTTGCAACATTTATAAGATCATTAACTCATTTGTTCCGTATGCTGTAACTGAATTTGGCAAGGGTACTTTGATTTCTTTGTTTTACCTTGGTGTTTAGGTCTCAACAATGATCCTGACATATTTTGATTTTCTTTTTTTTACCATAGAGTTCAGATCGTCGTAGAAAGTGTCTATTTCATCCTTTGTCGAGTATAAAATGGGGATGTGTTCAGTGAGTACTGTTTAAGAGTCGTACGATGACACCGGTTATGCAATTAAAATAGGTTTGAATCCCACAACCTTGTCTTTGTGTTGCTCATGGATGAGAAAGACAACGGTAGTTTGTTTTTCTATTCTCTTTCCTTCAGCTGCTTAGAATATATTGGCTTTCTAGTTCGATTATTCCTTCGCCAGGTATTCTCATTTTGTTGATACCAATTGTGTCCATTTGATGTCTCCTATTTCATTTTTAAGGTTGGTTAGATGCGAGGACACTTACATTGAAATTGTCAATGTATAATGTCGATTTCTTGATGATGATGTGTGTTTTGCTTTTTTAGTCGCTTTTGGATAACATCATTCCACCAAAGCAATTAATGAGCCCGGGCCTTTAAGAGCTGCAGAATCAGCGGGGAAACTGGGCCTTCTTTCTACTCCAAAATGCAATCAAAGACCAGGGAAGGAATTAAAGTTTAACAACATCAGATGAAATAAATAACATGAATCTAGCTGAAAGTTTATTTGGCGAGGAAAGACTAGGAAAATAACATCGGATTACAATCAAGAATATCACTAAACTCCATCGAGATGAGTCATATTCACTCAAATCACTCACTTATGTAACAGCCAGTTATTTTTCAACGATGAATTTGTTCTTTTTGAATCGGTCATTCTATCAGGTAAAAGTGTAAACGTTGTATTTATTCAATTATTTTCTCAATACTCAATACGTGAGTGACTGAGTGACGACAGTGAGTTGGACTCAAAACTTCATGTAATAACATACTGGCAATACTACGAGTACCTCTAGAATGAATATCAGTTTGCTTATATCCCCCATGGTACTGCAAACCCCCTTATCTTTTCACATGAAGGGCAAAGACAACAGATGAGAATGGCAAGGAGCTTTCAAGCCACTATGTTTGATATGCGATTTAGTGTGGCGGGGAAGGGTAGGACCCAAACATCTCATGGTCTTATCAGTTTGGATATTAAAGTCTCAGAGTAATTTGTGGCTTCCATCGTCGAAGGCTGTCTCTGGGAAATACTGGTACCAGTTTTCTTTATAGTTAAATCCAATTCGCTTACTTAGTTACCAGTAAAATCACTGTTCCTACTATTGTGTCCCTTTTCATACTTCTTCTTGGCTATCTGACAACATTCACTAGTTATTTGGTTTGCAGTTGCATCTCTTTCTAAACATGGGCAGCATTTGCTGTTTGTTTATGTTCCGTCGATTTTGTTGCTGCATTTGTTTTAGGCCGCCCTGATAAGTGAGTCTGGTCATCTCTTCCAGTTTCTTCTTCGTATCTATACCCATGGTCTTTCATCTTCAACGTCCTGTATCCGTCTTCTGAAGTTTTTCCGTACATTTTTCATGCTACCATTACTGTACATTTTTCTATTTCGAACTCTATTCCAATGTCATCACTTTATCCTTCAACTTTGTAGAACGACGATTCAAGTTTTCCCCTGTACTTTGCAAACAGTTCTACTTCTTCCGGCTTTAGTAGGTGGTTGACTTTTCACTTTGCTTTTTAGAATTGGTATCCTTGCTGATTTGGTGGATTCTGTCGAGTGGTCTCATGGTTACAACGTAACGATATGAGGATAGAGGGTTCCCCATGAAGATTCCCACTTTTATACTTACCCCTGCGAAATTTTCTGCTGTATCTGTTTACTTTTTAGTTTCTTATAGAGTTATCTATGCATCTTGCCACCGGTTAGTTGATCTTGAATATTTTTAGGTATACGATTTTTTGCAGCCAATCCAACACAATTTTCCCTTTTTTTCCTATTTCTTTCAAGATCATGTGGTTTCTGTAAATAAGTCAACTGCCCTTTCGGTTGCTTTCCTGCATCTTCTCTGCTTTGCTGGAAATAGACCTTAATTATATATATATATATATATATATATATATATATATATATATATATATATATATATATATATATATATTCTTCCACTATATATCTCGCTGAGATATCCCACATTCACATCAATGATAGGTATGTAATTTATGATTACCCCCGATTCCCTTTCCAGTGCCCTTTTGAATCAGGATGTATCTGCCTCTAGTCAACCATTCTGGAACTTCGCCTTCATTTGAGCAAATTTGATGTTGCTGAATGTGGAAATTGTGTATTTTGGTGAATTATTTCAGCTGACATCCATCGATCCTATCAGGCCCTAGTGCTTTTCAGTTGGTTGCTTTTCGCCATTTTTCATTAAATTTGTTCCCCTGTGACTTTATCAATTGGTATTGGATCCGTTGGCTACGCCCTGGAGTTCTTTTTCCATGCCATCTAACATGTGCTTTTTTTGATGTCCCAATATGCTGATCCAAAAATTCTTCGTCCCCGTTGCATCTGGCTTTATGTTCTGTTTACTTCCTCAGATATTGGTTGAATTATTATCGTTGTTTTTGAATGTGCAATTCTGTGTTGATTGATGGTCCTTTGTCTATAGCTCTCTAGTCTTGCTTCTTTGACTAGTGCTCTCTTGTGTATCCCCTCCAACAGATAAGTTTTGTATTAATTTGTAATAGTCCCATAGTCTCACATATTATGGATTCATACATGATGTATTTTCCAGCAGTCCTCCATCTCTCTGAATTTGAGATATACGTCTTTGTAGTTTCGTTTCTGATTTGAATTTCCTATTCTTAGGGTCATCCTTGTGTTGTAAAGAGTTCTGTTCCAATTTTCGAATGTATAGATTAATTTTTTGAGCTCTGTTACACCATTCGTTGCAATGTGCTGTAGGAGGCAGATAATTTGTTCGGTTGCTATCTTTGGTTTCTAGCCATACTTAACATAGAGAGTTGGCAGTGTTATTTTTAAATTTCACATTATCCATTTTAAGATTATTATCTGTGTTTATGTTAAGATGTCATGGCTTATTTCTGGTGTATGCCTCTATTCAAAGAAGTTGTCTTTGTTTTAGTTTTAAATTTTATCGTGTATCATGCTGGTTGTTTAAATAGGTTCGTCTTTGGATAAGCCGCTTTTTTCATTACTTATTCTATTGCAATTCTATGTCTGAGAGCGAATTGTTTTTCAGAGTTTGCTTCATTTGAGCAGCGAGCCGCTAGTTTTATATATCTGCAGTGAATTTCCTGCCCCAAATTATGAGCATGCATTCCCTATTGCAAAGCTCGGTTTACTCTTGGAGAAACAAGTCATTACTAACCTGTTCTATCTTGTCCATTCTCTCACTTTGTTTTGGCAAGCTGCTGGTCAGCGACAGCTGCATCCTTCCAAGTTGTCATTCGTGGAGCATTAGCTGGGGTTCTGGTCAATAGTCGCTTGGTAACGACTGTGTCACTCCTGAAGAGCATTAAGGATACATGAGCCAGAGTTTTGCTAACGGCCTGGTCCCTTCTGGTTGCTAACAAGGGAGCACCCGTCGCTTATGACAAATTGATATCAATTTTTTGCCACCTTTTTGCAGTAATTGGTTTCATTGTATGTCCACGTTGAGTTTGATGGATTGCTTAAAACTGGTGCCCTTCGAGAGTAACCCCAGGGCACTACCAGCTCTTAGCATCCCTGGTGCTTGATTACCAGGAGAAACTATATGGTCGTGCATAGCATATAACAGAGTGATAGACTGTTCGTCCTTCACTACGTACTTGAAACTTATAGCACTAAGCTTTGCCCCATGGTTATTAAAGTACCACTGGTACGTTCATATATTTCCCTTATTTATAAAACTAAAAAATGAATAAAAATAAGTCTGGCCAAAATGTGACAGTTATACCATTTCCCTGAAGTTACTTTTCTGAACCATGCAATCTGTCTAATTGGAGTTAGATATGGTCAATTAGTCCTGCTCATTAGCATGCAAAATTATCATCATCATCATTACTATTATTATTATTATTATTATTATTATTATTATTATTATCATTATTATTATTATTATTATTATTATTATTATTATTATTGCTACTGCTGTGGTCCACTTGTAAGTTCCATGCCCTCTCTTACTTTAAATAATTGAGTAAATAAGTGGGATCAGATAGGATATGGTGAATGTATGGATGAACAAAATTAGTTCTAACATATTTTGAAATGATTTTTCGAATAAATACTTGTGATTTTAAGTTAGTTATGTTTTACTTGTGGTAAATTGTTTATCATGCTTTAAGCTTTTTTTTTACATCCTTCACTTTTAATTTTAGAGTTACGATCTTTCGGCTCATAGCCTAATTTGTGAATGGAACAGTATCACACTTTGGATCAGGAAACATTGTATTTGAATGATATGTTTGATTCTTTCGCAAATAGCACATTTAACTATCCCCAAAACATTATTCCTCCTCCTCCATATCATCATCATCATCATCACCATCATCATCATCATCATCATATGTCTTTCAACCATCGTCGTTGCATATAAATCTTTTGAGGCATTCATCGGGTGTCTCTATCGTGAAGGTCACGTGGCCAATATTTTCTAAATTTGTCCAGTTCGTCTCTCCATCTTGCATTCTGCAGGCTTTGGATGCACATGTGATATCTGGGTATCCATCATTTGTATACCATCCTTGCTACATAACCAGTCAATTGCCATTTAAGTTTTCTAATAGATTACAAGATGCTTTTCCCTGATATATTGCAATGTTTTGTGATCTCTTCAAGTGGAACTGAACGTAATTCTCCCGTGGGCTCTTTGATGCTTCTCAGTTTGCAGGTCAGTCTCTTGGTTATAATTGATATTTTAGCTTCATCAATGATTATTCGGAGAATGCACGGATTAAATACTCTTCTTTATACGACTAAAAGGATTGTCTTTTGAAGGTTGAGCTTACTCTGCGAAAGGCTTGCCATCCTAGCATGATTTTTGGCCTGATTCCTTCTTCTGGAAATTTCATGGTTGTCGGAGGTCAACTTTGTCCGATTCTTTTTGTTGTGTTCTTTTCAGGGTGATCTCTTGCTTTCTTTGTTCAAGATACATGATAGCAATCATCGATACAACTCACAAGGAAATTCCGGACTTCAAAGCAATAAACAAAGCTGTCAGAATAGGACTAGAACAAATAAATTGAATACTCAAGAAAAAAAGGGAGATATAAGAATAGATACAGACAGGATTGTCAAGGAACACACATGGAAGTTCTACCAAAAACTCTACCCTACCAGAGAAGGACTAAAAAACAACGATCAGAATACGTAAGATAAAAAGCAATCGGTTTTGATTATTTCCCAGAGGTTATACCGTATGCGTAAAAGATGAATCACCGGGAGATCGGAACACAGAAATCATAATACTCCTATGTAAAAAGAGAAATTCAAAACTTCAAAAACTGAAAGCCTCTAAGCCTACTCAACTACATCTGCAATTTTTTCACAAAAATTATGACCAATCACATCATAAAAGTATTGGATGAAAACCAACCACAGGAACAAGCTTTGGAAGAGGCCAGTAGACCATTGACCATCCTCATTCAATATATCATGTAAGAGAAAAAGTAGCAGAATAAAAAATGCAACTTGCAGTTGCATTTATCGACTTCAATAAAGCTGTCGACTCTAGAAATACCCATGGTTATCATAGTCATTACGCAACAAGCTATCGACCATATTTGCGTGAGAATCTTGCAACAATTATACAGTCACAGCATTTCCTTCATTGGGTAACATAGAGACTCTGAGCCCTATTAGCTCCAAAAAGAGATATAAAAAGATAGTATTAGTTCACCCAAGCTCTTCAACACCTACTTTAAAATAATCAAAAAACTTTGACTGGCAAAATAAAAGAATTCAGAATAGACTGCGAATATCTGAGCATTTTGCAGAACCTATTTGACCTCCAGATATTCAGTTTACTAAGCTCTCAATAATATTCTTCCTTGAAAATAACCCTTCCTCTGTAACCCCTTAATAGTACTTTTATTTGCCTTGCTCAAAGGATTCCCTTTAAATAGTATCCACATAGTCGACTCTGAGTCAAAAACATGGAAGAGAAGTAGGCTTTCATCCCAAATAAGTTTTACATTACATTATTTTAGCTCAAACACTCTTTTACTGAGTAGAGGAAAAATTGATTCGTCAAAATTTAATGACCTATATTTGATTGATACGTGGATATCGCTGTTCTCATGATATTATACTTACAACAATGCACACGTCTATGTCTCATATCTAGTATTACCATTGGTGCCAAAGAATAGTTGAACTCTGAGGTTATTTTTATTCAAATCAGTTCCAACTGATTCACAAGAATCTGTCATCGACTTAGAGGACAGAAAAACTAACAATAATGAAAGTATGAACACATAAATCTACCTCAAAATCGGTCATAATTCAAATCGTGTCCCTCACAACCAATATGTCTTCCCTTATTGGTCTCCAGATGAGGCCTGGTCGTCGCTTTGCAACTGCTAGTTGAAAATTCAGTTCATTCTTTTAATGAAGTAAGAACACAGTCGAAACCGAGTGACTGTTGGTTACCAAGAAGTAGTGTAACAATAAACAAACAAATATGACAGTGAATTTTAATATTATCATCCCGAAGTATTGTGCATGGAGTCACGACTTGTGCAGCATAATTGGCAGGTGTTCGAAAATCCGGGCTTATGTTGACTTGATAGCCAACCAATGGGATGTAATTGTAATCAATCGATTGTTAATTAGGTAAAAAGTGGAATTAAGAGGACATATTGCTTGAAATGAAACCATGTGATAGATCTGACGGAGAATGAATGCTCATAATATGGGAATGTAGATCAAAGAACTATAGGACGTTCACCAGTATACCACAATACTCGAAAGTCCTGACTGGGACATGGGATAAAGATTGGGGATGAATTTGGAATAAAGAAATGCCCTCTAGAATATTTGAGCATTAATAACATTTGGTCAATGTGAAAACTTAATCATTGTCAAATGCAATGCGATAAAATAGAAATTATTAGAAAAAACAAGAGAGGATAACCCAAGGAGGATAAGACAAATAATTAAACCCAAGCCAAATAGCGGATATTCGATGAAAAGAATAGGGACATAGGCTGCATCAGTAGTAAGATATACACGTCCATTCCATTGATGAACTGACAAACAAGAAATCACAATGCTCTTCACCCTAACAACTCAGACTGCATGTGGATAGGGAAGAAATGGCGAAGGACGTGTCGGCATAGAAGATCACATCAGAAAGTCAAAATACAAGTAAGCAGTCAAGATGTTATCCATATCACCTCAGGCTGTGCAACAAACGCCAGAATAGGAGCAAAAATAAGAAACAGGAAAAAAATAAACTACCCAGGGGATTCAAAAGACTGATACAATACAACGCAGATGAGATATCATGGATATCGCCAGTGAATGTAGTGAACAATCCGAACGATTACAAAAAAAGACTTGACAGAATAACAGCATATTACGTCGAGCATGATCGTCTCAAATGTATCTTTGAAGCCGTAAATCACTCTGGGACTGAGACATTAAAACTGACCACCCAATCAAAGAGAGATGACAGGACTTAGTGATCGTGGTCAAGGTTAAGATAACTAGCAAATCATAGACATGGCCATACCTGTGGATTTCTGAGTAAATACAAAAAAGATTGGGAAGCTGAGGAAATACCAGGACCCTGCAGGGAAAATTGTACACTAAAGTCAGGGTTGTACGAATAGTAACAAGTGCATTTGGAACTGCACCAAAGATACTGGAGACGGCATCGGAGGAACTCAGAATAAGAGGAAGGATTGAGACTATAATGATGACAGCACGCTAAGGACTGCAGGAATACTGACAGGGAGTATTGGAAATATGTGCCCTATTTGTAGCAATGAAGGTATTAAAAAAAACATGATGATATCAAAGCACTTGAAATTTGAGAAGTCTAAAACTCACAACATCAAAAAATAATCTTGGGGCAAGTAGAATGGAACCGTAACCTGTAACACTTGCGTGGCTAATGAACCATCCAGTCTTAAGCACTGACCACAATACAATCAGTGTGGTGGAATAATAATAATAATAATAATAATAATAATAATAATAATAATAATAATAATAATAATAATAATAATAATAATAATAATAATAATAATAACAACACCAACAACAATACGACCTCAGCTACTTTGAAACGACTACTGCCAATGCTAAACACATCATTTTTAGTTTTATCTTGGACCTGTAAGCATTCTATGAACGTGAGTGGAATTAGATTTACAATTAAGTTTACATTTCTCCCCCCTCCTGACGCAATTAAATTCTGTAATAGAAGACTAATGCTTTTTTCATGTAAATATTCAGATGGGACCCTCATACATGAATCGGCTAGTCTCTAAAGGAAAGAAAAAATAACCGGTGGCCAGCCTCACCACCAACTAGAATGTAGATGGGTAGGAAGGACATTTTACAAAGTCAAGATTTAGAAGATACAAGGGAGGGTATGATCTCTCTGGATTACGAATTAGCTCTAAAGGCCAAGCTTTTTGCTTTAGGTATTACGTAGATAAAGCACAATTGCTTTACTGCGTATAGATGTTGCGTAAACCCACATGGCTTCTCCTGGGTGCCAAGAGTCAATGGGTCTCTGAGGTTACTTCTGAACCACTTGTCATAACCAACTCACCAACGTCTAGTTCTACTTTGAAGAACCGAAAAATCCAACCATGATAGTGTAAGTAAATCAACTTACCGTGAGAAATGAGGCATAGATCTAAGATTTATGTGCCAAAACAAGCAGGTGTTGCCTTGTGGCCATGAAGAGGGACCCGTTTGTCATTCTGTGAGTGCTGCCAAAAATCCAGCTCGTGTACCCTTAATGGTTTCCACAGTCCTCACGTAGCTACTTCTGGCCGAGACCTCAACGCATACCCAACAAACAACACCCAGAAAGGACATGGCCACAGCCAATTGGCTGCTATAAAGAACAAGAGGAGGATATGGTCATGAGAGGAGTATTGGCTCGTAATGTATTGGTGCTTCAAAAGCACAAACTGGAGACAGCCCAGGAGAATAGAAACCACAGATCACTCTGTGACTTTGACATCCAAACAGGCCAAACAACAAGACCGGACCTGTAAATCGTTGACAAGGAAAACCTGCCAAATAATAGACATGGGTGTGCTTTCAGACCATTTAGTGAAGAGGAAAATGGATTTGAAAGTAGAAAAAAATACAAAGATCTCGTAAGAGAACTGAGGATGTGGAACATGAAAGTAAGGGTAGTACCATTAATGATAGGTTGACTAGAAACTGTCCCAAAGACACTGGAGATGAGACTGGAGGAGGTCAGGATGAAAGGAAGGATTGAGACTGTACAGACCACAGCACTGCAAGGGTCGCACAGATACTGAGGAAAGTAATAGAAATATAAGGTCTACAACACTAAATGCTAGCAGTAGCCCAGTAGAGAAGGGAGGAAAATGGAACCGAAGATGTGAACCAGAGCACTGTCCAGATAGGCAAGGAAGAAATAAGATGCAGGCTGAAAACTTGAAGAGATAAACTCAAGCAGCATCCAGCGATGACCACCAGGCAACGGGTATGAAAATGTAAACTACAGCATTGCTGTGGTTTAGGATAATAAGAGGAGGACTGGACACATGAGGAGACTTGTTTCCATTTAACCTCAAGCGATAACCCTGAGGTTACTGGTGTGAACTCGCAACAACAACAACAACAACAACAACAACAACAACAACAACAGCAACAACAACGATTATTAATATCATTATTTGCAATCTCACACCAGTTGCCTGTTGATTACCGCTGGAAGTTGAGTGACAGCAAGTCTCCTCAAGTCTCTAGCCTTTCTGTCCTCGTTCTCATTGGCCACAGTAATACTGCAGTTTACAATATCACACAGTGTATCATCGTTTGCTACTATATCGTGTTTATACTTATACTCCCTCTAGGCGAGTTGACTACGTTCACTAGTTATGTGGATGTTGTTGTTATTATTATTATTATTATTATTATTATTATTATTATTATTATTATTATTATTATTATTATTATTATTATTATTATTATTATTATTATTATTATTATTATTATTATTAAAGCAACAACAAAATAATGATATTGGATTTAAAACTATCAATGTTAACGTATCTGGAATAATACCTTGCAGTCAAGCCGTATTCCACAAGGTTAGAACTCTAACGACTAAAAACAAGATAACAATAAGAGCAAAGAAGCTGAAATTAAAATCGCTCAAAAAACAAATGGACGACATAAACAACAATCTCGTACACTGAACCCCCGATGAGAAAATTCAATTTGACCTCAATAATATCAAGACATTTCAAACTTAATTCACCTAATCCATGGATAAATCTCAACCAATTTGATACCAGTAATCCATTCATTCATTCATTCATCCATCCTCCTCCTCCGCCTCCTCCTCCTCATCATCATCATCATCATTAGCCATTAGGATCCGTAGTCGGATATAAGCTTTACCTAATATTCACAAGACCTCTCTATAATGATTGTTGTGGAGGTCGTATTTTCTGTTTTTGTCAACATCGTCATTACATTTTACATCCCGTCGGCCACTGTTTTGTCTATGATATCTTTAGGTTGCCTGGCATTCTTGCAACGTGTTCAGCCCCTTTTCATCTGAATTCTCTAATAGTTTCTATGGTAATTTCAAATATCTGTCCGTGTACATTATACTGTGCTGGCTCTCCATGCAAAGTTTAGCAACTTATACCCTGTCCATTTTCCCTTGTTCTCAGTTTGAGGGTCTATCTTTTGGTTACGTTCTAAGTTTCTGCTCCATAGGGGACTATCATGAAGATGCATTGGTCATATAGCTTTCATTTTTAGATCAATGGCATTTTTTGTTGAGGGTCAATCTCGTATTATGGTAGTTTTGAAACCACTTTTCTGAGAATGCTTCAAATGCCTGCTGTTGTGTAACTTATCTAATCTTTTCCTCATTTCTTTTGGATAGTTTTTTTACACTTTTATTGTTTTAATCTTGTATTTTGACGCCGTTGGTGGCTCAGTGATTCTGCAGTTTTTTTTCATTGGATTGTTTCCTCTGAGAGTTTACTCATCGTTTGAATTAAGCATATTCAGCACATTGTTGCAATGTTTTAATTGATGTTCTCTCTGGTTTGATGAAGGGCTCATTTTTGTTCCTCAATTCTAGCTTGAATGATAGGGTGAGCTTTTTCGAATGCTCACCCACACGTCACCAACTGAATATATTATTATTTTAGAAAATATCAAATAATGACGATAATGGCAACAGTTTGATTTAAGACTAATAATGTTGATAAATCGAAAATTCAATCTTTGATATATATATATATATATATATATATATATATATATATATATATATATATATATGTATATATATATATATATATGAATTTATATATATATATTTATATACATATATATATGTGTGTGTGTATGTGTGTGTGTGTGTGTGTGTGTGTGTAGACATGTGTGACTGTGTGTGTGTGTATCTTCCTGTCGGTAACAATTTTCCTCTTGAGCACATTTCATCAAAATATACAAGAAACAATTTTTGTCTAGTTAACCACGGACTTATCTCGTCTGGTTCATTTTTTATTTAATTCTTCCTGTCTGCAGATTAACTGTCTAGTTTTTTTGCTTACGGGAATGTAGAAACTGTCCAGCTTTTTTTCTTTTTTTTTTTTTTGAGTGACCGAAACATTTAAGAGACATAACAAACACGAATCCGAGAAAAAACTTTTTTGTATTCATATCCGAATGAAATAGACGAATAATTTCTGAAATTACTGTGAAACATTGCGTTGACTTCAACATGCTTCGATCTCAGTTTTGTGAAAATAAAATTTGTCTTGTATACTTCGCCTTCAAGTTTGATATTATAGCAAGATTATATAATTATGCATATTTCTTTTTAGACATTGAATAATCATCGCGTATTCTAATACCGATGAAAAGCAACCATTGCATATTGGAATGGTGCATTTCAAGAGCTTTCAAATGGATTTATCCAACGAGAAAACAAAATTGGGTTAGCAATTTAGTTGATTTCTCTATTTGATATCGATTTACCGACTTATTATATGACATTCAGTTTTGAATATATAATAAATTGAAAGAACGTCTAATGCTCATCGGATTGGGCTCAAAGTAGTTCAAAGTTTTTTTGAATTGGAAAAATTATAGTTTCCTGTCGAATCTATTTTTCATTCTGTATGCATCAATCACAGAATCATAGATGGAAACTCATAAAAAAAAAGATTGCAATTGTCTTATTTCTCAAAATTGATAATTTGATCATGTTTTGAAATGAAAATTTGAGTAAATTAGTATTTTGATTTGATCTCATACAAGAACCAGTTATTCTGTGTCTGTGGCTCCTTTTTCTCTTTAAGCTTTTTATTAATTACTCGTCCTCTGTAGTTATTCTGTCTCTATTTACTTTCTTGCTTTCGTTTTTCGTTTTTGACTACCATGTCCGATTTCCAATTTTCTTTTTACTTCGGTTGCCTGTAAAAATGTTCTCTACAAAAAATTCCTTTTACTTGCCTGATTCCAATTCATTTTCTCTCTGTTCCAGCTTTCCTCTTGTGTTTTAACGACACAGACTATTTAGTTTAATTTCATTAATTACTCCACTTCGATGAATGCAGCATTGTCCAAACCAAATTATTTGATTTAAACTTTATGTTTTAGTCCTTTTGTTTTTCAAATGAAGTTAGATGTTGCGTTTGAGTAATTACTGAATGCGTCACTTCCTAAAGACATGGGAAAGAGAATTGTTTTAATTCATAAAAAAACAAGTTATTTTTAAAAAGTACAATTCATATAAAACATCGAAAGTACTAATCATATGAAACAATGAATATATTGAAAAATTA